>OZ010602.1:74940756-74963256 GCA_963932145.1 Acanthosepion lycidas | reverse complement strand
ACATGCACATATATATATATATATATATATATATATATATATATATATATATATATATATATATACAAAAATAGTCGCAATCGTAATCTGGCGCTGGTAATGTGCTTGTCAAGTAAGATTCGAATATTTCCATGGATCCCAAATAAATGTTTAGACTGAATGTATTACGTATATTGCTTGAATATAATCAGAAATAGAATATATTGGGTTATCACCATGTTCTGAAGATGACAGTCACTCTTCTGGATTAAACAGCTTTTTTGTGTATATTTACAAGGCGGATATCTGCTTTCTAGAAATGTCTAATAATAATGGATTAAATTAGCCGAGGATGTAAAATCATTTAGATATGAAATGTTTCATTTATTTTTCACATTCTTTGTAATTTAAATTAACATCATACTTCTGCCAGTTCCTTAGCTGTTTAGTAAGTTAGCTCCATGTCAGTACATGCTAAATAATTGTCTATTCCGTTTTGATCACGAGTAAGGACAGAAAAGACATATCAGAGACGCTGTTAGAACTCATTCCCAGAAAGAAAGAAATAATGTGATAATACAGGGGGCGAAAGAACTTTGATATATTTAATGTAATCTTCATCGAAATGGAAAACATTCACGATTTAAAATATTTTTTTTAATTTGTAAACTCTTATTTCTTTAAATTAATGACCTTCAGTTAAATTTATGATTTGTACTGCGATATTTTGTTGCGGTGCTAGCCCGACATCGTGCATGGACCACAGGCGTCTTCGTATTAGCAGGGGTACATCCTCTAGCAAGTCTGGAAGTGTTTTCAAAATAAAGTCCCTGAAGACAGAGAAACCTAATATTATCATAAAAGACTCCGGAAGTGTATGCTTACTGACATAGCAGTACCATCTGAGAGAAAAACCTCCATGAAAATTATCGAGAAATTGTCCAAAGACAAGGACCTGGAGATCGAGATTAACAGGATGTGGGGAATGAAGACTGAGACTGTACCAATAGTAATCGGAGCACTGGGCCTCGTGAGAAAAAGAATGGATAATTTTGCTAACAGTCTACAAGGTAGCATCAACATCAAGTTGCACAAAAGATCGTCCTACCAGAAACATTCCATAAACTAAGAAAAGTGCTATCAATTAAATGACAATTCTCCTATAGGGCCCCAGGGCCATAATTTGAATCCGGCTCTACAGGATACAAAAGAAGGATCATAACATACACAAATAATAATAATAATAATAATAATAATAATAATAATAATAATAATAATAATAATAATAATAATATATTTCAGCAATTTCATCATGAATTATTAATATTAAATCGTTTTGATCGATAATTGGGCATTTGATATCTACTGCTCCGTCATCGATTTCATTAACTACTGATTTCTATCACCCATTTCATCAAAATTCGAGCATTCAGCAATCATCTGTACCCGAGCAACGTCTTAAGCAGTTACTATGGCAATGATTAATGTTCGTTGTTTGAGGCTTTTGTTATCACATATCCATATCTGTCATGAAACACTGGACATCAGGTCGTCCATATTGTTTGTCAGTATCTCAAATGGCTCTTGCCTTAAGTAGAAATTAACAACGGCCTTTTGTGCATAAATGACATGATTAACCTCTTTTAATCAAGATGATAATATCTGATAGGACCGTTGTCAAGTAAATTAACCACCTGTGGCTCGCATCGTGGGAGGGCCGGAGCCTGCTACAAAGTTTTACTCCGTTTAGACGGGTAAAGTAGTATCTTCAGTGCAGGTGGAATATATATTGTACGATGGGTGAATACCTGGGTAGCAAACCCAGGTATTAAACAATTAATTATCTGAGTTGGAATAATGTTTATACTTCAAGGCTCTTTTCCATATTTCGCAGAACGTAGCTATAATGCAAAAGGAAAACTATAATAAATGATGATTAAGCTTCCAAAGAATAACCCTCATTACTTCCGTGTGAAAAAGAAGAAACTTGCGCTCAGTATTTTGTTTAGGGTTAACTATAAAATAAACTCTGCTTACACCACATTTACAAATGGTTTTGTGTGACGAAATCGTCTTCGTCGTCGTCGATACTATTCGTCCCCGTGTCTGGTTCATCCGTTGTCACCAGGACGCTTGAACACAGGAGGTGAATTTTGGGAATAGTGCACTCTCGGAAACTGGTCACACAGCAGGGCCAAGTGATGGTCTTGGGTGCCGGGGAACCAAGTTTACTCTCTCTTCAGTCTTTCTCCTGTCCACAAAAGGGGAAGAATCAAAATGAACTGATCTTCGCCCAGATGGACGGTCACCGGCGTAGGCTTCCTAGGTATTAGGGCTGATTCCGTCTTCAAGGAAAGAAAACTTCAGTTGGTTCTTGAATTTTAGTGTTTCGGTGCAGTAGAATGTTGTTTGCCGAACTCTCTGGTAAGGATGGCGGCGGGAGTCTTAAAGATGCCATTCTGGTGACCACTGAGTCAATGCTTCTGGATGACGACTTTAATGCTCATTGTTTTTGAGCGATTGAGGAACTCGTTGTTGGTGCATCCGTCCTTCAGTTTAATTTTGAGGAACTGTCGGAGTTTGGCATGGATTCGTTCAAGATTTTTCAGGTCATTTCGATACAGGGTTCATGTCTCGCAAGTTTATAGAAGGGAACACTTGGCGTGGAAATCTGCATTTTGGGGCTCAGCGATATCGTATGCCGTCGACGAACTCACTGGAAGATATGGTCCACCGGCCTCTTGAAGGTGTACTTCGGGTAACATGTCCTGACCACTTCAAGTGGTGAGTTCAATGCTCGACATTTTTGAACGACTGAGGACTTCGTTGTTGGTGCGTCGGTTCTGCCAATTGTTGTTGAGGATCTGACGGAGCAAGCATATATATATATATATATATATATATATATATATATATATATATATATATATATATATATATATATATATATGTCTGTGTGCGTCTGTGTATAACAGCGATATATACATCGCCGTCGGCATTCTGTCCATCTCGAGAGACGATGGAGTAGCGCGGTGCGCTACGATCCTGGGGTATATATAGAGAACTAGGGCTGCCAGGAGGTCTAGTTCCCCCTCTCAGCCTTGGTAGCAGAGTCCAAAGGAGAGGATAAACCAATAGATTTTGGTACCAGCGTGGCTACAGGAGTTGCCGGAATGTAGCATAAAGTGCCGTCCATCCGCGTTAGTGTCCCCACTCCGGGTTTGAATTCAGAGTTGTCCTTCTCCAAGACCAGTTGCACTCCAAGGCTATTTACCCATAGCTGGAGGGAGAAGAAGAGGATTCTCATCTTTCCCAAGGCTGAACTCGGCTCTTTTGTTCCTCAGTCCAAGCCGCTATCCATTACTCCACTGTGCTTCCTCTCTCTCTCTCTCTCTCTCTCTCTATATATATATATATATATATATATATATATATATATATATATATATATATATATATATATATATATCGTCATTGTCGGCACTACACGCGTGGTTCATCCAGTGCCTCCACTGAGCTGACATATTTTTACTCCCTCTTCAGTCTTTTCCCTCTTCAGTCTTTTCCCTCTTCTCGGAAATGGAAGAACTGAAATCAATTGCACTTCGCCGTGATGGGCGATAGACGGGTTCTGTTTCCCAGGTGTTAGGGACTTATAATGGCTTGAAGATGAAAACAGTCGGTCCTGGAACTTTTTTTGGTGCTCCACTATGTTGTTTGCCGTTGACGGGCTCATTGTAAAGGATGCTCAGCGGGAGTCTTGAAGGGTCTATTCTGGTTACGAAGTGGATAAAAAGTAAATATAATTTCGCTTGCTTAACCGTGGCAGCATTTTGACGGAGACAAGATGTGTCGTTTTCAGAATTCGCAATGATTGTTTGAGCCAGCTAGATAGGTCATTCTCTTTCTACTTTAGGCGCATATAGTTTTTATATTATTAATGATTCAAGAAAACAACAAAACTCCAAATGTGAATCAACAAGTATATACTGAAATAACATACAAGAACAAAATATACAATAATTTGTATTCAATGTATAGCTTAAGGGAAAATAAGTTGCTCACCGTATTTTGATTTGTAACTGATTGTTCGGAAAAAAGTTCTCTTTAGAGAGAAATGTTTAGGAATCAATGTTAAAACAAGTCTGCTGTTATGAATACAATTGATCAGAAATTGTGTTGTGTTAGAGAAATCAACAGAGTCTGTCTGTGTGTGCGTTTGAAATGTTTTGAGTAAAGTCATAAGCTTGTGTTTACAGGTGAAATTTGCTGGACTTTACTGGCGGCTTGTGAAAAAATCGCCTCTTTTTCGGCTCACAGCGAAACCACGGGAAAAGTTGATTCTGCACTAAAATATGCGATTGGTTAAAAATTGTCCAATCGCTAAATTTGTACTAACGAAACAAGTAAGCAAATTCAAAACCGAAAAATTCAACGGAACGACTGCGATGGCTAAATTGCCATATAGAAAGGCAGTATTGATTTATTAGCCAATCGCAGACGAATAAAATGTGGCAGTGGAGAAACAGAGCAGTTACTACATGTTCATCCCATTAGTATTTAACAGTTTTAAATGAAAGTCAAAGATTCCATCTTTTAAAATGAAAGGGAAACATTCAAGGTTTGATTTTCTTTACAATAATGTACAAGGTGAAAAGACACTTGAGATAGAGTGTTACAGCTTACGAGGTAAGGAAGATATACAGTTTATGAGGATATGTAGGGAAGTTATAGGTTAACCATAAACATTAACGGATTGTAGTAATCGGGGAAGTAAACTTTTGGGCGTCGGTTCTAGAATATAGCGGTTCGTGGGAAGAAGCTGTTTGAGTGAACCTTATATCACACCAATGAAATACAGAGGGAATAAGATTGGTTCGCTAGAATGGCATCTCGGGTCCTAACTGTGAGGGTTAGAACTGGTTGAACTAAGTAATGTAATTCGACTGAAAACCTTCCATAGAAATGGCGATAGGGCAATCAACGTTTTGTTCTGAAAACCGGTTGTTGAGCGGAAAATAATCCATCACCCACCAGGCCGCGGGGGCGTTTTTGGACTATATCGAAACTTCGAATAGAATCGTTTATATATATATATATATATATGGAAACTTAAAAATGTGAGGATGATAAGCAGTAACATTACCTGTCGTCATGTTTATGATTTTACCTCTATTTAAATATTATTAGCGAGAGAATGCAGCTGATTTTTTTTTTCACTTAAAACATGGCATCCTGTGAAAACATTAAAAATCTTATGGAAATCATAACAGACGAAATGAATGTTTTTCTTAATAAAAAAACAAGTCGCTTTATATATATATATATATATATATATATATATATATATATATATATATATATATATATATATATATATATTATGTATGTATGTATGTATGTATATTGTTTAAAATAAAGATTTAAAGCGAAAATTTTATCAAACACCAATACTTTTATCTGCAGAAAAAAATCACAGCAAAACATCCGCCACAAAAACTAAGAAAAATAAAATTAACACTGCAATGTTTTATAGAAAAACAAACTCCATGGTCCTGCGGCAATGGAATATACTTTGTGATGACGGTATATTATTTGGAAATAAAATCACACTGGTGACCTGACTTATTGTTAGATTATAACGAAGTCTGTCTGAAAAACTGTATTATCATGGAAAGGAAACAAAATAAACGAAGCGCAGGTGAGAAAAAAAACTAAAATATAAAATAAAATATTAAAAACATCTAAACATATATATATATATATATATATATTTAAATTTTGAAATAAAAAAAATATTAATAAATTGGGCGCAAGCAGCCGATAATGTCAGCCATGTTGTAGCGTGCCAAATTTCACTTAAGATATATGACAATATAAAATAACTGCAGTTCTATATAGATACATACATATGTGTGTATGTTTTTGTGTGTGCATATATATATATATATATATATATATATATATATATATGTTAAATGTAAACTCATACATAATTAAAACTTAAATACTCAATGTTTTTTTTTACATATATATGTGTGTGTGTGTGTGTGATGTATATGTTTATATTCATGTAATGATATATTGTATAGTATTCATTTCATCTAATGTCGTTGTAAGTATATACTTGCTTTTAAATGGCACCCGTATGTTTTACATGCACATGTGTAAATATAGTGGGCGTATCTTTACAGCAATTTTTCGTATAAGCACGTTTTAGGAAAAACAACGAAAGTTTCTTCTCGATTTTCTTTTATTTAATTTTTCAATATTTCTTCTTTTTTTTGTTTTTGTTTTGTTTTGTTTCTGGTTTGTATTGTCATATGAAACTTCCCATATCTAACTACTTCCGACTCACACCAGCCATTTTAAAAGACGTTTGTTTCTTGTTATGTGTTCAGTTTAATTGCTCTTAATATGGCGTTTCGCACGTTGGCTTTTATAGCGTTTCACGTGAGAATTCGTGTCTTGATCTTTGTTTGTTTCTTTCTTTCTTTTAATGAACGATATTTCGTATATTTGATACGAGGTTTAACGTAATCTTCTTGATTGTTTGCTTTTCTTACTCAATACGTCGAGTCATTGTCGTCGGGGTCTTTGCATTATATGTATTATTGCAGCGTTCTGCTATTAACAATGGTTCCTCAGATTTCATGGTGTCGTTTTCCTTTGTGTTGTTAGAGGACATAGGTTTTAATTGAGCTAATGTTGGAAAAGTGACATGTTAAACGACGTGACATTGTTATAGTAGTGAAACCAATGTATACGTTTGAACTGTCATTATAGAAGCATTCTCCAATCGGACATATTAATTCACAGGCAACATTGATTTATTTCTTTTTTTTATTTATGACTTTATTTATTGGTCTATTGCTTATTATTATATTGAACGTTTTCACTTTTTGTTATAAATGATAAGATTAATTTATTTATGTTTCTCATTAGTAGATACGTATCTACAGATTAGATTACTTGTTTTCGTCTCATTTGTGGTATTGTGTAACTGATTCTCGTGGAATAGATTAAAAATAAGGCTTATGTTATTTTTATTTCAATTATTATTTGTGTTTATTTTACTGGCGTTGCTCTAATTAGTTGATCGATTATATATTCCATAAAATTATTGTTAATTTATGTTGTTTTTTTTTTTGTCATTGAGTTCACGAAGAAATCTGTCTGTAGAGAATATTAAATTTATTAAATTATTTATGACTACTATCTTGTATCTATGTGACCATTCACTAGTAGGCGTGGGTAACAGTTGCTTATGGTATTAGGTTGGTGCCAAAATAATGTTGTTTTCTCACATATGTTACTATGTGAGAAAACGACATTATTTTTGCACCAACCTAATACTTTAGTTTTCTTTTTTTTTTTTTTTTTCTTTTTTTTTTAAATAAATGTAGATTTTAATGTTTTTATTATTATGTCAATTTATAAGTCTAGGAAAGGAATTAAATTATTTATGTTCAGTTTATATGTGAAATTAAGGACGGAGTTTTTTTCTTTAAAGTTGTTTGTTAAAAGTCTGTGTAAATCGTAGTTTGTATGAATGCCATCAGAACAGCGTGTGTTCTGGTTTTGAACAATATTATGATTTATTTTTTACTAGGGTTGACATAAAATTTCTACACTGTTGAAGAGATAGTCCCATGGTGATATCATCCATTTTAAAATAAATAGTTCCTACGTGGGCGTAGAAGAATTAATTTACATGAATTAATTGTTGCAGAATCGTCGAGTTTGCTTTTGGTTGTAAATGATGGATATTTTATAGACTTTTTATTGTTACCTTTTATTAGACTTATCCTGGCATTTTAGGAATACGACTTTTCAAACTGATATAAATACAGGAGGCTAGCTGCAAAAGTAGCAAATAGAATTAGTATTGTATCACTTTTATCAGTACTAATAGTCATAGCTACTTTTGTATCCCCTTGTATAAATATTTAGGAACACGTCTTTTGAAAATCATTGGAAGTAAAGTCTGATGGTCCGCAGTCCTTAAAAGGGCTGTGGTGAAATAATTTATTACATGGAACCTTAAAGTGGTCTGTTTTTATTTAAATTATATATATATATATATATATATATATATATATATGTATATATATATATATGTGTGTGTGTGTGTGTGTAGATATTTTTTGTATATATTATTTATATATCATATATGCGCGGTACTTATTTGAAAGCGCTCAATATCAGTGATAGAGATAATATATTTAGTTGGATTGATGCAAATTTGTGATCCTGGGTTTCACGAGGATAAACTCGCATCAGTTCAACTAAATATAATATATATATATATATATTATATATATATATATATATATATATATATATATATATATATATATATATATATATATATATATATATATATATATATATGATTTTTGCTTATATATATATAATAATAATAATAAAATAATAAGAAAGAATAGTAAGATTTATAATCTGGTGTTTTCAGCAAGTATTTTTTATTTTTAAAATAGCAACGCTCGGTACAAACTGAATATTATAATGATTTTCTTTTCTTTTTAAATTTGATTCAATCGCGACACACAAATTTCTGTTTCAAAACTGACGCTAAAGTTGTAAATTTCATTATAAAAATTAAACTTAAAACGCAGAGTTTCGTTCCATTGGCCGCTAGCCAATCCCTATTGCTCTGTAACTTCAATGAGCAGACCTTACTCACTGTTTCTGGGAATGGGCGTGCTATTTAGCGTGATTAACAATGTGAAGAAGACCAGCACGCTCACGCCCTCGGTCACATCTATCGACGGACGCCAAGAGCTCAGTCTACACATTTTCGCTCACAAGGCTTGGGTCAACCCGTTATATGGTATTCAGGCACTTTCAAAAGTGCCTCATGTGTGGATTGAAAACTCCAGTCCGATAAGATAAGGTAGGCTCCTTTCTAATAAATCGACCATTGGTGAGATTCGAACCTGGGTCTCGTGGTCAGAATGCGAACCTTCTAACCACTCGGCCACGTACTAAAAAAAAAAAAAAATATATATATATATGTGTGTGTGTGTGTGTATGTGTGTGTGTGTCTTTATTTTTACATTTGTTGGTTTTGTTGATTCTTTCTCTTCATTCTCGCCCGCCATCTTGTGTGTACTTTCTCTTTCTCTCATTCACCATCTGTTTATTTGCTTTTCTTCCTTTCATATGTACCGGTCGGTCTGCCCTTCTCAACACCCCCACCCCCACCTTTCTCCTCCTTCAATAAACCGCAAACTCCCAAAGCCTAATTTCTGGTCAGAATAAGTTCCTAGCGTGACTAATCGATTTATCTTTGAAAGAAATCGGCCCAAGTGTTTAGATGTCAAACCTAATAAACGTTATTGTCAGTAAGTTGAGTGAAAGCCTTGCTACTTGTCTCTCCATTCAAAGAAACCCCTCCACGGCTTGATTGTTGCTTTGCATTCTTGGTCTGTTTTATTTGTGAGATGAGGCCGCATACTGAAGAAAGAGTGCTTGGAAAATTTGATGCTCACAGTACAAATTGAAAGCAAGCGGTTCTTAGCGAGCTCGAATAAATGGATGGCGAATAAAGGTTTAGGAGAGATAACAAAATACATTGATTGTGGGCTACATAGGACAGAAAATTGTGGAGGGTCATGATCGCCAACGTCTGAAGCAACAGCCCACATAGAAGAATTCCTATTAGTAGTTATGGGTCAGTCCTCCTATATGAAAGTAAATGTGGGACAATATTCTCGCAGAAGTATAAGCGACTTGAAACAACAGAAAAGTCGTTCTACAGGAGGATACTGAGAATACTATGGAAGGAACATGCGAGCAACGATGAAGTTTTAGAGAAAAAAAAAACTAAATGAATACTCATACTTAACCTCAGAAAGAGATAGTTCCAAAATGAGGAAATGAGTTCCGTAATGAGGAAAGAGTACTTGAAAAATTTAATACTCGGGACATATTGAAGGAAAGAGAAAAACAATGCAGAATCTATAATATATTATATTTATATATTTGTATATTATTATTGCATTTATATATTATTATTATTATTATTATTATTATTATTATTATTATTATTATTATTATTATTATTATATAATATATATATTATATTATTATCTTATTATATTATCTTATATTATATATTATATATAGTATATGATATTATTATTATATTTATATATTATATAATGTAGCATATTATATTATATATTATATATAATATATATTATACAAATAGCAGCATGGCCCGGCGTTGCCCGTGCTTGATTCAAAAATCGTACGACTCATACAGCAATCGCTATCACTTGACTTAAAATATTTTTGCCCTTCCTTGCCTTTAAAGCAGTGCCCTTTGCAGTGCTGATGTTGCTACATGCCTTACTTCTTGCCTATACACTGTGAATTTTTTCTAAGCTCTATACTAAACATTAAATCGATTACAAAAAAAGAACTAAACAAAATGAACACAAAACGATCAGCTTTCAAGAAGGACTCGTAACTGGAAAAACCGAATGAAAAAAGAATGTTAACAACAAATACTTTTTCACATACAACCCCGTTCAGCGGAATCAGAATCAACGTTGAGTTTAAGCAAGCGAATGAGCCAATTGAAGTAAAGTGTCATGCAGATTTAAATTTTTCCCACTTGTGACGAATGCAGCTATCGATTTTTTTGTATGATAGCATGCTAGTTAACATTCGTGTCAGTCAGCTGTTGGCTCTCACGCTGGCCAATAGAATCTTCCTGTCTATTCGTGGCAGCCAACTATAAGCTCTCACTCTTGTCAGTACAAAATGGCCACAAACTACATGAAAAGTGCCGTAGAAGCATGAAAAATATCGATTATTTGCACTATCGATGGGAGTTGGGAAATGCAACGTCGGTCTTGGCCTTCCCGCGAACTTGGAGCATGTGCATGTAAAGTTTGGTGCAAATCCGTCGAAAATTCCGGCCGTACATTCGTTACACACACACATCCTGTCTTTTAATGATAGAGATAACAATAGTTATAATATACCAAGCAATCTTGTGTAAATGGTTGACGGAAAAAGGTTTAGTTGTGATAACAAAAAGGCAACCTTTAATGAGGTCTACAAAGGACAAGGGATTTTGGAAAATCTTGATCCCCGACATTCTGAAGAGACAGAACACACAGAAGAATAATTTCTATTAACATGAATTTATTTTTCTTTTCATGAATAATAACGTTATGAATGTTAAATATTAACATTATCATTACTTGTACTCCACATACAGAGATGGCCTTGACATCGAATTACTTAGGAAGGTGCGGAGATGAGCCCGATCTTCCCTTTGAAAAGTTGCAGTTGTGACATGGAATACAGGAGGTTCAACGAGAACCCTCTTGATTTTTCCTTTTCTGGCGTCTCTGTTCTCTGTCCCTGATCATTTTCTCTTCAAAACCAGACACTCCGGAACTTACGAGAGGGCGACAGATGACACGGTCCTCAGCCGACTCTTCACATGTGGAATGGGGAATACCACAATACTTGAGAGACTCCTTCAGCGTGTTTTTGTAACGTTTCTATGTGAGCGCTTCCTAAGGATAACTCGCCATAGAGCAATCTATTTGGGAGTCGACAGTCGTCCATGCGGCGGACGTGGCCAGCCCACCGGAGTTGATATTGCAGTAGGATCTTAAATTAATTAATTAAATTACATATTAAATAATAGGTGGTATGAAGATTAGATAGTCAGGTTAATTGTTCAAAATCTTATAAGCAGGTAAGCATCGGTAATGGCAAATCAGTTCCAGTTGGTATCTGAGCTGGCATCTCGTAATCTCACTTTCGGAACTTGTCGTCTTTCATCATATATTAGGTTGGTGCAAAAATAATGACGTGATAATGTCGTTTTTTGACTTTAAAAATACGTCAAAAAACGACATTAATACGTCATTATTTTTGCACCAACCTGATAGCATCGATGTAATGCTAAAAATCCGTACGTGCAGTTTTCTGAGAAAATAGAAAAGGTTATTTGTAAAAAAAAAACAAAACAAAGTCAACATAAACCCTATGTCTAAATGGAAATATATAAAACATTTAAAATGAACACATGTCAAATTAGGCCCTTCTATAAGCAAACCGGCAAGGAAAAAATACACCCAACACACACACACACACATCCCCATTCTTTCCTTGTCTTTTAAACAGGATTCTACCCCTGCCTTCTGTTTGTGATTCTATTTCAAGTTTCTGCTGGGAGTATTTCTCTCCTACATCCATCATCGCTTGCGTCATAATGGAATTATCGCCTTGTCTTAGTTGAAATAATTCTTACACACACACACACATATATATATATATATATATATATATATATATATATATATATATATATATATTACGTCATTATTGTTGCACCAACCTAATATATATATAAAAGTGAATATTGAAGTCAACATTCAGAGGCTACAGGCTGTTTCGTGCTAGACGCAATCGTCAGGCCACCGATTGTGTTTAGCACGAAAGAGGCTTTCGTTTCTGAGTGTTGACTTCAATGTTCACTTTTATATTTACATACGCTTTATCTCTCATATTAAGCACTTTATCCCATAAATATAGCACACCTTAAAACTATATATATATATATATATATATATATATATATATATATATATATATATATATATATATATATATTACGGAAATAATTATCTCATGCGGAGGTAATTTTGATTTTGCCGTAAATATATATATATGCTCTGTTATAATAATGATATTTAGTTGTCTGTGGAGCAGTTTTAATATTTGTTATTTATAGGATCCACCTAGATTATGTACCGACGGATCAATTACCTGTATTATATATATATATATATATATATATATGTATATATATATATATATATATATATATATATATATATATATATATATATATATATAATACAGGAAATTGATCCGTTGGTATTATCGCAATGGAATGAAGTCGACTCACCATGAAAGATTATTACCTGTAGAACAACATTTCTGCCTAGAAAAACCCGATTTTAAAACCCATGCCAAAGTCACTATAATTGAGAGAATAGAAAAGTCCAGAGCAGATAACATTAGAAACGTTTTAGAGTTCCATGAAAAAAGTTGATACAAAGTTTAAATCACACTATCCAGCCGGGCTAAACCATAAATTTAACAATATAGATAGTAATAATATATAACCCGACAAATCAAAACTTACCCACATTTCTCACCCACACAAGGCAGACAGCTTACGGAGGTGTTGAGGCCTCACACTTATACACACACTCACACGAATTTACACACTTACACATATCATACTCACTCCCTATTGAGCCAAATGATAACACACACCCACAGTAATATGCACGCTTACAGACATCATACTCACACACTTCCAAAGAACCAAATAACACGCACACACTTAACAGAGACACATCCCCTTTCCAGGAGCCAATAAAACTGCCAAAATGACCAAGGGAATTCAGAGAAACATGAATCCATCCAGCTCTTATCTCAAACAACAACTTAAAAGTGACTGTTTGACCAACTCAAAGACGGAACAAAATTCACGTTAAAAAATAAAAAAAAATAAAAAAAATAAATGAAAACTACAGACAAAAGTTCATTTTCTCCATCAAGACATTCATATCTCCAGTTCACTGCTACCAGCAAGCAGAAGATTATTTTTCTCCTGATGATGGCCATATTGCCCGAAACTAGTCGAGGAATCTAACTGAAATAATACAAAACAAAGGAATATTAATATACAAACTAGTGTGTTTGAAAATTTTAATTTTTTAATTAATTTTTTAAATATTTTTATTGTTCAATATATATATATATATATATATATATATATATATATATATATATATATATATATATATATATATATATATATACTAAAGAACTTTGGATTATTTACCTAACCAGTTCTTTCCTATTTTTTATATATTTTCACACACACACACACATATATATATATATATATATATATATATATATATATATATATATATATATATATATATATATATATATATATTCTGTTTATAAATTATTTTTATAGATAGAATTGTTTTAAGTAAATGCCCTGTTTTCCAATTTAACAGTATTACTTACATTTAGCGGCCTGAATGTTCGAAAAATTGACTCTTTGACATTTGGAGATTTGGCATGACTCTACAAACTATTCTCCCATGAATAACTGACGTACTACATTGTTTGAAGCAAATATGCTTTATTAACAAACTGATCATCAAGTAGTTTAAGTAAAATACTTCAATAACAAGAAAAAAAGAACTTATAAATAGGAAACTACAATAAAAACCTTTGTCCGCCAGTGTCTCATAATTGACTAAGCAGTACAAAATTGAACAGAGAACAGTCAACAGAGGCAACGGTATTATTCTAAACAGATTCCTGTGTGCACTCTAATATAGACATATGTCTGTGAAATAGTGACTGTATACTTGGTTGTACTCTGTTTATTTTGTATTTTATGAACAGATATTCATATTTATTGACGTGTATGCACACGTGTGATAGCATAATTCTATGGCTATATTTATTTTTGCCATTATAACTCTTGGATGAATGACGCACGTGCTTCTAACAAATAACATATTTAATATGATTTGCTTTTTCTGATGAAACAAACAAAAAGATAAAAAAAATTCCGACATGTTGTGAAGATATTAAACAAGTCACTCGTCCCGTTTGATCTATTGTTTAGGATATCCAAGAGGTTTTGAGCTTTGAAGAATATTAAAAATGTCATAAATTACTGTGGATATGAAAAAATGCTTACTTGAATAAGACGTGAAAACGAAAGTAAAAGTGAAAGTAGACACACGGAGCGAATTACATTCTAAACTGTATACCTCTGCACTATAGCTAATCTATTTCGTCGGTAAAGGTAATTGATCTTTCTTGATTCGGAGGGTACAGAGTGTATAAGTAAAGATTGAAGCTGTGTATTCAATATTTAACTATTTATCGGAGATACAGTAACAAGTATTGACATTGGGAGAAAGGAAAGTAGGAATCGTAAACATTAAAGTTCATATTGATGCTATCAGGAATGTAAATCTCACCCGTTAGGCAGAACGCAGATGACAGAATGGTTGGATAATTGATTCCAGTGATTAAAATGCTATTATTCCCTGTCTATAAATAATTTCATTATAAACCTTTGTCGTGAAATCGCTTTTAAATTAACAACTTCCAGTGAGCAAATAATAAGTAGGCTTAATGTTTCTACTCACAATAAATTATCATAATGGTTGTCGACTCATTAAATATATATATCGATCGATGACAACGTTAGCTCCCGAAGCTAGCAAGTGTCTTGCAGTTCATATTGCAGATGCGCCAAACTATTTTTTGTACAGGACCTGGCTTGATTTGTAAACTCTTTTCATATTTATGGTGGGTTTCTATGTGACGGTTGAGATCGGAGAGGTTTCTCCAGGACTTCTGATACCACTGCATATTAAATTATACCTAGCTTTGTATTGATCGTAATTTGTTATAAGTCTACCAAAATGACTCCTCTTGTGGCTGTCTATATTTCAGAGATGAGGTATTATGTACATTATTTACATTATTCAGACTATTGTCCTCATCTTTGTTGCCATATTTATTACAACGTTTCGGCCGTTGTACAGCCCGGCCTTCTTCAGGTGGTTGGAATGTCGAACTGAACACTTTATTTCGCTCACTGGAGTAGACTGTTCTAGTTCCACGTGGCTTGTTTAATGTTATCAGTTATCTCTTGTTAATTTCTGAAAGTTCTCCACTGACTTAGCCGGGTATTGAACTCATATTCTTTGGGTCCTGTCACTAGATCTAACTAACGCCTTTATGCACTGTGCCATGTGTCCTTGCGGCTAAGGCAGTGGATAACTTTCAGAGGGAAAATTAATTGGCGCGTCATATTCTGCCATATTAATCACATAAACATTGATAGATGCTCTGTCAATGGTTTCCTCTGCTCCCTTGACATTTGCCTTACACATTGTATTGGAAGATGTTAATATTTGCATGAATTGCAGGCGCTTGGTCAGGCACATTTATGCTTCTTCAAAATCCACAGAGCACTAGGCTGAGCGGTTTCTTGGAGAACAAGGCGAATACCTCGACCACGATAGTTTGTTACTTCGGTCCATGGTATTCTCAGCATCCTTCTGTAGAAACACATTTCTGTTCCTTTTTAGCTTTGAGTACAGATAGTGTTTATTGGATCTCTCTTGATCTGAGTTCTGCCCAGGATTTATTCAACGTAGGTAGGTTACTGATTTCCTCTGTCTCTTTTGACCAGTGAGTGTCAAATTTTCTAATAACTTTTTCCTTATTATGTATCTTAGTAATTTCAACTGTCTTTTTTTTATGGCATTCATAAATATCTATTCTATCTAAAACATCGTCGGTGATCGCATGTTCAATCTATGTCCTACTCAGCATCCTTCTGTAGAATCACCACCACAGAAGATTGTCCAGTAATCACTGCTATATAGGAGGATTAGCAGCATGGCTCGGCGTTGCCCGTGCTTGATTCAAAAATCGTACGACTCATACAGCAATCGCTATCACTTGACTTAAAATATTTTTGCCCTTCCTTGCCTTTAAAGGAGTTCCCTTTGCCGTGCTGATGTTGCTACATGCCATACTTCTTGCCTATCTCAGACTGCGAATTTTTTCTAAGCTCTATACTAAACATTAAATCGGTTACGAAAAAAGAACTAAACAAAATGAACACAAAACGATCAGCTTTAAAAAAGGGCTCGTAACTGGAAAAACCGAATGAAAAAAGAATGTTAACAGCAAATACTTTTTCACACCCAAGCCAGTTCTGCGGAATCAGAATCAACGTTGAGTTTAAGCAAGCGAATGAGCCAATTGAAGTAAAGTGCCATGCATATTTAAATTTTTCCCACTTGTGACGAATGCAGCTATCATTTTTTTTTGCATGCTAGCATGCTAGTTAACATTCGTGTCAGTCAGCTGTTGGCTCTCACGCTGGCCAATAGAATCTTCCTGCTTATTCGTGGCAGCCAGCTCTAGGCTCTCACTCTGGCCAGTAGAAAATGGCGGCAAACTAGATGAAAACTACCGTAGAAGGATGAAAAATATCGATTATTTCCACTATCGATGAGAGTTGGAATGTTAATTTTGGTGCAAATCCGTCGAAAATTCCGGCCGTGCATTCGTTACACAGACACACACTTCCTGCCTTTTATATTAGGTTTGTGCAAAAATAATGACGTAATAATGTCGTTTTTTGACGTTAAAAAATACGTCAAAAAATGACATTATTACGTCATTATTTTTGCACCAAAATAATAGATAGAGATAGGTAGTACATTACAGCTCAGTACTCTTTTTGTTTTTAAACGAAAAGTTATTGTTTCTTGTCACTTTGCTTAGTTTCCGAAAGGCAACTTTCGATATACCGCTGTACCTTCCGATTTCGCTTTCAGATTTTCCGTCCTCTGTTAAAATACTTCCCAAATATTTAAATTTTGTACCGGGCAGAATTTTGCTGTCTCAACATTATTATTTGCATGTTGGGTTGGTTCTGTTGTTTACAAATTGTACTAAGTTTGAATGAGTGATATCTTACCTTGGGAATGCACTATGTTTGTATAGGCAATATGAAGATTTAATCTTTGCTTATAATAAATCGTCGTTGCCAGACTGGTTGCCGCGTATTGGGCAGCACATCGATGTTTCCTTCTACGCGAAATGAGTCCTATGTTGTATCTGAAGAGGCGTCCTCAAACACCACATCTTAGGGTTCAAGAAATGGAGAATCCTCGCTACACTTTGGGATCTCGTCGTCTCTTCGATTAGTCTTCTTGTATTTCCGAAGGATGTCTTTTTCATGGATTGCTCTTCTGCAATTGGTTCTTTCTGCAGCTTCTATTTTTGCATTGAGCGGATCGATTTCTTTCTGCAGAAACGTGTTTTGAGCAGATGCTTGAATCAACATGTTTCGTCACTGTGTCGTAGTTAAGGACATTGCGCGCCTCATTAACATGAACGAAATGCCGTCGGGACCTCTGTCTCCTAATAGAACCACCCATATTAAGGTTTCAGGGAAGAATCAGACTAAGTATTCGACGACCGGCGGGTAGGTGGTCAAGACGACGTTCTTTAAAGAGAAACAAATCTATTGCAAACTGTCATGAATATGCCTCTCAAGGCTAGCTTTACCGAAGCGGATGTTTTCAAATTATATATATATATATATATATATATATATATATATATATATATATATATATATACCCCCGATGCAAAGACAACTAAAGTAATATATAAATGCTAACGTTCGCAGCATGAATTCTAGAAAGGTCTCGATAATTATAGTAGAGCGATAATTATTTATAATAATTTTCTCATATAGACAAAAACAGTTTATTCACTAAATTGAAATGCACTGAAACGAAGTGTTTTTATCTATATGATAAAAATATAAGAAATACATACATATATATATATATATATATATATATATATATATAATCAAATAGCTAAACATAGTTATATGCACGAACAAGCGTGACCTATTTAATATATTAAAAATATGCATAACCGATTGCAATGTAGGGTATATATATATATATATATATATATATATATATATATATATATATATATATATATATATATATATATATATATGTGCGTGTGTATGACTAATATACTTTTGGGAAGCAACCTATCTTTTAAATATCCTTTGTTAAATATGACGGGCAAGTAAAATTTGATTAAAATGTATTTAGTTTTTCACGGAAACTATAAGAACGCTGGAAAAAACTAAATAAAAATAATAATCATAATATATATATATATATATATATATATATATATATATATATATATATATATATATATATATATATATATATATATATATATTATTATTATTATCATTATTATTATTATTATTAACTTTTTTACTTAATAAATTTTTCTATTCATTTGTTGAGATCAATAGATATCTGCTGATATCTCAAAATTTAGGAATAATGCTATAACAAAATTTTTAATTTGATCTCTCTGATAGATGTCGCTATCTTAAATTCAAAAAGTTTTTGCGTTACTTTAAAGTCAATAAAATTAAAAACTTTTAAAATCACTAATTTTTTTCTGTTATTTTAAAATTTGAATTTTTAACTGTTCACTCCTTATCTGGACACAATTGGCAATGCTCTATGTTCAAATGATTCAAAATGACATATGTCTACGTAGAGTAAGTTTTGGACACATGGTCAGAGAAAGATAATTTTCCGTTTATTTATTTAAATACAATAGAATATTGTGAAAGATGCCGTCTTGAAATAGGAACTTTTTTACATATTCCTGGCTTCGAATTTATTGATGTATCTTACGTAAATAAAAATATATTCATGCAGATATACTTAATGTATATAAGCATAAAATATGTGTATTTAATTAAATATATATATTCTTCCGTCAATGGCAAAGCAAGAAAGATCTTTAAAATCGAACAACTTGAGTAAGCATTTGTTCTTGCGTAAATTGTTCACTGAACGATGTCGAAAAAGACAATTCTTGTTAGCACCCAATGGCAAAGTCGTTCTGTACTTTCCTTCGACTTAATTAAATCAAACACGCTCTCAATTTTAAAGAGTTAAACATTCAAGACACCTTACGCTCATCCGGACACATTTGATCATCTTGGAGCAAGAGATGCTAGTCATACGCCAGTGAGTAGCCATGAGCGTCGGACTTAATTTTCGAATGTGTTAATTGGATATTCTTCAACAGAAGTCTGCTTACCTTCCACATCCCATTCGCCTGCCTACTTTCACTTTCACTCTTATTTTACTTTCACTTTCACTTTCACATCAAGTTCTGCTTTCGTTTCTACCTTCACTTCTTCTTGGCACATCCGTCTAATTTTGGCACTGTCATGTCATCTTGTCGGCCTGCCGGTCATGTAAGTTTCCTGGCGACATCCATTATCACTCTTCATGTAATTAAAGGAGAATAATTACATTCATCGACAGAAGGGGAGACGAACAGAAAACGAGCCAGGGACGGGGAAACAGCAGGAATAAAGATCGCCAAATTGAGGTGGGCTCTGGGGACGATTTGGAAAGATCTTTGAAAGAGGCAAGCGTCGATTTCAGCGAACAGTTTAACATTTTAGAACAGGGCTTCTGACTTATGTAAATCAAGACAAACTCAACACCTGGAACGTGTAATTTCTAATTGCTCTCTGAATCCGATTAAACCACGAATATTTGTATAGGAAGAACTTAATATGTTAAATAAACATTCAGTGTTGATTAGCTATCGATACAGTCGTGATATTGATAAACTGATTGCAAATAGATTTTTCCAGAAAACGGATTCTATCCAAAATTTCGTTTTTTTTTTCATGGTAATTTTTCTAATGAGCTTCCATCACTGGTACGTTGACCGTATGGTTTTAAGAGTTCTACTAGATTGGCAGTTAGGTCTCACTGTTTTACTGTTGAAATAGCTAGATGTATCCCTAAGTTCTATTTTAATAATTTCTTTACTCGCGCTTATTACTTGTGAAACTCTCTTCCAAACTCTTTTTCCCTCCCGTCACCGATCTTCAAATATTTAAATGTAACTCGCCATCTTTTGTCTTCCTGAAATCTGTTCTTTTATTGTCCTTTCTCCTGGCAAAAGACTTCTCATTCTCTTCCACTCTTAGTAAACCTTTGCGTCCTAGTGGCATTATTGCCTTCTCTACACGCAAGAAGATAGTGTCCCGCTGGCGGTCCGCCGATCGTAACGCCTGCGGTCCTAAAATTAATATTTTAAAAGTCAAATATCTTTTGTATATTTTTAAGGGTTACAGCCGTGACGAGCAAATTGTGGCCCGCAGGCCACATGCGGCCCTATTGTCTTTCTGAAGTTATTCAGACCGAGGACATTTCAGCACATTTCATATTCTTATTTTTATGATGACTTTCGGAGTTAGTAGTGATAGATAGATAGATAGATAGATAGATAGATAGATAGATAGATAGATAGATAGATAGATAGATAGATAGATATGGAGACTGGGATGGATAGTAGTGATGGATTTTAAAAAGTACAATCTGAAAGAGAAAATTGAGTAAATAATTGTAGAATAATGTATATGTGTGATAAGCCGTAACAAACAAATCAATCAATCTGTTGGCGAAGCATAACCGAAGTTGCTTTTACTCAATCATGGACGATCATTTTTGAACAGTGGGCCTCTCTACTAAAAGAATTGAGATATTTTTTTTTTTTATTGAAGACATTTTTCCAACAAAATCATCTGCCTTAGAAATGGAAAAAAAAAGTTTTCTTTTTTTTTTCTTTAAAGAACAGATTTCATTTCAGTTTTGGGTTAACATTATCACTGATGACAGAATGATTAATCGACATTGCTAGATACGATTTGTTTTTAATTTATTCATTTGAGTAAACAAAAATATTTATAAAGATGAATAATTATCATTGATGTTTCTTATTGCTGAAGGAAAAAGATGTTTGCACATATGATCTTCCTTAGTGAAAATTGCCAATGCTTTTAAAATGCTGACAACGTTACCTTCAACGAAAAGTTAGAAAATTCAAGAATCGTTGTACTTAATTAGTATTTATGTATGAGAAAGTGTGAGAAAGAAAGGAAAGAAAACATTATAATAAACGTTATTTTCTTCATCAAATTAGGCTGGCTATTAAGAAAGCCAATCCGGCCGCATGTGGCCGGCGGGCTGCTGTTTGTTCATGGCCGATCTAAATCATACCCCGCTTGACAGCACTGGCAGCTGAAAAGAAACTGTAAATGTTCCATACTTAATGTAGTTTTTGTTCGCAATATCTTTTAACTATTTACAGTCGTTATTTGACTATTTTATGTTATCAGTTTATTAAATAATATTTTCAGACTATAATTCTTAGTAGCAGTGTATTTGGCGCAGACTTTCTGTGGTTGACCTTTAGGTCAGTTGGTAGACAAAACAAAGAAAGTTGTTTTTGATTGGCTGAGCCGAACGTGGGAATGTTAGAGATGGAAAGTGTTTTCAGGGAGGTAAGTTTTACCCGTCGAAGAGATCAAACGTGGTTATTTTGTGTCTCAGCGAACTTGCTCCCCAGTGGGGGTGACAGAGCGGCCGCATTGGCTAGTTTAGAAATGTACACGTCGACGTGTTAATAAAGGAGGTAAGTTTCAACCTCCCTTTGTTTATGTCTCACTTTAATTCGGAACCAAAAACATTTCTCTACCGAGAGAAGACGGCCGGGAGAAGGCAAGCGAGGAAGACAACCATCGATCACCCGGCCGAAAAATGACAGGGAGAAGAATGCAAGATATGAATGAATCAAAACCGTCGCCTTAAGACTATTTCCAGAACGAATGGGTTATATAACACTTATTTAGTTATTTGCGGCTCCCCACCTGATTTCAATATATCTTGTGAGTATTAAATTCTCCAAGTCTCTTTCCTCATTATGAGTCCCAGAATTTTCAGTTGGTGCTTTCTGATTGTAAGC
>OZ010602.1:74923256-74935756 GCA_963932145.1 Acanthosepion lycidas | reverse complement strand
TGGATGGAGGATGGCTTGATTTCGGGTGTATATATAAGGGGTTAGTATTTGGTTTTCTATAAGGTTGGTATGTGTTGCTTGTTAAATCTAGAGTTACGTCGAGGAAGTTTACCCTTTTCAATTTCGTACAGACTGTTATCTTTAAGTTTAGATTTTTAAATTCCCTAAATATAATTTTTCTGATTTTCTCTATTTTATAACTAGTAGAACTCCTCACTACCATGAGCCTGTCGTCTCTATACAGTCCGATGTCCTTAATATCTATTTCACGGTGCGCGGTCAAGTTGTACAGTATTAAAAGACTAACAAGGTTAGAAGACTCTGATATATAAAGTGGGTCGTTTTTCATATTAAGTTGGCTTTAGAATTTAGAGTTTATGCGTTGTATTTTTGGTTGTTTGTGATGTGATGTTTGATATATACAAAAATTGAACTTCGACAAATCAGTCTACTGGAAACTGTAAAAATTCAATATTGATTTTTGATTATTGGAGACACAATCTCCCAAAGAATATGAGAATTCATATTAAGCCATATATATATATATATATATATATATATATATGTATATATATATAAGTTTTTTTTTCATGGTACAAACATTAACGATAGCAAAGAATAAGCAAAATTTATATGGCATTTTAAAAAGCTAAAAAAGAACAACCGGTTTCGTCTCAGCCTTATCAAGTTTATTTCTGGGTTATAAAAAATGAACGTATAAATTTAATTAATATTAATGTTAACGAATGGCGGGAAAAAATGAATTTCAAGAAAGATAGATTCCAATAACATTCAGACCCAGTAAGCATTCTCTCTGTTTACAGAGGGAAGGCCCACGGGATCTGATATACAAGGACTCTAGAACCTTAAGGTGATATGAGGAGTGGGACCTAGATAAAATCGAGAAACGGTCCGCACTAAAATAAAAAACACATTTCCTGCTATTTATTACATGATCTGAAAGAGAAAACCCAGACGTATTTATTAGCTGAATTTTCCTGACATCCGGATTCAATAACCTGGGGCGCAGAGTGCTCTCAGGGGTGACCCCGTCAAACGAGAGAGTTTCAACTGAGAAAAATTATACTGGGAGGAGCCCAACCCTGAAACAGCTTCCCGAGGCCGCGACCTGTCATTGAACCAGAGAGAGAGGAATCGGTGCTCGCACCGAGACCAGCGTTCCTGGCCGGGGTGTATGCGCTCGAATCCTCAACTTAAAAAATGACCTTGTGTCACAACTCGTCTTTGTGGGGAGACAGACTAAATACCTAGTAAATATATGAATGATTACTTCCATTACTCCGTTTAATTATTTATAGAAGTAAAATATATCTCTGTATTTAGACAAAATTACTTCCCAAGTAAAATGAAATGTTTAATCAATCAGTTCCGTTATTCCTACATTTCTTAGATGGCAGCCTTATTAGTTCAAGCCTTACACGTGAGGCACTCAGATACCTTTTTCTATTACTTTGTCTGTTAAGTTATCCTATTGCTTCAACTTGATCTTTAAATAGACTTTGTCGATGCTGTATTTCTAGTTTAGTTGCTAATCATTTTTTTCTTCTGATAGATATTTCCATTCCATTGATATATTAAACACAAAATTTTAACATGAAAACGTATTGACCAAAAAGCGATTAATATGTTGTCAAGAGTAATCCATGACTCCAACTTAAACCAAATATACCCATCGTGACACCCAGTCTAATAAGCGTATGCGAGGTACACGCATAATAGCGAAACATGCGCCATATTGGTGAAAGGTGTTCATAAAACACGACACACATTTGCAATTGGAGCCTAGTTAAAAACAATACCAGGTCGGGTTTTGCTGTGAAGTAAATTCACACACGGTAACACAAATGAACTAGGTAAGATGCTTTAAATAAGTCAAATGGTTCGCTGCCAAGCTCGCGGCTCATTTGTGGAACTTTCTGCCTTTGGGTAGAGAGGAACCCAGACGAGGCTATGCTTACGGGCAAAATCTAGTCTGGGGAGGTAGATAAAACTGACTCCGTGTTTGCGAGTTCTACGGGGATTTTTTCCCCATGCTTACGTGCCCGAGTTCAGCCCGCATAAAAAATTGGCCTTGTGCCACATCCTGCCCTGTGGGGAAGTTAGTAAATACCAATCCGTTGGAGTTAGTCGGGAAGAATTCTAACGACGTCACGGAGGGTATCCCAAGCGAGACATAATATTATAACCGCTAGAAGCGATTCGTAACAGGTTGTAAGTCTGCTCAGATAGTCGCCTACTGAAGGCATTACAAGTATTTTAGACGTGATTACAAGGCGCCTTAGTTGTCCCATCCCGATACCTCACATTACTCTCGTTGATGAAAAGAATTAGGAAGCATACGTAAGATGTTATGGTCAGGGGAAAGACAAGTGAATCTGTGTTAGTAGACATGGTATTAACTGTAGATAGGTTAAAGTAACTATCCGGTTCAGGAAAATATACGATTATAAGTTGTAGCAATAATAGTCATATCAGTAATATAAAGTGAATTATGGTAAAACGTCTCGGCGACGTTGATCAGTACCAGCTAATCCATCATATCTAAATATGCTTGAACAATTTTCTAACATTAACAAGCTTTAAAACTACAGAAGGAAAAGATGTAACTGAAAACGTAATCCTGGTAATGGTAAAACACTACTTTAGAAATCATAACATTCACACGAACAGACCACGGAATAATGACTCGTGAAATTGTGACAGCATTTGATATTGAGTTGGACTGAAAGTATATTTTCTAGAGAGAATAATGTTTACTCCGATAGTAAAGGTGTCTTGTAATGAATTGATAACTTTCTTCACATATTCGTCCTGCATGTAACGCGTCCATTCAATATGTTAGCGGTCATCGCTCTTCAGAATTTCTTGATCTTTGTAGCTCCTAGTAAATATTGTCTTTTCACTATCGCTACTAAAACCTGTTCTGCCATCCATTTACGCAAGCTATACATGTTTCACTTTGCTTTCCTCTGTCTTGCATTCAGTATGTCCCGTGAGAGTCAAATTTTCCAAGCCCTCTTTTGACACTGCGTGCTCTAGAAATTTCAACTCTCTCTTTCTGGTATTAAGTATAAGTGGCATCTTTTTTTTTTTTTTCATTTTCTCTAAATCTTCGTCATTTTTCACATTGTCGGTCCATGGCATTCTCATCAGCCTTCTGCGAGGAGATTGCCCAGCATTCACTGCAATATAGGAGGACATACATTACTTAAATGTTCAGTACCCTTTTCTGTGTCTCTTTGCTTATATCTTGGAAGACCTCTTCAGAATTTTACGGTCGCCTAATTTTCTATAGATCCTTTCATTTAGACAAAATATTTTCGCCTCATTAGATTATTTTTTTCTATGTGCCGTGTCCCTTCAGGACGTTGGCGATCATAGCTCTCCACAATTCCCTCGCTTATATTTTGTATTTTTGTTATCTTCCCTAAACTTTGTCCAGCTATCTATTTACTCGCTAGGTAGCTTATGTATTATTTTCCTCTGTCCCCCTTGCCTTCAATCTATCCCGTGAGTATCAGATTTGATAAGCCTTCTTTCCTCGTTATGTGCCTTAAATATTTGAACTGTCTCATCTGATGTCAGGTATAAGTGTCAATTTTGTTTACATTTTTTCTAAAATTTCTTCGTTCGGTTCATGTTATTTATCAGCATTCTTCTATAGAACCAACATTCTGTTGCGTTAATTCTCTTAATTTTTTCTGTGAAGAGATTGTCCAGTACTGACGTATGGGAGAACTGATATTATGTAACAGTTCAGAACTTTTGTTTTGGTAGTTTTCTCTATCTCTGTGATGAGGTACTATGATTACTTGAATTATTTACATTATTCGGACTGTTATCCTTATCTTCATTGCCATATTCACAACGTTTCGACCGTTGTACGCCCCGTCTTTCTTCAGCCCTTTATTTACCTCCACCGGAGGTAGATTGTTCTAGTTCTACATGCCATGCGTCTTCTGGATTTCTCAGTTATTCCCATTAAATTCAAATCTCCTGTAGCCTGGTATTGAACTCACAACTATTTGGGTCTAGTCACGGGATCTAACCAACATCTTTATTCTAATGCGCCTACGTATTTTCAGTGTATTTTTTCTGTTAAATTGTCTATTTAAATAGTTGTACATCATTGATGTCAGCATTTTGAGCTGTTTTTCTTGTTAACCATCACGCATTCTTTCATCTCGCCATTGAGGTTTAGTCTTTTTTTTCTCACTTTCTTTCAATACCTTTTGTAGTTCTTGATTTCTTTCTGTGTCTGCTATCAACACTGCCATTATGTTGCTAAGATTGTGACCGCTAACAATGAATCCTTCAAGACTTCTAATTCTCTCTAATTCACCTCACTCTATCGGTTGAATAAGTCCGGTGAAAAGAGACATCCCTGTTTTAAACCACATTCTATTTTTGCATATATACTGAATTCATTTCCTATCAGTATGCTGGCGGTATTCTACTAATATGGGTTCTGCATTATTCTAATATCATTCCCAGAGACACCATGGATATCCTGTAGTCCCATCAGTTCTTTGCGAAATGTTCTGGTAAAAAAACATTTTAACTGAGCACAAAATATTTCAATTGGCTACAAAAACTTCAGTTAAAATTATATTAACTTCGAAGAATACCTTTGTACTCACTTCATCCCAATCAAGGCAATAAAGCCACTATGACGCAAGGGGGGTTTACTGAGTGTTAGAGAAAAACAAAACAAAAAAAAACATTATTAAAGAGCGAGAACAATAAACGGGCTAGAATTAAGAAGACAAGATAACGCTTGACATTGCACCTTTAAACATCAAAGTTCAATGGGAAGCAAGAAGACGGTAATATGAGAAAAGAAGCTGTTAACATATAAACTTTCAGATACATCTAGCCATTTCTACTGTAAAATGATAAGATATTGCCGCCAATCGAGTACTACTTATTCATAAAGTCTAGCTACCATAGGGGGAACTTCATCAGACTATATGTAGCAAAAAGATCCAAAGCAAATGCCTATCATCATCATCATTCGACCGTAGTCAATATCAATGAGTCAATGCGAACCAATTCTTTCCTTAGATGTATAGTATTCGCTACGCCAGAGCTACATAGAGTTTTGAATTCAGAGTTACTTTCTCCTTGACCGGTTGACACGCAAGGCTATAGAGCCAAAATTGTCCTGCTATTTACCCATAGCTGAGCGGAGACGAGGATCATAACTTCCCCAAGGGTATTAGCACGTAAATGAATGTAATAGATTCGACTGGTATTCGAACTCGACTCTCCGATTCCTCAATCCGTGCCGCTCTTCATTACTCTAACGTGTAAGAGAATGGTAGATTTATAAATGTGTGATATAGATCCTGGAGTGAAAACTTGTCCATCTCGACACAATAAACCAGCTTTCCTAGCAGCAGAACTATCATTTGATTCAATATAATCGTCCGATTTCATGTCAGCGGAAAACGTTAACCGAAGAAAGCGCAACGAAACACTTTCATGGAGGTTAGCATCAGCCATGCTTATGGAAGACAAAAAAGTTCCCTAAGAGGATTAAAAGAGTATATTTTGCTTTGGAGGCATTAAAGTTAAATTCTTAACTAAATTATGTATTAATTATATGAATAATTGTAATTTCTTGACCTCTATGATATTCACGATATCTGATTCTTTGTGTGAAATTAAAACCGATCAAATTTCTGCCGGGAAAAGAATGATATTCACAAGTTGCCAAATGTTTCTAGCCAGCAGGCTTATGCGAATCAGAATGACACTGCCATGTCCCATTAACCGTCACTTACATAGGCGTACCAATCCAATAAAAGAAAAGAAAAGGCACATGTACAAATATTACAATCGGTGTATATATATATATATATATATATATATATATATATAGAGAGAGAGAGAGAGAGAGAGAGAGAGAGAGAGAGCGAGAGACAGACGGACAGAGACAGACAGACAGACAGACAGACAGAAAGATTTGATAGATGTGTGTAACAAATCATGTAGCTAAAATATGTGTATTTATAATTTAATCCGCGTGAGAAATTTATATATAAATATACAGAATGCCAATGCGAAGTGGTTACAATGACTATAATAAAATGTACACAACCAATAAGACGTAGATAGATAATTACCAGACAGAGATAGATAGATAGATAGATAGATAGATAGATAGATAGATAGATATGATTAGATTGAGATAGATAGATAGATAGATAGATAGATAGATAGATAGATAGATAGATAAAAGACAAAAAATGAATGAGATAGCTAGGTAGCTAGCTAGGTAGCTAGATAGCTAGATAGATAGATAGATAGACGACATAAAATGAATTAGATAGAAGACATAAAATGCATTAGATAGATAGAAGACATAAAATAGATAGATAGATAGATATATAGATAGATAGATATTATTAGATTGAGATAGATAGATAGATAGATAGATAGATAGATAGATAGAAGACATAAAGTGAATGAGATAGTTAGGTAGCTAGCTAGATAGATAGACGACATAAAATGAATTAGATAGATAGAAGACATAAAATGCATTAGATAGATAGATAGATAGATAGATAGATAGATAGATAGATAGATAGATAGATAGATAGATAGATATGACCAGACTGTGATATACAGATATAGATAGATATGGACAGATTGAGATAGATAAGTCGATAGATATTTATGAAGAGATTGCGATAGATAGATAGATAGATAGATAGATAGATAGATAGATAGATAGATAGATAAAAGACAAAAAATGAATGAGATAGCTAGGTAGCTAGCTAGGTAGCTAGATAGCTAGATAGATAGATAGATAGACGACATAAAATGAATTAGATAGAAGACATAAAATGCATTAGATAGATAGAAGACATAAAATAGATAGATAGATAGATATATAGATAGATAGATATTATTAGATTGAGATAGATAGATAGATAGATAGATAGATAGATAGATAGATAGATAGAAGACATAAAGTGAATGAGATAGTTAGGTAGCTAGCTAGCTAGATAGACGACATAAAATGAATTAGATAGATAGAAGACATAAAATGCATTAGATAGATAGATAGATAGATAGATAGATAGATAGATAGATAGATAGATAGATAGATATGACCAGACTGTGATATACAGATATAGATAGATATGGACAGATTGAGATAGATAAGTCGATAGATATTTATGAAGAGATTGCGATAGATAGATAGATAGATAGATAGATAGATAGATAGATAGATAGGATTGGCTGGTTGTTTGGACGAAATAGACCCTACAAACTATAAATCCAGTATCTCGAACAGTTACTTCAGTGAAATAACGGAACCTGACAATCAAATGTGATACTTTGACTGACGTGACATTTGCCCAAATGCGAAAGACAAGCTCGCGCGACAAGCACACTTCACATCTCCGTGTCGCATTACCATTCAACGTCCTCAAATATTCCGTTCTCTCCTCCTTTTATTCACCCTTGCCTATATCGGCGAATTGTTCCGTTTCATACGCACTTGGATTCTCTCGATTTCCTTCATAGAAAAAAAAAAGCGTTATTTACCTCTGCCAATGTCGGTCATTATATGAGATTGCGGTGTATCTGCCCCTAAAAGAAAAGACGAACCATTCTATAAAAAGTAATCGAGATGCCTTCTCGATTTTATTTAAAGTTGAACCTACAAATTCATAAAGTTGTTCCTTCTACACGATCAAGGAACTCCACAATTCCCTGCCAATTGTACCTCTTAGTATCTTTTTTCTTTTTGCTGCCATTCCTAAACTTTTTTCCACCATCCATTTACACGCGCTCTTTAGGTAGCTTAACCTCAGTTTTCCTGTCTGTCTTACCTTCAATCTGTCTTGTGAGTATCAGATTTTCCAAGCCCTCTTTCCTCATTATGTGCCATAGAAATTCCTTGTCTCTTTCTGATGTTAAGTAAAATGTCATTTTTGTTTCCATTTTCTGTAAAACTCCTTTATTGTTCACATGTTCGGTATATGGCATTCTCAGCAACCTTCTGTAGAACCAAATTTCTGTTGCTTCAATTTCCAGCCTTCACTGCCATATTGGAGGACTGATATTACATGACAGTTAAGTACCCTTTTCCTTGTTTCGAACGATATTTTCTTGTTCCTTAATATTTAGAGTCGTTTTTTAAAGACATCTTCTGCTATCCCGATCGCCTTCGGTGTTGCTATATCCAAGAATAGAGCTCAAAGAATCGAATTCTTCTTTTTCCCGTCAGAACCTCTTGTCCTTTGTAAGTCTTAGCAATGTCTGTCTTTTTAAAAATGATACCTGACTTACCTTGTACGTACGGAAGCACGTGATGTAGATGATTAGTTATTTTCATCTCTTCTGTTTTTGCCTTCAATATATCCTGTGAGTTTTCCAGGCCTTCCTTTCCCAATAAGTGAATTGGAAGAATCAACTGACACTTTTATGTTTATATTTAAATATATATTGCTCTCCATTCTTATATGCATTTGATTTATCAATAATTCTCCTTTTATTTGAATAAATATCGTGTGAGTATCAAATTTTCCAAGCTTTCTTTTCTCAATAAGTGACCCGGAAATATCAACTGCTACTTTTATGTTTATATTTAGGCATATATTACCCTCTATTCTTATATGCAATTGATTTATCAATAATTTTCCTTTTATTTTATTTGTATGGAAATAAAATTGTTGTAAATATAATCTTGCCTATAAACATTTATGTATAAAATCTGCAATTCATGGCATTCTCAGTGCCACCAGTATGTTGTTAAATGGATGACTTACCTTTTACAAAAACAGCGTCAGACATTTATTTTCCTTGTGATTATCAGCTAAAGTGGACTTCGCAAGACCATAGAAAGCGGCTCTGACAAAGGAGCTCACTGGATTAAGATAAATGATTTTTTAGACAAAGATGACACGACAAAAACCATTTTCTCTATAAGACAGTGGTCACTACCTGTAGAAAAGGCAGAGTGAAGGGAACGAGGCACGAAACGTGAAGACAAGATCATCTAGCAGCGAGGCGAAATGGAAGACACGCTTGTAAGATTGGACACGTCCCCACTCACCTCTCTGCTTTGCTGTTCTCATCGGGAGATTGAAGGCTTTGAGGAACGTGGAACAACCCCTTATGGTTTCTGTTACTATGTCCACCCTAACCAGGGATTGTAGCAACATTTAGGGTCCCAGCTTATGGGAAAATAATGAACGCCCGAACATTAAAAAAAAACGCCATGAAAGTATAACAAATACCTTTTATAGTAAAAATGTGAGCAACACATTTTTATTTAAAAATGTTCAACAATAGATATTTATAGTCAAATGAACAAAAATACCTACTTATAATACTTATAATATCCTACAATTTCGTAAAGAAATCTAACTGATATCCAAAAATTAATACTACGAAATAAAACACACATATTACCGCCTCTAGTAATCATGTCCTGACAAAAAATTATATGCACAAAAGCATCTACCATGTATTCAGTTGTGAAAGCCGAATAAAATATATCTTAATTTTATTATTTTCAAAATCCCCCAAAAATTAAATTTCGTCATTATATGATTCACAACGAGTTGATGTGCCGTTAAACAAACCAAATCAAATCTCTGCTTCACTTGTCTAAAGCAGTTGTTTGCAACCAGAAAATAAAAGTTGTTTACCGCCACGAAAGTCTCATGGTTTTAATTTGTAGATGACGATATAACTAATGGGTTATTTTTTAAGCCACAAGCGCTTGACTGGAAGAAGCTGCATCCTGAGAACGAGCTTCGGGTCTGCTCGAAGCTGCAAAATTACAATCAGTCTGTAGATACACATTTCTCGCACTTGCTTACTTAAGTTATCTGGAATTGTCAGCATCCTCACACATATTATCCCTCATTAATAGTACCGCTCGGAGATTTTTGGAAAAAACAATATTCAGAAGCTGAATATAGGCTAACACTTATGTAATTTAAATTTTAAATTTATATATATATATATATATATATATATATATATATATATATATATATATATATATGTTCTCTTCTCCGATAAAACGAAAGTTGGGCTAAATTCAAAGGATAGAGAGATCTAAAATCCGAAGAAGAAACTTTGAATTTAGCAGTAAATACTGTCAAGCATCTGTTCAGTAAAATGTTCTGGGGATGCTTTTCTTTTCATGGAACTGGTTTCTTAAAACCTATTGAAAAGACCCTCAAGAGTGAGCAGTACAAGGGAATTTTAGAGTCTTGTCTGCTCCCTTCTGCTGAACGGGTGCAAATCCACCACCACCAAGCTCATTTTTATGCAACATAATGCTCCCTGTCGCAAATCAAAACTGATGAAGGAATACTTTGATGAGAAGCAGGTGAGTGTTATGACATGGCCGCCCCAATCTCCTGACCTCAACCCCATAGAAAACTTATGGAGCATTATAAAGTACAGGCTCTCAAGAAAGCAGTTGAGCTACAAAAAGGATTTGATTGTGAATTTCATATCCAAATGGAATTCAATGCTTGAAGATAAGATTTGCCAGAACCTAATAAAGTCAATGCCAAAAAGGGTTGAAAAGGTTATTCAAAATAAAGGAGGACCCATAGGTTATTAAATATTCGGAACTATATTACCTATTATAAATAAATTATACCTCTATTATTCTTTATTTAAAGCTGTTCGGTTAGGTTTCTATTGATTACTAGTTGCAGAAAATAAGTCACATTTTTTGCATAGAGTTTTTCCCTAAATTTCATTTATATCCAAAATTATAATTATCAATAGAATACCTGAGGGTAAGTAAACTTTTTACTAGGTTGGAAAAGGGGGCTTTATATTAGAATGATTAAAAATTAGTTTGTCCCCAAAAACAATAGGCGAAAAAATTTTAAATAAAAAAAATCAGGTGTCACTTTTATCAAACAGCACATGTATATATATATATAAATTACAGATAACTGGAATGCAAAAATACTCCATTTGACTAAATATTTCTCCTCGAAAGTATCAATCATACAAATTAATTCTTGTGGGGAGAAATAGCTATTTAATGGGGTATGTTTGGAATTCAATTATATGTAATTTATATATATATATATATATATATATTTAATTTATATGTAATATATATATATATATATATATATATATATATATATATATATATATATATATATATATATATAATTTTTATATATATATATATATATATATATTGGTTCCAATTATGAATATGCTATTAAAACACGTAAATTTCAGAAATAAGTTATTCCAAAAAAAGTTCGCTTAAAGATGGAATAGAGCTTAATTTAATTCAATTTAATTCAAATAATTATATTGAAGATTTCGGCTCTTGTTTTGAAACATGAGACCTCGTATGTAGCGTGTTGGAATCATATTTTTAAATAAATAATTATATATATATATATATATATATATATATATATATATGTGTGTGTGTGTGTGTGTGTGTATATATACAGATAGATAGATAAATAGATCGATAGATAGATGTACAAAAATACTTTAGTGCTCTGAATATTATTTTTCATATTAAGCATAAAGGTTTATTACTAAATCTTTTTAATAAATAAGCAAACCATAAACTGCATCAAATGTATTTGTATATATATTTATATGCATGTACATATTTATCAAATAATATACGTATTAAAAAAATTACATCACAATAGTCGCTACACACACACATACATATATATATATATATATATATATATATATATATATATATATATATATATATATACATATATATACATATATATATATATATATATATATATATATATATATATATATATATAAAACATCTTCGTAAGTAAGGAAATACAATAAAAAATTGAATATCACAAAACGTATTTAGGTAGATCTTGGTGACTAAATACACCTAATATATATATATATATATATATATATATATATATATATATATATATATATATATATATATATATATATATATATGATTGGTATGATATAATGTGAGTGGCATGGCTGGTCTTAGGCGTGAATGTTAGAACATGCGTGATCAAGGGATGCAGTCCGTTCGAGCACATTCCAAGTAACGATATAGAATTTAGAGTCTTCCCACATCTTGCCTGAAAAAGAAAGGTTGGAGATTGGAAAATAATCTGACAGACAGAAGGTGAGGACTGGGCAACTTCCGGTCAAAGAAGACACTATTACTCCATTTCAGGCCCGATCTCTCTATTATAGCAGTAGAGGATAGCATGCGGTGACAAGTACTTACTGGAGCGGTACATGGAGCTTACTATTTTTTCCTGCCTTTTGAATGTGTTCTGAAATTTTCTTTGTGGCCATTTCGTTTGATAAATTCTTGTGTTAGCGACATAATTCATTCTGGCGTCTAGTTTTAATGTTTGGACGATTATTTTAGCCTCCATATTAATATCGTATATATATATATATATATATATATATATATATATATATATATATATATATATATA
>OZ010602.1:74893256-74910756 GCA_963932145.1 Acanthosepion lycidas | reverse complement strand
CGTGTTAAATGAAGTCCAAGGGGTGTTGGTAGGGGTATGCAAAGAGGGTAAGAAAGTTGGCGGCGAGGGAGATGGATAATAAAGGACAGATTGTGTATAAGTTGGTGTGAGGGTGGAGACTGCGAATGCTTCAATGGAGGCAGGAGTGTGTGTTTTAGATTTTCAAAGGTTTCCAATCTGACCTAATCAATGTTGTATTTGACTTTGATGCGTGGGTTATTGCAATTGTTATTCAATTAGTCTTGGAAGAAAGAAGAAAAAAAACGACAAAGATGAAGAGAAACAAGAGATGATAAAGAAGGAAGAATGAAAAGAGAATTAAGGAAAATAGTTTTGGGAAGAAATGAGAGAATGATGAACTAAATATGAGCGGTCGGAGTAGGACGAAGAATCTAAATTTTGGAGAAAATTCCCCATAAATTAGCAAGAGGAGGAAATGAAGTAACAGAATCATATTATGTTGCTGATGGATAGAACTAATGCCTGGAGAAACAAGGAATTATAAAGACAGAAAAAATGGCTGGAAACATTTCAAAGAATACTAAGAGAAAAAGAAGCAACCAAAGAAAGCATCGAAGTACAAAAAGATTCAGCTAGGCTTAGAGAGGGGGAGAGAATACTTCTCATCGACAGGGAACAACTTAGAAAACTACCAAAGATAAGGAGACAAAAGAGAAAGGCCCTAAACTGTTATAAAATCTCTCTCTCTCTCTCTGTATCTATCTATCAATCTCTCTCTCTCTATCTATCTATCTATCTATCTCTTTCTCTCTCTCTCTCTCTCTCTCTCTCTCTCTCTCTCTCTATATATATATATATATATATATATATATATATATATATATATAGGGGAAGATGTGTTTGGATAATTCCAGGGAGGATATAATCCAGGGAGCTTAATGAAAAAACAGAGCAAATATTAATTATATTAAGAAACAGACAACTTTAAGGATTCTTGGTGATTATAATTTATTTCCTTAGAATCGAAATTCAATTCTAATTCTTCAGATCAACATTTTCATACAAATAAATGGCTGAAAAATATTCCAAGTATAAGAAGAATCCAGTATTATTATTTTGATTTTATGCACACATGTTTTGAGGAGGCAGGTTTAAATTGGTTGCAGGAGGGATACACCAACACACACACACACACACACACACACACACACACACACACACATATATATATATTTATATATATATATATATATATATATATATATATATATATATATATATATATATAGATAGATAGATAGATAGATAGATAGATAGAGACGGACAGACAGACAGATCAGAAGTGTATAGAACTAGAAATATCATTATAACATGTATTAAAAATACACACACACACACACATATATATATATATATATTAATTTATTGCTTAAACGTTATTTTTGCCGGATGCCTATATAGAAGATACGCTCTTTATCTATTAAACAGTATATTTATTTATTTACATCTACCGGCCTGAAATCAAAAGCACGTCAAACCTAATGATGGTTTCCTCTAGGAGGACGCAGGTTTGAATCCTGCCGAAGAATATATATTAGAAGACTAACAAGGTACAAGCTTATAAGTGTTTCCTTTTCTAGAATTAAATCCTGTTATCCATCATCAAGCATTTTTTTTTTAATTTTAGCTGAATGTGTAGATTTTTATACATGTTTCTAGAGTGATGGAAATGTTTTTGCGGATGGACTTTGGTAGGTTTCCACGTGTGTTTAACTGATTCCTAATAAAGACTCACTTTACACCTTTCTGCCAATAGATCAATTAGGACTCATTAATCACACACAAAAACTCCATTCGCAACATATGCTTAGGAAATAAAAAAATAATAGCCTCATCGACATTTTTAAAAAAGACGAAAAATAATAATGGATGAATATAGAAAAATACACGGAATATCATTAACTATGAACGCGGCCACAATGTGTTGACCGTGTTTGATAAATAAAAATACATTCCGATCACTCTAGGATCATATATAAAAATCTAAACATTCAGCTAAAAAAAATTAAAAACAACCTTGATAATCGCTACGAGAAGTGCTAAAAGCGCTCTGATATATAAAATATTTGAACAATTTTTAGACACTTCATGCCCAGAAATGAAAATTGAATAAAAAACTTAATCGCAGTGCCTTGCCAATCGTCTTTAGTGAAACGTGTATAAAAGAGAGATTGCTGCCCAAATAAACAAATATATGTGTGTGAGTGTATGTAATACTTTGCGTTTGTATGTGTTACTCATGGGCATATAAGAAGAAGCTGTCGGGATACGCTGGATGGGGGACGAGTCATAAATTAAGAGACCAATCTGCCGAAGAGGAAGTGGGAAAGAAAGCAACAAAAATGAAAGTAGGACTTGTTAAACTTGTGAAAGTAAATGTAAGGAAGAAGTTGGAAAACTTCTGCGAAAGCCGGAAAAGGTGGAGCCGAAGGATGGAGCAAAGGCTATAGGAAGGAAGGGAGTAATTATTATAAAGAACGAGTGAGGGACAGCAAGAGGAAATGGATTGGGGAGGAGAGGCGTTAGGCGATGTTTGTGCTTGCCAGGAGTTTTGACTTAACGAGCTCATTTTGGACAGCGTTGAAAGACAATCAGTTCATCTTTACTTCTCGTCCATCTATGTTTATCTTTCCTTCTTTCCTTCCTTCTTTCTTTCTTTCTTTCCATTTATCTTATTCTTTAGAACAATAGGTTTCTTCATTTAGAATTTGGTTTATTCCCTTAATCAAGATTTCGGTAATTCCTTTCTTCTTGTTTTCTTTCTCTTCTTTCACTTTCACTTTAACATCTGTCTTTCTTTTTTTCCATTTCCCTGATTCTTTGCTCGCATTCTTTTCTTTATTTAGAATTTGGTTGATTCCTTCAATCAAGCTTTCGCTATATCCTTTCTTGTTGGCTACTTCCTCTACTTTCACTTTCACTTTGACATTTTCTCTAAACATTAAGTTTCTTTCATCCAATTCTTTCTTTCTTTCTTATTTATTTATTTCTTTCCATCTATTCTATTCATAATTCGTTTCTCAATTTAGAATTTGCTTTATTCATTGAATCAAATTTCATTACGCCCTTTTCTCTTCTTCGTCTACTTTCACTTTCACATCTTCACATTTTTCCCAATTAATTATTTCTCGTGTTCATTCTTTCTTTCTTTCTTTCTTTCTTTCTTTCTTTCGAATTTGATTCATTCCTTTAATACAGCTTACGCATTTTCCTTTCTTATTACCCCCTTTCCTACTTTCACTTTGACAAATTCTCATTTTTCTTCAAATAATAATTTTCTTTCTTTCTTTACATTATTCTCATTTATTTTTTTCATTACCATCGTTTGCTTCATTTACAATTTAGCTTACTCTCTAAGTAAACCTTTCATTATTCTCCCGATTTTTATGTTTTATCTCTACTTTCACTTTCACTTTCACTACCTGTTTAACTTCTTTTAGCATGTTATGTAAGTAAATATATTCGTCTTTTAGGAATTCATGTCCCGTTAAGACTTCTTCTTTCTTCCTCCGAGTTTTCTCTAATTCTCTTTTCTTACCAATCATTTAATTGCGATCTTCCGCTCCCTTCTTAATTGGAAATATTTTAGATATTTTTAACTTATATCCTTTAAGATAATCCCCTCTTTTTGATTCGTGTCTTTGGAATAACCTTTCTCATTTTTGATTATCCTTTAAGATATCATTAGGCGCATTTATTCATGTGCATAACAGATCTCTCCAAATCCAGAATTAATCTTTTTGCCAAATTCGATTTTCTTTTAAGAATGCCCTATTTAAAAACAGCTTTTATATTTTATATTCAATTACTTAAGTATCCATGTTGTATAACTTAATTCGCTCGTATTAATTAAAGAATTCAATAATAAAACTGTTTCTTTAGACTGTCATTAGATTTACACCAATTTCTCTAAAATTCTATTTTTTAAAATAAAATCTCTCTCTCTCCGTACAGACACACAAAAGCACACCCACTACATCTCTCTCTCATATATATATATATATATATATATATATATATATATATATATATATATATATATATATATATATATATATATATATTATTGATGCATGTTTCATTAAATAATATAGACAAGTTTTGTCTATTTATTTTAAGTAAGTTCCTTTCATAATGTCGGATAAGCGTAAAAACATTATTATTGAAAGACAAAAAGAAATCACCATATTGGTACATGTCTTAATCCTATATAAGCTTTCGGCTTAAATAAGCAATTATGAAAGACGACAATTACATTTCAATATATCAAACAATACACGGACAAAACAATAATGATAGTCTGTTTTAGTTGCATGAAAAATTTCAAAACAACAAATTCATGTATACGAGACGCGGATGCGAAAATCACATCACAGCATGTGACGTCACACATGACCACGCGAGAGTGAAAACGAGAAGTATTAAGTATGGGAAGCCGTTGGTATAGATATATATTTTCCGGAAGAAATAACTCCCAAATATACCTCCCAGAAATACATCTCACATAATGGAAATACATTACTGGCAATGATGTCTTCCTATAGTGGGAGCAATATGTGGAAGATACTTCAGCTTGACCCTATGTATACGGTTGTGGCAGAAATATCTCACATATTTAAAAGGTTGACAAAAAACTTAGGCAATGAATAAAAACGAAAAAGAAAAGCTCTCTGTGTTGTAAGTAAAGTTTCACTAGTCTTAAAAGATATTTCAACACCCAACACACGGTGAGAATTGATCCAAACCATGATTTTAACTGACATTATTTGAAAAGGAAATGGTAAGACGTCAGCGAGAAACAGACACCTTTGCCATATGCCTTAGCTCACTACAGTTGACGGTTTACAAATGTGGGATGTATTTCTGACAAAACATTCATATATATATATATATATATATATATCAAGGTAAAAATTAACACATCTCGAAAACACTAGTAATAAATTTATTTCGGCGTGTAAGTTTTTGGGGGATTATCCTTTCCACTCATGGATTTGATATTATAATATATATATATATATATATATATATATATATATATATATATATATATATATGAATAATATCAAATCTGTAAGTAGAATGGATAATCCCAAAACTTACCAGGTGAAATAAAGTTATTTCAAGATTTTTTGAGATGTCCAGTTCTTTTTTTTCCTTTGATATATATCAAATAATTTTATATATATTTGTCTGACGTGAAATCCAGGGTCACAAACTCACATCAGTACAACTAAAACATATATATATATATATATATATATATATATATATATATATATATACATACATACATACATATATATATATATATATATATATATATATATATATATATATATACATATACATACATACATACATACATACATACATATATATATATATATATATATATATATATATATATATATATATATATATATATATATTGAGGACACATACATTGGTTCCATCGTAAAATTTTGCATGTATAATTAGTAAATACTAAACACTTCAAATACTTCGGCATATGAACCAGTTATAACAAATTTAGTATATAAGATAAAGGAAATTGACTCTGGAGGAGGATGGGCTAAGTGTAGATTCGGCCATCATCACAAATTACTGCAAAACAATTATATTATCCTAAATAGATTCATTTGGTCGGATCTTTCATATGGATGCTATACATGACGCCAAACCCGTTCGGAAATGTTGACAGTATACAACAACTTCCACAGGCCAATGATTTAAATGATTTTTGAGTGAATGAGCCTGTAAATCTTAGCGATGACCATCCTTCCTCGAAACTTGTCGACTGGCGCTTCATAATCTTAAACAAAATATTGTACCAAATAACAGGCACCTCGACCAATTTCAACAACAGCAGCAACTAAATAGATAGCCTATGTAACTCGACGTAAAAAAATAATGAAATAATCAAGTTGTTGACGTTCCACACTACTATAAACAAAAGGTTAGAAAGGAAACCCCATCAATCCTGGGAAGAGCGATAGCTGTCACTGGACACGAGAAACCTATTTTCCCGAACTATTGTTTTAACAGAAAGATTTTATAAATTTCAAACGAAAGTAGCTATGGATGATCGGTCAATGAATTCGGAATGTTTCCTCATAAGGAAACTGGTAATATTATCATTGCCATTAAAAATGAACAGAACAAATGCTAGATTTTGGTCTCAGACCGTTGGCGAAGGAGTGAAGAAAATAGTAGAGTGGCTGCTCTGTCTATGAATACCGAACGCTTCTTATATAAATCGTTAATATTTTCCTGACAATTGTTATCTGGGAAGAGATCTTTCATTTTTCTGATCTGCCTACAACGTAGTGTAATTCTGCTTGTTAATGCCCTCGATTCGTTAATATTTGTTAATCACATAGATCAACACTTTCTGCAATATCTGGTTAGAAAACAGCTGATATGTACACAAAGTTATATATATATATATATATATATATATATATATATATATATATATATATATATATATATATATGTTTGATCCGTGCACTTACATTTCTCAGAGACGTTACCCAAGTTGGTTTGATACGCACTCCAGGTTTTGAGTTTCTGATTCAGGATGAAAGATGATTATTTTATTCCGTGTTTCTCTTCCAGATTAATTTATGGAGTTTTTTCTTTCTTTCTTTTACGAAGCATTCACTTTCCCTCCAGTTTTAATCGACATACTTTACACATTTTGTATAGTTGTCCACTCGTATTCGAGGATACCGTCTACTAGGGCGGCTTGCCAATCTTTATTGCAGACGCTTGCACAGGCACATTTGTCCTTGCTCAGCACCTACAGAGCCCACCTGTGGTTTGTACTGCAACTATCCTGAGCAGACCTTAGTTACAGTTTCTGGCAAAGAGCGTGTTATCCATCGTGATCAAAAATTTGAACAGGGCCAACATCAATCGACGGCACCCAAAGCTTGGATCAACCCATGTTATGGTTTTAAGGCATTTTCCAAAAGTACTGCATACTGGGATCATCCACACTTCAGTCCAATAACATCAAGAAGTCCAAGGTGAGTTTCGAACCTGTGTCTCATGGTCAGATAGCGCACGTTCTAACCACTCGGCCACGTGCCCAACTTTGCACATTTTACTCTTCCAAGATACCCCTGCATATTACAAATCAACGCTGGGCCAATTTGAATTACATTTTACTAAGCTATTTCTTGAGTCAGGCATGAGATTATCACCTTTATTTCAACGCAGCCTCATCAAGCACAGGTGTATTATCTATCTATGTATTTTCATGTCAATTCCACTAAGCATTTTTCCTAGAACCGCTCCTTTCTGTAGCAGACTCCTGCGCCGGTGCTTTTTTCTCACTGGAAGTCGTGTATCTGATGTTATCATTTTTCATTATTATCGTAATCGTAGATTCGTTTTCTTCAAATAATATCTCACGCGTCTTTCCTCACTACGATTTTGAACGTATACTTCTACATTGAGTTGCTCCCGAGCCTTATATTGGGGTGAAATTTAGTAAAATTTAAATTCCTGAAAAACAGCTTTATATGTAGATATGTTTTCATATTGACTTCACTTCTTGACTTTTATCCTTATATATATATATATATATATATATATATATATATATATATATATATATATATATATATATATATATATATGGAGGCGTCATTTGCATCTATTAATGAAATATACTTTAATTTCCGCCCCATTGTTTTCTTTGGGCGTTTGGTTTCTATTCTACCGCCTTAGTGTTTCGTCTCCATCGGGCTCGAAATGTCTGCTTTTCACACCATGTCTCTCGTAGATATATTCACAGAGCAATGGACACTGATCATTTTGGTAGAGAAAAAAAACTGTCACGTACTTTTCAATGCTTTTCCTCTGGTTTTTATTTGGCATTGTGGTACAAACCCCATCATTAGAACATTGTTTACAGGTTTATGCAAAATAGAAAAGTTAAGCGTGTAGAAAGGTGTAAGTCTGTAGAATTGTATGACATCACATTCTGCAAACATTATTTGCAGACAGAAAAGCACATACAATTGCATATTGCAAAAATCTCTATCTTTATTATAATATTGTACATAAATTATGCGTTTCCTGTTACGTCTATATCTCTGTTATAATATTATAGATTTAGTCTGTATTGCTTTTTATGTATGTGTGTGTAACTATATACCGTGACTTGATATATAGAGAATTAGAGGTCCTACGCGGATTCATTTTTGGCAGTCACAATTTTAACCACATAAGGTATGTAGATGATACAGTGTTTATAGCAGTGAAAGAGAAGAAAGGAAAAGACTAAATATCACTTGCAAGAAGACAGGATGAGATAGGTAAGACTAAGTTGATAGACGCTGACAGACAAATGAAGAGATAGATAGATAAATAGATAGATAGATAGATTTGAATAGTATGTGAGATAGATAGATAGATAGATAGATAGATAGATAGATAGATAGATAGATAGATAGATGTACTTAATTGAAATAAAGAAATAGATAAAAAAACAAATTTGTTCATACAGACATACAGATATAAAATAGTAGATAGTTTCAAATATAGATAGGTAGAAGAAGTCTTAGATATGAACAGATTGTGCTACATAGATATGAAGAGATTGAGATAAGGTAAACAATAGATATTAGCAAATCGAAGAGATTGTGATTGATAGATATATAGATAGATATGATGAATCAGTCACTTAGATATCCATGAATATATATACATATACATACACACATATCTATCTATCTATCTATCTATATATATATATTTATATATATATATATATATATATATATATATATATATATATATATATATATATATATAAAGTGATAGATAGATCGATAGATAGATTTAAATAAAATGAGATACAGATAGATATATTTATTTGAAATACAGAAATAGATAACAAAAAGAAATATGTTCGTAGAGAGAGATATAAAATAGACAGGTCAATAGATAGATAGATAGATAGATAGATAGATAGATAGATAGCCTATTATGTCTGATCATGAGCCATTCTAATGTTCGAATGCTTGCTTTAATTTCTGGTGAAGACAAAAATTGTTCAACATTTGGATAAATTTTTATTAAGTTGGTCCTAAGCTTTCGACTCACATGAGCTATCTTCAGAGTGGTTACACAGGCAAAACACCGTTAAAGATGATATTTTGTTATGTTCACATAGAATATAGCTATGCGACATTAACATGAGATAGGCAGATGAGAAAGTTTTGACAGCAGACACGGAACAGAACCTATAAGAATTCTACAGAATATAGTGAAGTAAATCCAGTAGTGAGTACTGAACCTAAATATCAAAAACAAACAACAAATTCAACATCTGAGAAATGAAAATCCCAAAGGCGCATTGTGATAGCGTTGAAATGCCTTTCAAAAGCTAAGCAAAGTATTAAGAAAAAAGAAAATTTCAATAGAAACAAAGAAAAGAATACTAATCAATGATGAAATATCAGTCTCCTATATCAGGGGTTGGCAACCTTTTGCTAATTATGTGCGGACTTATGGTTTTAAAATAATTCAGTGTCCCAAAAGCGTATTTTTTATACAAGTCAATATCAATATACAAGTTCTACAATATATTTTATATAGTAATATATAGTATATATAATTTAGTATATATTAAAATTAGAAAACCTACACGACGTTGCCCGGGTTTGAAAAGCTAAAACTAAATCTATAAAAAACAGTATAACTGATGCTGGAAAAATGGACGATTCCTTGTTTTGCTGGAGTAAGTACCTGACTTCTCGAGCTAAATTCGACCATTATAAGAATCTAGTACAAGGATAGACAAACTTTTGTTAACAATGTGACGACTTTAGGGTTTAAAATTATTCAGTGCGCCAACAGCTTAGGTATTTTTATACAAGTCAAATTCAATATACCTGTTCTACAATATATTTTATATAGTACTATGTAGTATATATACTTTAGTATTAGGTTGGTGCAAAAAAATAATGACGTAATAATGTCGTTTATTGACGTAAAAAAATACGTCGAAAAACGACATTATTACGTCATTATTTTTGCACCAATCTAATATATATTAAAACTGAAACAGCGAAATAACGTCTTTGCGTTGTAGTAGATATTGGTTCGGACTTCGTGATGTCATTCGCGGCTGTGTGCCACTGGAAATTGCTTGGCGTGCCACGTGTGGCACGCTTGCCGTAGGTTCACGGCGACTGTCCTATTTGGCAGTGAATACGAGACAATATCTTCACAGATGATGAAGCAACTTCAAGCAAGAGAAATGTATTTCTACAGAAGGAATCTGAGAATAACATGATCCGAACATGTGACCATCCTCCCAAGTGTTTAGATGTCAAACTTAACAAACGTTATAAGTTGCGTGAAAGCCTTGCTACTTGTCGTCCATTCAAAGAAACCCCTCCGTACCTTGATTGTTGCTTTGCATTCTAGATTTGTCGTATTCGTGAAATGAGGCCGCATACTAAGGAAAGACCCTTTAGAAAATTTGATACTCAAAGGACAAACTGAAAGCAAGAGGAACTTAGCGAGCCCGTGTAAATGGATTGTGGAACAAGATTAGGAGAAATAACAAAAATACGTTTATTGAGGGCTACATGGGACAAGAAATTGTGGAGAGTCATGATCGCCAACGTGCTGAAGTGACAGCACATATAGAAGAAGAATCATTACTAGCAGTTACGTCATATCAGTCCTCCTATATGAAAATGAATGTTGGACAATATTCTCTCAGAGCTATAAGTGTCTTAACGCAACAGAAAATGGTTCTACAGGAGGATACTGAGACCAGACATGCGAGCAAGGACGAATCTTTAGAGAAAAAGAAAACAAAAGGTATACTTATAATTAACCTCAGGAAGAGATAATTGAAAATTCTAATCATGAAGAAAGAGGTCTTGGGAAATTTCATACCCACAGGACAGACTGAAGGAAAGTAGGGTGGAGAAAAACAGGGCATAACATACCTGGCGAGTTTGACTGAATGGATGGAAGATCAGGTTTTAAGACAGATAATAAAAAGAGAAAGTTTATTATAGGATATTGTGGAGAGCCATGATTGCCAACGTCCTGAAGAACCTGATGCAAAAATAAATGTGTGCGAATAATTTGAAATATTTATATACTGAGATCAAAGAAAGGTAATATATTTTGGATGAAATATATATATATATATGTATATATATATATATATATATATATATATATATAAGCAAATTAGTCCAAATTGTGTTACAGCATATCTGTTCATCAATGTTTACTATCTAAAAAGAAACACTAAACTAATTGAGTTTCCTTTTTCTAGGTTTTCAGATAACACGTTTCGCCATTTTGATATCATTTTTTGTAAGAATCACTGAAAAACCCTATAAAATTATTCAGTTAAAATTATTCAGTTGAAAATTGTTTTGTATCAGATCCACACATATCAGATCCACTGTCTTCCCAATCGAGGAATGGTGAAACGAAAAATATCATTCAGGCTTTCACTAATTGTACCAATATTCATGGCTTCCATCTTCAATGTCCATTCAAGAACTATCAAGAGAACGCTGAGTAAGTTCAAAATAGCGGGACAGTAGAGAGGAAAACTGGACCTGTCACAACAGGAAGAGGGATCATCATTTCAATTTAGAGCTAAAGAGATCAATTAGAAAAGATCCAACTCAAGTGATAAAACTTTTTGGCACGTGAGAGAGGCGTTTCAGCTAGGACGGTCTAAAAAGCAGTGAAAAATGACTTGAAAATAAAATCGTACGTGAAACGTATGTGTTAACTTATGACTACAGGACAGAAAGTTAGAAGGTTAGAGAGGGCGACGATCATCTGGAATAAGATGGAAAATGATCATGTAATAATATATATATATATATATATATATATATATATATATATATATATATATATATATGAACTTTATTTCAGTGCTTCATGAGCTTCCGATTATTAGTTATGATTAATTAATGATGAACAAGTAATTTTCGTTTATGATTGATTTCCTCACGATTCTTCTGATGAGATTGAAGAGTAATTATACATTCTCATTACTCAAAGTAGCGTCCAATAGTGCTAAAAAATCTCTGAGAATTCCAGTAAAATATATTTAATAATTTATTAGGTACAACGGTTCAGAACTTAATCTAACAATTGGGCAATTTTGCTGTTACATCTGGTGTATATATATATATATATATATATATATATATATATATATATATATATATATATATATATATATATATATATATATATATATATATATATATATATCCGATTTGGACACAGAGGTACGTTCGGCTTGCAAGGTCGAATTTACTGTCTTTAAACTTCCATCTTCCATGAATCTCTCACGTACATTCATATAAATGCACGGCAAGCTAAATGACGGTTCCGTATAGGATACAGGTTCGAATCCTGTCGGAGAACGAATATTTTCTGTGAAAATTTCTCGGACATTCAAGCCGGTAAATGTTGTTTAATGCTGTTTATTATAAACAGAGCATTTACTTAAATATTTGTATCTACAAAAAGAATGTATTAACATAAAAATGTCTTTATATATATATATATATATATATATATAGATAGATAGATAGATAGAGAGATAGAGAGATAGATAGATAGATATTGGAATCGTCTTGAACACACAAACGTCCATTGCCATATCGTGACAAAATCCTCGCGCGGTTGAAAACTGAATTTTGAATTGAAATGTTTCTTGTGCCTACAAAATAGTTTTTCTGCCCATTTTGCACACGTGGAACATTTTTATTTTTGGCTACAGATAATCTATATTAGATTAGTTGCACTGTGAGATAGATAGATAGATAGATAGATAGATAGATAGATAGATAGATTCCTGTCCGACTAACAACCGCATCAGCGTGACATTCGTCTAAAATTGGTCTCTTTTTGAGTACTGCCCCTGGGTAACGTATTTGACACGTTTTGGTCATTTAGACAGAAAACATTAGGTTTTTTTTTTCGCATTATGTCTTCCTTTCTTTATCTGGTTGCCTTGGTTGTTGATTTTATGGTTTTGTTTTTACCTTTTATTGAATTTGCTCACTTGGCTGGCTTTGTGTGGATCAAGCTTCGCCTACTGTACGTTTCGCATCCCTTCCCTGGCTTTGTAGTAAGTGTATAGGTTTGTCACTTGTATCCTGTTTAGGACTGGACCTGCGGTTTCTTCTAAAGTCTGTCTCAGCTCCGTACTCCGAATCCTTATTCTTTCCTACACTAATATAAGTTTATACAATAGTCCTCTACCTTGAGTGGCTCTTGAGCATTGTATTCGGTCAATATTAATAAATATATATTGATGTGTGTGTGTATATATATATATATATATATATATATATATATATAAGAGAGAGAGAGAGAGAGTGAAATAGACAGACAGATGATGGAAAGTTCCCATATATATATATATATATATATATATATATATATATATATATATATATGTATATATATATATATATATATATATATATATATATCGTTTCACTCCAAGCAAGGCACTAAAGCCACCAAGACGCAGGGTTTACTGGGCGTTAATGAATATGAGAAAACATCATTACGGACCGAAACCAACAAAAGAACGTAAAAATATGAAGACAGTAGTTAAAGATTGACATTCCATTTAAAAGTTTGAAAACCTAACTTGATTGCAAACCAAAAGACCGGAAGAGAATTCCACGAGCGAGAAGTGCGAGAAAAGCAACTGTTTGCATACCCCTTAATGTCTCATTTAGCCATTTCACCTGTAAAAGTGAGACACCGATCTCATACCACAGAGGAGAGTTCATTGGAGTAATTACCATGAAAGTATTAGGTTGGTGCAAAAATAATGACGTAATAATGTCGTGTTTTGACGTATTTTTTAACGTAAAAAACGACATTATTACGTCATTATTTTTGCACGAACCTAATATTTAGAAAAGGGTACAACTACATAAGGGTAATGAGAAAGTGATTGAAGCTGATATGCCAGGTTAGGATTGTGGCATTGCTGATTCATCGTTGGATGTTCTCAAGAATCTCTAAATATAGAAAGTTTTAAAATTTGAAAGGTTTTTTTTTTTAAACAATGTTTATTTCGTCGCCAATGCCCTCGAGAAAACGTAGCAAAAAAATGGAGAACACATATTTGGTACTAAAGAGGCTGGTAGACGAAAAGCACACTATTTAACAAAAAAGGGGTGTCTATAACAAACACGGGTCTCAATTAAAATAAGTTTTAAAAACGTGTGTGTATGTGTGTGGGTGTGTGACATGTGCTGAAATGTCCGGGGCCAACAATAAAACATCTCTCTTAATAATGGTTTTAACTTTTGATCCATTTTATGGGATTATGAACGGATCAGGAATACCTATTCATATATCTCTCTATCTATCTATCTATCTATCTATATATATATATATATATATATATATATATATATATATATATATATATATGCCTGCTCATATATATCTATGTTTCAACATGCTCACCAACTATCTACCTATAACGAAAAAGTTGTTGTTTCTTCGATAACTTTTCGTCTTTCATGGATATATCTTTGTCTTCATCCGTATAAGAACTAAAATAAATTCTTCGTGAACATGACCCTGTGCCTTACTTGCCAGAGTAAACCTCTAATTTTGATGAAAGCAGATAGATAAAAGAATGATGTATCGATAGACATTTAAGTGACTGTCTTTTTTTTTATGGATAATTGCCCTTTCAGACAATTAGTTGTATATTAATTCAGAGAACCATCTGTAGGTTGTTTGTGTGCTTCTCAATTAATTCAAGGTTGGCCACTCGACATGTGTTTATCTTTTGATAAATGTTTTGTTTTTTTTTCTTTTTTTACATTTAAGGTTCTATGTATCTCTGTCCGTTAAGCAATTGCTTCCATTCAAGTAGTGGGGGGTTGAGTATAACAGAAATAAAACCCATCAGTATCTCTTTCGATAAGAGGCGGGAAATTTAGCGAAGATAAGTAAAGTTTCGATCTATCAGAAGAGGAAAAATGAAGAAAAAAAAAGATCGTTTCTAATAGGGAGAAAGATATTCATTTAAGTAACGTGAAGCAAGGTTAAAAAGAAAGAAAGAATGAAAGAAGAATGAAAGAAAGAAATAAAGAATGAATGAAAATAAGTGAAAGAAAGAACTATAGAAATCAATGTCAAGAGAAGAAAATCAAAAGAAAGAGAATCTATTGAATAATGTATGAAAATACTAGAAAAAGTTGAAACCGAAAAGAATAAAGAAAGGAAAAGGAAAACAAATGTTATAAGAATGTAAATAAAAAGACGGAACGATAAACAGAAAGAAAAAATAACAGAAAGGTAAGAAAGGAACATCCAGAAAGTAAAAAAAAAGATGAACAGAAAGTTCGTCATCAATAGATGGGAGAAAAACAAGAAATGTGTACTGAAACTAAATCCTGATGAAGAAAAGAGCGAAAAGTAGGAAATAATAAAGGCTATAGTTCATAAAAGAAAATTGAATTTAAAAGCTGATGAACAGTTTTATTAGTGCTAAAATATGCAATAATGATTCAGTAGCTGAAGAAACAGTAAAACAAAGACGAGATCACAGCTGAAAATGAGAAGAAAACCTAAAGTGAAAGTACAACTTAAAACTCATGGCAAAAGTGAAAGTGAAAGTGAAAGTGAAAGTAAAAGTAAAAGGGTAAAGAAGAAGAATATAAAGAGAAGGCGGGACACTCTTCTTAACGAGGCTGTTTTCGGAAATCGTGTAGGCCAAATCTCCCTCACCACTGCATTTCCTACTTGCCCTACCCTTCCCTTTTCCTCCTCGAAGCCCCTTACCTTCCTCTCTCTGTGTTTGTCGTTCATAAACTTTCGTCCGTTTCCGCTTGCTACCTATTATTTTCTTTTCCTCCTCCCCTTCACTTTTTACTCACTCACTCATTCATTCTCTTAAACACTCACTCCGTTTTTTCAACACTTACTCTGCACACATATATGTGTCTTACACTCTATAATATATATGTGTTTTGCGTGTATTCAATGGCAGAGACATATATGCATACACTTTAATATATACATCTTTGTATATACCTGTTCACTCTCACCATCTAAGTCGCCTTTTCCTTAACGAGCGACCAGCGTCCCTACACACATGTATACACATGTACATATGAAAATCCGGTTTGATGTAGATGTGAAAAACGCATCCACTGCAGCGACGGACACACACACCTTTTCGAAACCGACACTTTCGTTGCCCCCCACCTTACGCACACACAAGCACGTGTACAAACAAACACACATATTAACTCGCAAACAACCCCCCCAAAATGGGATGTATATGCAAATATTTTGACGCCCCTAAAGAGACACAGATTTTCATGAACCCAATCATGGCCTGAAAATAACACTTGGACTCTACTTTGCTGCGACATACGGACTCATTTACAGATATATACGTGCACATACACACACATACATATATATGTATACAGATATATACATATTTATGCATGTGCATTATTTATATTGTGATGCAAACACACATGTATATATGTCTTATCTTTTCAGGCTTTCATCTGTTAGTTTTCTTTCTCTGTACGTGGTTTATACTTTTCATTGTCGTTAAGACTAACCTGAAAAAATGTCCCCTTCAAGATGAAACAGACTGTCATTATTCATTTAGGTATTGTGTTCTTTACTTTTTGCTAAGCGAAAAATCAGTGACTTCCAGATTTGAAATCCAGCGGGATTTTGGCCCGTTGAAAAATTAAAATCATATTTAAAAAAAAAAAATATATATATAAAAAATACAGAAAGAAAAAACATTTGTTTTTAATATTTGTAAACAAAAAAAAAAAAAAAAAAATTCAAGAATGGGTAAAAGCAATAAAAATATATCCTCCAAACGACATAAAAAATATTTTTAAGAAAAGGAAAAAAAAAAAGTAGCCGAGCTTTTTACAAAATGTCGCTTCAAACCGTTAACAGAACTTGAGAAACAGGATCTTGCGTGTCAGCTATCCGTGTCGACGTGTGACAAATTCAAGCCGGACATCGAATTAACTCCAGAGCATGTGTTTAATGCCGCAAGAATGGTGTCAGGAAGATATGATGATCACAACCTGGATGCATATCTATGGGTTGCCTCACTGCCAGCCGAAGGAGCTCATAATATTTTTGAAAGTTAAGTAAAATATACATTTATATATGAATATGTATAAGTACATATAATCACGTGTAAAAATATGTAATGTTCCAAACGGCAGTATGTATACACACACCAGCTATTAAATTAATGCTACATTTACTTTCATAGATCGAATTCATATCTGACATTCAACGTTAAAAACTAATAAAGTTTCCTTATAAATCCGAAATATTTGATAATTGCACAATTCAATGTATTCAAAATTACCTAATAAAGTGTGTATACATTTCCGGATACATATATATATATATATATATATATATA
>OZ010602.1:74858256-74890756 GCA_963932145.1 Acanthosepion lycidas | reverse complement strand
TTTAATCGCAACCCAGACTTCAAATGGATTCCTACATTCTATCCAACGCTAAAAATGTAGTTAAAATGGTCGCTTCGCGGTACCACTCCAGTAAATTCCTGGTTCATCCTGCTGATCTACCTTTAAAAGCACCAGATCAGGTAGAATGTATTACGTAGGCAGGAGGTACCCAGTCTGTAGTTTTCAGACTAAGCTTTCTTGTAGGTAACAAATAATCCAACCTCCAATCCCTTTCTCACTGACTAAATGTTGCATGTCTCTTGCATGGAAAGCCTTCAGACGAACGAAACACGTTAATTATATCATTTCTATCCTTTACGGCTAAGATTCTCCATGCTACTCACATTGCAGCAAACCACCCTCATTCCCTTCTTTATGCCGTCGCTGAGATGGAAGTTCCACTCCAGCAACTTCTTCCCACGAAGAACTGTTTGAGTTACTGAAGCCTAAGATAATGCTCCCCCGATAATTACAATCTTAACCTGTTCAAGTATAGGATAAAATGTTATCTTCCCCACATATCCCCATAAAATGTCACTCTTACGCTATAACTCTACCTCTTTGGCTCTTGGGTCTTGAATATCATTGTGAAAAAATGCATATACTTTGTTATATACATGCATTTATCTATATTATTTATATATTATATATGCGCGCTCAATATCAGTGAAAGATCTAACATATTAAACTCACATCAATCAAACGATATATATATATATATATATATATATATATATATATATATATATATATATATATGGGGTGGGAATGAAAAATGAAACTGACTGAGGCCCTCTATCGACCATGAATCTTTTTATCTACTTTCTTCGATTTCTGAAAAGTATGAAACCGACCCGTCCCTTCGCTAAGATTCAACCGTAGTCGGGATGATCAAGTCCATGAGAACGAACCTTCCCTTAGCTGCATATTATCTCCTCCGCCAAGGATACATACAATTATGAATTCAGAGTTTTCCTTCTTCTAAACCGGTTGTCTCCCAAGGCTATAGAACCCAGTCTGTCTTACTATTTACCCATAGATGGGGGAGAGATTCATACCTTTCTCAGGTGTATTAGCACGTAAGGAATATGATATAATCGACTGGATTTCTAATTCGTCTCTCTGATTCCACTATCCATTACCTGCACCTGTCTTGTTGAAAATACATTTGAGAGTATCTTTTGTGTATATGTACAAAACACTGAATAGGGTTATTCATCAAGACACAGTATTTGTATCCTAAAGCACCCTTAATAATAAACAATTCTGCCCCATCTCAGTCCGTACCTATGAAAACTAATGAAAACTAATGTCCCAATCCTCATAAATACGTTGGGCACTATGCTGTCTAAGTAGTCCTCCACTAGCTGTGGTTTACCTACTTCACGCCGCTGGCGAGTATTGTATTTTGTTAATGTTATTAAGTATGGCATTCTATTTCCAACTCCCGTTTTGGTTATTCCTCATTAGGTAACCCTTTCTAGGTTGTAAGATAGATAGATAGATAGATAGATAGATAGTAGCAGGTTATATGACCATATATAAACAGATATAAAGCATGAAGATAAGCAATTAATCGATATAATTGAGAAACATTTGAGTAAAATTTGAAAAGGTAAAACTATTTTGAATGTGTACACTCGCACTAAACAGTCAGTTAAGTGTCAAAAGTGATACACATAGGGCGATCGTTTTTTTTTCAATTCTTAATTGAGTAGACAGAAGATATTCCCGCAGTAGACAGCCGTTTTTTTCTGCAGTAGACTGGATGCCAACCAAGGCTATAGGACGCAATCTGGCCTACTATTCATACTATAGTTGTGAGGAGAGATGGGTTAATTTCTAAGAATAATTGCGAATGTAACAAACCTGAGTGGAATTCGAATTAGATTCCCCGATTTCTCGTCTCGTTCCGATAACCATTACACCACCGTACACATTCAACACGTCCCTTGATAATTTGACTTTCAAGAAAGAATGGACGCAGGTTCGAATCGTGACGGGGAATACATTATCTTTATTAATTTTTATCGAGCCCACAGGACGATAGACGCATTAAATACTGTTTAAAATAAACAGAACGTCTACTCACATACGCGTATCCATTAAAATAGTGTTATATATATATATATATATATATATATATATATATATATATGTGTGTGTGTGTGTGTGCGTTTATATATATGTAATATATATATATATGTGTGTGTGTGTGTTTGTGTGTGTGTGCGTTTATATATATGTAATATATATATATATATATATATGTGTGTATGTGTGTGTGTGTGTGCGTGTGTGTGTTTATATATATATGTAATATATATCTATATATATATATATATATATATATATATATATATATATATATAAGATTTAGAAACAGTTTCAAGGATTTTTTCTTTTGGTGGACTAACTAAATGAATTAGTTTCCATTTTCCATCGCATTTGGTTTTGTGTTCTGGTAAGATCCAGATCTTTATTTCGCTATCTTTATAATAGAAATAAAGAATCTGTCATTGTTTTTAGCCCATCAACAATTTAGAGTAAAAAGAGCAAACTGCTTTGTCAAAAAATCGTTTTGGCGTGTCGCTGTATATTTTTCGCTCGGCGTCTCAATGAATTTCACCTGTAGAAAATAAAAGTTATCTGAGATGAACTCTTCCCACAGGGCAGAAAGCATTGCTGTCGCCTGCTCGGGAAATTTGACTGAATCTTCTTGTTTTCTACAACCGGTTTAAAAATATAAAAAAACGAGTTTAAAAACGGGAGTCGTTAATAGACGAAACCGCTCCTACTGTTAACAACTCGACAGTCCTGCTTCGTCACGAAGAGCCTCTTTTTCGCAACTCTACCAATTGTTACCTGGGTATTCTATCCGTATTTTTCTACTTTAGGATGATAGAGGTAGATGCGTCTCCCTTGCAAATTAACGGAATTCTCAACAGCCATTTGCCATGCGTGATACACGCTTAGAAGATTATGTATCTTTGGATACATGACTAACGAGGCAGATTTTTTTCTGCGGTATACCAGTTGCCATCTAAGGCTATAGAACCCGGTCTGTCTTGCTACTTCCCATAATAGGGGTAGAAGAAGATGATTCATACTTTTCAAAATGGTATCAGCACGTAAGTGAATGTAATGTATTCGACTGTAATTCGAACTAATATATATATATATATATATATATATATATATATATATCGATTATAGGTGCTGTTCAACTTACAATACATGAATCATTCATACAAAAAACAAATATAGAGGTTAATGATTTAAATGGCGAGAATATATCTTCGCCAAAAATTTCAATAAGTTACGCTAACCCCGAACCTGTATATGAATGATATGATCACTGTTTATATATATATATATATATATATATATACACACACATATATATATATATATATATATATATATATATATATATATATATATATATACTGTATTTCAAAACGTGCTCAATCGACCGTTCAGAATAGAAAGTGTAGAGCAGTTTAATATCATAAAAAGAATAAAACGTTTACCTTTTCACTACCCGGGTTTTAACCATATGTTATCATCAGGTGGTGAGATAAAAAAATAACAATAATCCATCGACCCACAACCTGATATTGCTAGAGGAAAGTTCAATGAAAGATAGGGGGCATGGCAATAAAAACCTTCTCTCTTTCCTTCTCGCCCCACTCTTTTCTCTTACTCTTTTCTTACTTCCATTCCCTATTGTTTGTTTGTACACACACACACACACACACATATATATATATATATATATATATATATATATATATATATATATATATATATATATATATATATATACAGTGGGAAGAAACGAATATTCATGCACATACAAATTTTTAATGTCTTGTATTTCTAACTAATGAATAAACATACTTTCATATAATTAACTGTACACAGATGCATAATAACTAAATATGCATAGAAAACAGAAAAAAATATTTAATGGAAATGAATCCCATTTTAATGGGTGAAAAATTATTCGTACTATGCAAATTTAAAATTTAAAATCTTTGAAATTGCATTAATACTATAGATTATTCAAATGGCATATTCTAGAATGTTCCAATAATGTTATCAGTAATTATTTTTAGCCTATAAAATACAAACAGATCATTATGTAATTAATATTCGTGCAAGAAGGTTTTCCTCGTGGCAAGAGGTAAAACAATTGACTAATTCGCAAAAATAACTGTAAAGAAGGTAGAAGTTACATGAAAATCTCAAACAACCTGAATATTCCATTTACTACCTTTAGTTCATTCAATGCAAGGCATAAAAAAACACAAAATTGTTGAAAACCAAAGACACAAAACTGACACCTACATAATCCAATAACTGAATCTGCTCAATGCCTCTAGCAAATTGATCAAGACGAAGCAGTAATACGAACCAACAAAACAGCCCTTAGATACTAGATCCAAATCGTTACCCCGAGTTTCCCACAGACTGATTTTTAATATTGTGTTGAGGCGAGATCTTATTAAGGCTTTGCCGTTCGTCTATTTAATTGGGCTCGACTCGAACGTTTTTGGCATTTGTGCTGCTTTTCATTCCAAATATCAATGTTCAATTAAAATAAAGCACAGACGAAATGTTAAACTCTCGTTTAAAAATGTGTAGACGTGAGAAAAATATGAAATGTAAAAAAATAATCTGTCTGTCTATTCTAAATGAAGCTATCACCCATTTCTCTTGGTCCATGAGGGCGTTAACAAGTTCACAGGTACATTGCCCAAGGCTGTCTCGTTTCTTCGTGCTAATTTCTTATATACGATGGCCGGCTGAAAAGTTCATAGGCTGACCAGGATATTAATTTTGGACATACCAATTGGTAGGCTAAGACATGCAAGTTTACCATAAAAAATATCTGGTTGGCCAGTTGTTGTATTCTGATGCACGTGTATGTATTTAATAAAACCATTTTCTGTGTCTACTAATATCTTGTTGAGACATGGACTCTGCTATGAGTCGATCGCCTGCTCATGGAACAGCGTAGTAGGCTCCCAAAGGTCGTACTATCCGCCTACGGGCGGAGAGGAACTCAGACGAGTCTATGCCTCCGGACAGCGTCGTATCTTGGGGAAAAGTAGACAGCAAACCGATTCCGTGTATACGGGGTCTACAGGGAATTTTTGCCCGAGTCTACGCGCTCGGAAAGCCTCACATTAAAAACTGGCCTTCTGCCACATCCCGCCATGTGGGGAGGCTTCGGGTAAATACCGAACTGTGGTATTCTAAATTCATGTTCTCATGTGATTAAAGCCTCCTTTACTCAACCCTTTGTTAACAGTGTCTATCTTACAGTGTTAATAACCAACAGCTATGAGCCTTATACTAACGTGGTGCAATGGTCAGCAAGCTTGTCTCTCTAGAAAAATTACGACTGAGTAATGATTTCGATATTCACTGGGTCCTGCATGCTTTCGGCCTTGTGCCGCATCTAAGCCACGCTTGAAAAATCACTGCAATGCCCTGCGGTCCCGAGGCTATGATCAAATTGTAGTATATGTTCTGTGGTATTGTCCAGCTACGACAAGCTTTGTGCCCGATCCCGCCTAAGGGATGGGGCTGGGTAAATTTTGTCCAGTTGCCGAGTATTCACGTTCGGGTTACCCACGTTAAATAAGCGACCTTGTGTCGCAACCTAACCCAGTTGGCGCGGGAGGGGTCTATGGTAAATAGCGAGTCTTACACGAACTTTATAATAAAAAGAATATTCGCAAGGAAAAATAAGAAATAGACAATCTACAAACAATGAATACTTAACTAAGAGCATATATAGAAAGAATGAAGAATAAGATGCGGTAAAGAAAGAAAGAAGATTAGTTAGGTACGCTATAAACTACTTCCCTTTGTCTCTTTTGCTTTCAATATTTGTTTTGTACACCTATAATTTAAACATAGTGTATAGGCTAGAAGTCTATCGGCTAGGAGTAAAACTTGTCTGTGGAACAGTGGCAAATTTTGGCTGCAAAGGTGTAGTTCTCTCAGTCGTACAGAACTACTGTATACTCAATCCATGTTCCCATGTGATTAAACCCTTCATCACTCAACCCTTTTTTCCTAATGTTTACCTTACAGTCTTACTAACCAAAAATTACGGGCGTTATGCAAGCTTTAAGGACCTGATATGAAGAAGTGTCAACATACAAAACAACATCGTCCAATTTGAGAGTTTCTCATTTAGAAAATATATCCCAGTTGTACTTCGGTAATGAAAGAAAGAAGACTCTTAGGTACGCTTTACGCTACTTTTATCTTACTCTTTTGTTTTCAATTTGCTGTTTAGAAAGACTTCTCTACATTTATTATTTAAACATGGACTCTTCCGTCGGCTATGAGTAGCCCGTCTTCTTATAGAACTGTGGCAAAAAATTTGGTCGCAAAGGCGTAGCGCTTTCCAGTCTTACGCTTGTCGCACTGAACTAATGTATTATCAATATCTATTCTTATGTGACTAAACCTTTGTTCACACAAATTTTTCAAAGTCTTTCTTACAGTCATACTAGCCAGCAACTATGAACGTTATACGGACGTAATAACACATATCTTCAGAAGCCTACGAACTTTTCAGTCAACTCTAATGTTCTATCTTTAGAATAAAACCTTTTTCCCATAAAGGTGACCAAAACAGATACTATGATCTTTCAGAAATTGGAATAAAAGCAGGGATGGTACATATCACGAATCAATAAATAAATTTCAGGATATGAATCAATAAATAAATTTCAGGATTTTATCTAAATCGGTGTATTGATAAGTTATAAAATTTTTGCATATGAGATAAGAAAATTGAGCATACAAGGCTGGACTAGAAATAGTTTCACCCAAGAACGCAAGATGCTGCAAAACAAAAATCATAAACGTAAAAGTGGGGCTATTTTTCTAAATAGCTTTCATATGGATTCCTTGCATAGCGCCAAACCTGTTTTGAAATTTCTATACCGGCATCTCTATAAAACCACTTTCTCAGATAAATGGAATTAAAAAAAATGGCTTCGGGCGTATGAAATCTTCACGTCCTATTTGAACCTATTGGTCAGAATTGAACCTCATACTCCAGAATTGCAAACAAGTGTACCAACAGGGAAGGTCGCTTTTGGAAGTCTGGTATTGCACTCAATTTGATAGTTGGGGTTTGACACGATAAAGACACAAATTAATTTCTTAGATATCGTTACCGTTTTTTGAGGAACCGAGTTGAATGATTAAGTTTATGTTCAAAATCGTAGCTTTGGAATTTCATTCTGCTGATCAGTGATAGCCTTATAGCACAGCCTTTTAAATTTTATAAATTACTGAACGGACAAGACGCAGGACACAAACACGTTATTACTAAATCATTATGCCCTTAAATAAGACTTTCATTTACTTGAAAGAGAAATATCGTATAGATTCAATGTGATTTTCAATAAACAATGCAATTTTTTTTTTTTAATTTTGTACCCAGCAGTATTATGGCGTTATATAGATTTTTATTTATTTTTCTATTTTATTAATTATGCTCTAATAAATCATCCAACAAAATTTATTCATTGAATAACCTTTTTAGAAATCTTTTATTTTTTTACTGATCAAATGCATTAAAAAAAAACTTCATATTTTGTGTAGTAATTCCTAATAAGTTTCTGGTTTGAATATATTTTCCATCGATTTTATCTACTTCAATTTATGTAGATTTATTTTATTTAAAATACTAAAATTTTGAAGTCAGTTTGTAAGGAAAACTCTGCAGAATATATTTCTGTGCATTTTTCAGACGATTTTAAAACTAATTGCGCAGAAAATTTCTAAAAGCTATCAATCTAACTTTTGATGTAAGTACTTAGTAGATTAAACCTCAGATTTCACATTAAGTGCAATGTTGGTTTTTCTAAAAATGTGAAAGAAATCAACCTACCCTACTGTAGGAAATAGCAGAAGCATATCACTTGAGGACTTTCAACAGCAGCAATAACTACAATGTCTAAGACATGGTAACTTGAAGAGAAAATAATAACATAGGCAAGATGTTGACGCCCCGCACTACTTCGAATAAAAAGTTAGGAAGAAAATCTCTATCAATAATGGAAGGAGCGGATACTGGGCTTGAGACACCTATGTCCCTGAAAATTTATTTTAATAACTTTTATAAATTTTAACAAGAGTAACACTGTTAATATCAACAGTTATTAACAGTCTCCCTCATAAGGGATATATATGGCACAAGGCCGAGTTTAACGTGGGTCATCCGAGCCCGTAGGCTCGGGTAAAAATCCCCGTAGAACACACACAAACGGGTTCCGATCTGTCTACCTCCCCGGAGGAAACTCTGCCCTTCGGCACACCTCGTCCGGGTGTTCCTCTCTGCCTTTGGCAAAGAGTTCGACAAGAACTGCGAACAGCCTCACTAGAACAGTTTAGATCACTGTTTCAAAGAGTTACACTGTTTTTTTTTGGGGGGGGTCGGATAATGAATACCGATTTTTTCCTTATAAGGAAACTGATAATATTAGTATTGCGATTATCATATGATATTAGCTTCTACACCGCTTCCCTTATTCCCCGAAAATGCTCCCGGATAATATAATGTATATATATTTTTTTTCTTTTTAGTAAATGACAACAAAATCGATACCTTGACAAAAGTCACTACAGGTACATGTGTACATCTGAATACTAAAAAAGGAAATGATATATTTACAAGGTTTACAATCGGAGTGGTACTCACAACAATGCCGATACTCTCCCAACATCTAGGCCGTTGTACACTCCTGCCTATTTCAGGTTACTGTCGACCCGGATAAACGCCAGGGAATTTTGAACTGAAATCTTTAATAAAAATATGAAATTCTAAAATTCTAACGAAAACGTTACATAGAGTCTGTTGAAGGTAACTTAAAAGAGCCAAAACCGAAACGTTGTGAATGCAGCAACAAATATGAAGGCATTATCCAAGTGAAACTGATGCAAATAAGTATAACTGCTCATCCCAGAAATTAACAGAAAAATTATGAAAAGTTTTGCAGAAAATATATTTCGCCCATCCACAAAAATGTACATATTCTTTCTTCTTTGATGTTATTAACGTTTTTCAATGATTGTGCAATTTGTACTCATTACGAATGTTCTTATTCCAAAACTATAGGAATTTATCGAAATGTTATCTATTTATACCAAAGATATGATAAACTGGGAAACAGTGTCAAGCTACTGACAGCCTTTATTTTAACTTCCTTCAATCCTCGGTAATGCCTATTCTGTTACAAAGCGATTATTAGAATGAGAATAAAACCTACATATTTGGTTGGTGCAAAAATAATGACGTAATAATGTCGTTTTTGACGTTAAAAAATACGTCAAAAAACGACATTTATACGTCATTATTTTTGCATCAACCTAATATAATGAAATTGAACTTATACTTTTGTGTTCTTGAGAATTTACAACAAAAAATATTAATCCTTATTTAGTTATTAGAGTGTTTATTTACAAGAATAATTTTATATTTACAACATTCTAGAAACTAATACAATTGTCGACCTTAGTCGGGATTGTCAAGTCATTGCGAACGATCCTTTCCTTAGCTCCATAGTATATGGTTCGCCAGGGCTACGTACATTTTTTAATTCACAGATTTCCTTCACCTAGACCGGTTGCCACCCAGGGCTATGGAATCCTGTTTATTCTACTATTTACCCATAGATAGCGAGACAGAAGAGTGGGGTTCATGCCTTTTTCAATGGTATTAGAGCGTAAGTGAATATAATGAACTCAACTAGAATTCGATCTCGACTTTCCGATTCCTCAATCCGAGATCGATACAATACAATTGTATTTAGGACTTATCCAATGCAATATTTATCATTTACCAATTTAGAAATAAATAAATATGAAAGCAATTTTTTTATTCATAAATTTATAAACATTTACTTAATTATTAAAATATGTCAACCAACTATAAGGAAAGCATTACTTACCATTTTATAAAGTTCGAATCAATTGGTAATTAGCCGATGTTTTACCAACCATTCCAATAAATGATCTAATAAATAAATAGTTTTAATTAATTTTGTTGTCAATTCTCAAGAGCAAAGAAAATGTATAAACTCATTTTTATATATTTAGGTTTGATTGCAATTCTAATAATTGCTTTTTTCTCATGGCAAGAGATAAAGAATTGATAAATTCAGAAAAAGAACTGCTTGTTAACCTCTGGAATGAAGTAAAAGTTACAGGAAAATCTTAAACAAACTGAATATTCCATTTACTACCATTAGTTCAGTCACTGCAAGGTATAAAAGACTCCAAATTGTTGTAAACCAAAGACAGAAACTGACACGTATATAAGTAATAAACGAACCTGCTCAATGCTTCTAGCAAATAGATCAAGACAGCAGTATCACGAACCACCTAAACAGCCCTTAGATACTAGATCCATTATCGTTAACCCGAGTTTCAAACAGACTGATTTTTAATATTGTGTTGAGCTAGGATCTTATTAGGGCTTCGCTGATCGTCTATTTAATTATGCTCGATTCGAACTTTTTGGCATTTGTACTGCTTTTCATTCCAAATATCAATGTTCAGTTAAAATAAAGAACAGACGAAGTGTTAAACTCTCGTTTAAAAATGTGTAAACGTGAGAAAAATATTTAAAACAAAACATTATAATGAATGCATAAAAATAATAGTGGTGTCAACGGAACAACCGTTCTATTGGCAGTCAGAATATTTTTTTTCTTGAAGATTCAAGTCTGCTAATAAAGATTTTTTGTAGATATATTTATAAATGATTAATTTTTTATTTGAAATAGTAACAATGAATATTTGAATCATTCTTTACTTTAATTTTCTTGCCTGCTGGCTTTCCTTTGTAGATCATGATATGATTTTGAATCATATTTTTTTTCTTTTGGAGCACGCCTCAAAAAAACGTGAAATCAATGTTTACAAACAATCGTTTGCTTGACAAAAAATAATCTGTGTTAGAACTTACCATTCCATGCAGAGCATGCCTCCTTACCATGCTATATTTCAGCATCTTAGCTCGAGTAAAAATCTGTAAAGACATTTAATTTTACAATACAGATATGCTTAAATAAATAAATCCTCGCCAAAGGAGACGATATGTCCGCTCTATAACAGCAAATAAAACTACACGTTTAAATCTGATAGGGTTTAAAAAGAAGCCATGCTTATCCCCATTGACGTGGCTAAGTTAACGCTGTCGAGCTTAATAAAATCAGAATAGATTTGTACGTATTCCAGAATGAAACAGTATGTCAAAATAGTTTGTCTTCATTTCAAAATTAAATGTTCTTTCATAAAAAATATCTTACTCCGGATAATCTTTTAAATCTGATATTTTACAGCTATCCCAATAAAGATGTGATAAAAAGAATGAAAATTAGTAAAAATTAGTACCCAAAATAACGCTATATAGCTACCCGTAACTGTAGCGGCATTCCCCCGCTCAGTTAAGCCAGTTTCGTCAAACAAACCTGCCGCATGCGAAGGAAAATTGACCAAGCGTAGCAGAAGTTATATCCATTCGAATGGGCAAATTTGTAGTAGGAGTTTTTAAGCTACAGGATTTATAGGAGGAATCTAAAATACAAAGTGTTGTAATGTTGTCCACGAGAATCAGGAAGGCCATATATCAAATATCAAATGGGCAAAAGACTAGATAAGAAGAGCAAAGAACAAGGGGTTTATTAAATTCTCATGCATAGAAAAGAAAAATCAAATTCCACTCTAATGTGGCTACTTGCCATATTTATAAACGAGATTTACTTGACCCCTACCACTGAGTCATGTTGTGACAGAAGGTCAGTTTTTAACGTGGGGACCCGTGTGTTTTCACTCAGGCCGCTGGTCTAAGCTAGTCATAGCTGGTCCAATTTAGTCGTAGCCGTGATACCACCAGCACAGGGACATAGCCCTGTGCCAGGTAAGTATCAAATGATTTTCTAAGCGTAGATGTAGCACACGGCCGAGAGTGTGGAGCACATAGTGAGAATCGAACTCACTATTCGGTCGTAACCGTTTTAGTGAAACAAGCTTGCTATCCATTACACCACACCGAGGTGTCCAACCATATTTATAAGTTATTGTCCGCACCACGCATCCTCTCTGCTTATTTCATTTCAATCCCCAAATGGCCGTGGCGAAGGTATCTGTGAATCAAAGAGTGTTTGACCAGGTCATTCGCGTGATTTACGTGGACAACTCTGCGCGATGGAGAAGCCCCCACACTTGGTCAGAAGCGCCTCCTTCGCGGCATAAAGGGGATTGAGACAGTTTTGATTTGCCAAACCTGGTTTTCTGTCAAGATCCGCCTTGGTTATTCCAGGCCGAATGGCGCTACACTCTTAATATAATATATAATTATAATATTTTGAAACTCTGAGATGCTGATGTCTTTAGGAATTTTACTCATACGATTTTCGGCACCCTTCTTTATCATAAAGAACACAACAGGAATATTTCTAGTTTTAAGTTTCCACATGTCTGTTGCAGGTCCTTATAATTTGACAATTTTAAAAATTCTTTTATAGAAACATTGGAATCCAGTGGGCAAGTCATATCAATTAGTTGGCAAGTTCATTTATTGACATCTTTTATGACTATTTCTGGTCTATTTGTATCATTTTTCCTGTCTGTGAGGATTGTAAAATTATACGGTATAGTAATTATTACTACTACTACTATTATTATTATTATTACTACTACTACTATTATTATTATTATTACTACTACTACTATTATTACTACTATTACTATTATTACTACTACTACTATTATTACTACTACTACTATTACTACTATTACTATTATTACTACTACTACTATTATTATTACTACTACTATTATTATCACTACTACTATTATTATCACTACTACTACTACTATTATTACTACTACTACTATTATTATAACTACTACTTTTATTATCACTACTATTACTACTACTACTATTACTACTACTACTATTATTATTACTACTACTACTATTATTATTATTATTACTACTACTACTACTATTATTATTAACACTTAGAGAAGACGCAATTTAAGAAAAGACCTAGTGTTTAACAGTATGTCTATCTTCTTCACGGTAAGTTTAAAAATATTTTTAAAATACAAGTCTTTGTAGAAACGTCGCTTGCTCAACCTGACAAAAGAAATGAAACGCAGCCAGCGTGGATGAAATGCAACTTAAACATGAGTAACATGATAGGGAGACCCGTTCACCTTGAAATGTTCCATTTAGTTGATTAGTTAGTAAGATAAATTAAATCAGACTTTTTAGTATAATGGAAATCTGTCATATTTTCATTCCTCAAGGTAGAGGGACGTTTACTAGTTTGCATACGTAACTATCTTCAGGCGTTTTAAGGGTCGGAAGGTTGGTGGATTTGGGATATTTATCCACTTATGAATCAAGTATTGTAGAAAAGAAAAGTATTTTCATTTTGATAACGGCTTAATTTTTCTCTCTTGTTTAAAACTTGTTTTATAGTATTGAAGATCTTATTAATCAACCAGCAATTCTGCTATGCTTGCAACCTTTTCAATTATTTGTTGTCTTCAACGATGTTGTCATATTCACAATATTTCGACCGTTGCACGCTCCATCCCTCTTCGGGGGATTAGAATTTCAACCGGAACGTTAAACTGTGGTAGATTGTTCTAGTTACACGTGCTATGCCTCGTCTGGATATCACAGTTTCAATGAAGTTCTTTTTAACTCAACCTTACAAGTTTTGTTTACTTCTACAGGGGTCAGATATTGAACTCACAACTCTTTGGGTCAAGATTACTTGAAGAAATGTTGTTTTTTTTATCCATGAAGCTGTCTTAATTGAATAACTATAACGGTCGAAACGTTTTGAATATGACAACAAAGATGAGGACAATACACATACACATACATTTATTTAAAGATATGATTTGTGGTACAAAACTTTATGACTGCCATAAAAAGACAAAAAATATTTTTATTTACACTGATGATGATGACAGATAAAAAGTAAAACTTAAAAACGGGCTAGCTAACCGATTTCAAACCTCGCTCAACTGAGATAAAACTAGGTTAATAAATTAAATAGAATTAAATAAAAAAACAAATAAAAGTTGAACAATATGAATTGGAAAAAAAATATGGCTTAGACGGAAATTTGTTGGTGGCCCAGTACGAAGTGTTTCTGTTTAAACAGAGAGACCTTCAACGATAAAATATAAATGGCATCCAACACTTTCTAGTAGGAATTCGAGTGGGACTTGCGAAGAATAGGACATGAATCCACACTGAAATTAGTAGCACAATTATGGCCAACAGCTAATAAATTGTTAGCAAGGTTTGAAACCGGTTACCTGGCCTGTTTTACAGACTTACTTTTTATCTATTTTCATGATGAGTGGTAATAAAAATATTTTTTGACTTTTTATGGCAGTCATATATTTATTTCTTTAGTTGTTGCATCTGAATTAACTGTACAATTTTCACAGTTTATTGTATACTTACAACTTACAATCAAGCCATATACTTCTTTGTCTGATAAAGAAATATGCTTAAAGTTTTAATTTAGATATAGTCTATTCATTTTTAACGCACTCTCATTTGTATTTAATTTTATTTATTTTTACGTAGTCCTGTGAAGTTTTGTTGAAATCGGTTGAAAAATGTAGGAAATCCGATCCAATATATAAACATACAGACACACACACACAACCTGGGTTTTATAATAAGTATGATTACTTGTAATTGCGTACATGAGTCCCAGTATAAATAGTTATAAATAATCATTGACCGGTTTTATCATTGTGATATTTTTGCATTATATCAAGTATTAAGAATATAGTAACTAAAGTCCGCAAATTGGAGGAGAGAGTTATCAATGATAATGTTCTGACTTCTAATCCGGTGTCATCTCTCTTTAACCCTCTCTCTATTTTTTTTATTTTCAAATGTACTTTTTATCACAAAATTTGGCATAGCGCAAACAAATTTTAATTCCGAAAATGCGGCACGGAGAAAAAGAGTTTGGGAAACTCTGCACATTAATAATGATCTCCGTGATCAGCTTGAATCTGCAGTAAGGTGAATTTATATTTTTCTAATGACATATTCTTTCAGGACACGGCTTTCCACACATTCCACTTTTTTTTACCTATGCTCATTCGGGAAAAAACAGTAAGGCAGTTTGCCGTTTCTTACTCAACTTTTGATTTCAGAGAAGAAATTATCCTAGATGGACTTGTGACCATGTCACTGAGATATACTAAGCATGAATTAATCCGAACGGAGAGATCGGAGAAAGCTACCCACCGTGAATCGATCTCATTAATTATGATCTTGAAAAATGACTTTGTTAACTTTGACATTGTTGATTCTTCTTAAGATTTTATCAAGAATCTCTAAGATTCAAACCAGAATTGGTATCAATATTAAGAGTATGGACGAATGGTAATATATGTAAGATAGAATCTAGAGAGAAATGTTGTCTAGCATGACACAGTGAATCAACTTTCATAGCAGCAGATATCGCAAGTGATTCAACAGAATTTTTCCACGTCATGTCAGCGGATAAAGTTAGAGAAGGCGCCACGATGTACTCTCCTAAAGCTTGGCTTTTTATTTTGAATTTCATACACACCTTTTCTTTTGTGGCAGAAAAAAATTCAGCAATAATTTTAGGAAAATATGAAAATTATTCGAAGCTTTCAATTCGAAATCCATCAATATGTTCAACTTGGTAATTTTTCCTTCATTCGATGAAGGCATTGATGAATCGAGATCGAAAGAAGGCAACCATATCAAATTCCAAACGTAAATCAATTGGCCAGCACTCATAGACCGTGGCATGTATTAAATTTATTTAATACTTTATGTAAGGATTAAGCGCGGAGAGGGTTTCTCAGTTTGCGTTTGGTTTGTGGGGTCTGGAGACAGAAAGATGTTTATAATAACAAATTAGTTTTTGGGTAGCTTGTGTGGGTGTGAGTTAAATTTCTTGTGAAATGTGAATTTCTGAGAAATTCTGAGGCGAAGAAAAAAAGAAAGGCGGATAAAGAAAATAAAATAGGAAGGAAGGAAGGAAGGAAGAAAGGAAGAAAGGAAGGCAAAATGTGGGGAGAAAGAGAGGATAAATCAAATGAAAAAAAGAGGAAGAATGAAATAAAGAGTGAGTTAAAGAAAAGATGACGGTAGAAAGAGTGACAGGCGGGTAGGGAGAAAAGAACAGTTTAAAAACATAAAGATAGAAAAGAGGGAGAAAAACGGGATGGGAGAGTAGAAAGGGAGAAAGTAAGAAATGGAAGGGAGAAGGTAGCGTGGAAAGAGAAAAGCAAGAAGGAAAGAAATAAAGTCAGAAAAGTAAAGGAGAAAAAACGAAAGGCTTGAAAGAGAAAAAGATGAGAAAGTCAAAATACACGGCAAAGACATCTAAAGCAAACCAAGAGAGAAAGAAGACAGAGAAATGAGGACGAAAAGAATATACGAAGGAAGTAAGGAAGATCTTCATTGAAAAAAGATTTGGCAGATTTGGAGAAAATCAATAATGAATAAAAGACGCAAGGAAGTTATGAGGTGGGTTGGGTGAATAAACGAATGAAAGAATGAGAAAGAGAAAGGAAAGACTGAAATACAAAAGGCAGAGACGATGAAACAATGATAGAAAGGAAGAAAAATAAGAAGGAAAATAAAAAGAATTGCGGGATCGAGGAAGGAAGGAAGGAAGGAAGGAAGGAAGGAAGGAAGGAAGAGAGAAGCAAAAATTCGAAGGATAATCAAAAGACGAGGAATAAAAAAAAGAAAGAAAGGAGAAAGAAAAGAAGATGAGTGGAAAGGTTAAATGAAGAAAGAAACGTGGCGTAAATTTTAAAGAAATTATTAGATTGTTTTTTATTCGTTTTTACGCGCTGTCAACCCTTTTCAGGTTATTTAGAAGCATAAAATAATTTTAAATTGTAAGACATTTTGTAGGAATAGATAATGTAACCTAGAAAAGGTTACTGAATGACGAATAACCAAAACGGAGGTTGAAAATGAAATGAGTATATTTATAACATCAACATAATACAATACTCGCCAGCGGCGTGAAATAGTTAAACCACTGCTACTGGTGGACTTCTTAAACAGCATATTACCCCCAGTGGCAAAAATGTCCAACGTATTCATGAGTATAGGGACATACTTATTAGTGTTCATAGATACGGTATATATTAGTTAATAATATCTTAGTGATACAAGTCTTACTAATTAAACCATGGCTGGCGGAGAAATGGTGGTTTCATACTCTTTTCATGAGTACTGGAATTGTGTGTATATATATATATATATATATATATATATATATATATATATATATATATATATATATATATATGCTCATCAAAAGTTACCCAACATCGCTTGATAATGGAACAGATTAAGTTCCGACACATAGAAATTCCCGTGTAGTGATGATAATATATATATATATATATATATATATATATATATATATATATATATATTCGACTGTCCCGTCGAATTCGACGTATGAGGGTCAAGCAGATCACTTCCTAGGAAACCGACAGCCCGACAACAGCTCATGAGATTTGATTATATTGGTGAAGTTTCCGTGCAGGACCATCCACTTTTTTTGAATGGCTGAATACAGAGACCTGGTGCACTACGTGCCACAAGGTCCCCAAACGGCCCTCCGCAGGTATTGAATTCAGAGTTGTCCTTCTCCTACAACCAGTGGGCATCCAAGGCTATAGAACCCAGTCTGTCCTGCTAATTACCCATAGCTGGAATATATATATATATATATATATATATATATATATATATATATATCATTTAACCCCCAGCTAGTCGGTAATGACATTAAAACGCAGGGGGATACAGGAAATGAAAGTGAAAGTGAAAGTGAAAGAGAATGAGTAGACTTAGAATGGGCATGATAGAGAAAAGGACAAAATAGAACAGCTTTTAAGAAAGTCAAAAATGACGATTGACATTGCATTTAATTTTCTGAAGATTATACGTAACCTGGAATGAAGAAATCTAAAGGGGCTTCCACAAGTGGGAAGTATGTGAAAATAAACTGTTAGAGTAGAAGTGGCTGTTGCATTTATCTATTTCACAAGTAAAACTGTGTGACACACAAGTCAATCTAGTAGCACGCGTGATTCTCATAATCAGGCACCAAGGTAAAAAGCTTATCAGGTGCTCGATTTCATGGATGTAAATGAGTGTCTTCTTCTTCTTCTTCTTCTTCTTCTTCTTCTTCTTCTTCTTCTTCTTATCTTCTCTGTCCCTCTTAAGAATTTAATTTCGGAAAGTCACATAAGCATAGATAAGTTTGAACGATTTTTTTTCCTGTCCCCACCAAAAGAAATGTTTGAGACATACGGCCAGATCACGTTTAAACATTGGTTCCCGTGTGATCACTGAAGTTAACCAGTAAGCCTCAAACACTGAAAGAAAGGAAGGAAGGAGGGAAGAAAGGAAAGAAGTAAGTAAGGAAGGAAGGATGGAGAAAAGGAAAGAAAGAAGGATAGATGGATGGAAGGGAGGAAGGAATGAAAGAAAGAAAGATGAAAGGAAGGAAGGAAGGCAGGAAGGAAGGAAAGAAGGAAAAAAGAAGGATGACTAGATGGATGGATGGATGGATGGATGGATGGATGGGTGGAAAGAAGGAAGGAAAGAATGAAGGATGGAAGGAAAGATTGAAGGAAGGAAGAAACGAAAGAAGGAAGGAAGGAAGGAGAGAAGTAAGGAAGGAAGGAGAGAAGGAAGGAAGGAAGGAAGGAAGGAAGGAAGGAAGGAAGGAAGGAGAGAAGGAAGGGGAGAAGGAAGTAGAGAAGAAAGGAAGGAAGGAAGGAGAGAAGTAAGGAAAGAAGGAAAGAAGGAGGGAAGGAGAGAAGTATGGAAGGAAGGAGAGAAGGAAGGGGAGAAGGAAGGAAGGATGGACGGAAGGAAGGAAGGAGAGAAGGAAGGGGAGAAGGAAGGAAGGAACGAACGAACGAATGATGGATGGATGGGTGGGTGGGTGTATGGATGGATAGAAAGAAGGAAGGAAAGAAGGAAGAAAGGCAGGAAGGATAGAAAGAAGGATGGATGGAAAGAATGATGGATAGAAGGAAGGAAAGAATGAAGGCGAGAAGGAAGGAAGGAAAGAAGGAAGGAAAGAAGTTAGGAAGGAAGGAGAGAAGGAAGAAAGGAAGGAAAGGAGGAAGGACGGAAAGAAGGAAAGAAAGAACGAAGGAAGGAAACAAGGAAAGAAGGAAGGAAGGTTGTCGACAGAAAAAAAAATCGTGCAAGTATATCTATGCCTACGTGCCTTCTCCAAATTAAATTCTTCTTTTTGATTTTGTAATCATTGTAAGATTGTCACTCGTAGTAAAATTTTCAATATTCATTTTTAGAGTCTGGGAACGTTCAAAACTTTCTCGCCTCTCAATTATTAGTAAAAGCTATTCGATTTAAGATATTTCCGTTTACGAAATTGTTTATAGGAATGTTCTACTTTCAGAAAAGGAACAGGGCACGTTTACGCCCAGTTTGATTTGTGGGTGTGCTTTTGTTTGGGTGTGTATGAGTAGGTGTGTGTATGTGTGTGTGTTTATGATGATTGCAAAATAACTTTTGAATATTAATGATAACAGGATAAAAAACAAGAAACAAAAGAAATGAGTTAAAAACGAAGAATTTCAACAACCATCCTTATCCGTTTGGAAGGAACGAATCGAGAAATAACAGGAGACTCAAAGACAGCTACAAACAAAATGTTCCACCCTTGTTATTTGCATAAATTTACATAGACATTAAGTTCAGCAAGCTTTAAAACAGTATGATTTATGGCAAAGGGGTCACGTGAGGACAACAGAATGCCAATAACAATCCCAACATTCTAGAGAAATAAAAGCCAAAATTATAAATATCTTTAAAAAAATCTATTTTTATTTCATTAAATTATTGACGTCTTAATAGTTTAATATTCATTTTGATTTCAGAGTTAGTTCAGACTGGCACAAGGCCAAATTGAATGAGATTAAAATCAGAAAATTATGTTTTGCCAATCTTATAAAAAAAATTAAAAAAAAGATGGACATGTTAAAATTTTTTTTTTTTTTCAGTCCTGGTCAACTAGCTCAGAACACCGGCTACAAATTGCAATGATTATCACGCAAGGTTTTTTTTTTTTTTTTTTTTTTTTTTTTTATTGATTCTCACTAGGTGCCAGCTACTTACAAATTTGTGCTTACTAAATGACATTGCATTACTGGAAAAAAAAAGTAAAATAAGCGCGAATATATTTTAGAATTATAAGAATTTTTTTAAAGATAATAAAGGTTTAGTAATGCAATTACTAATTAACCCATAGCTGAGGGGCGAAGAGGTGAATTCAAAACTAATCAGAATTTGTATAAACAAACAAGAAATTATAATGTGAATATAAATTGGGGATCAATTCTTCATTATCATCAATATATGGATTGATCCCTCACTTTGTGACCATGGTAGTTTCTATACATTTATATCCCAGAAAATGTAAACATGCCTGTATACCTAATCATTATTACATTGATTGACGGATTCGTTTTCTACGGTTTATGAAGCCTTTGCTGGAAATATTTTTCGAGTGTCAGAATTTTTTAAAGATATTAGGTTGGTGCAAAAATAATGACGTAATAATGTCGTTTTTTGAAGTATTTTTAACGTCAAAAAACGACATTATTACGTCATTATTTTTGCACCAACCTAATAATAATGATGTAGTAATAGTAATGCAACTCTTACTAATTAACCCATAGGTTGGGGGAAGAGTTGGATTCATACCTGATCAGAACTTGATAGACAAACAAAAGATCATAATGTGGAAATAAAGGAGGGTTAATTCTTTATTATAATCAATATATGAACTGATCCCTCAGTTTATGGCCAAGGATAAATTACTATGATTATCATAAAAGTTCTTCAGGATATTTTTTTTATTGTATAGTGAAAATGATTCCACCTACTTACCGATTTCTGTTTACTAAATAACATGGCATTACTGAAAATAATAGTCGAATAAGCAAGAGATATATGAAGCTTCAAAAGTGTATGTTTTATAAGAAAACGTTATGGAGACAGCAGTAAGCCATATAAAAGATATTGTTTTTTTGTTTGTTTTTTTGTTTGTTTGTTTTTTGTTTTATCTTAGAGGCTTATATCTTTACCAATACTGTGAGAGAAATGGCTATTCCCAATACATCCTTTTACTCAAAGAGAAGACATTGTGTGCTCTGCTTCAGTATTCGTTAAGAATAAAATGCGTACAGCCTTATATCTGCCAACAAACGTTACACTGAAGATAGCCTGCGGCAACTCTCCGATATTTGATAAAAAGCTTCAGTTAGAACAGCTTTTCTTTGACTTGTGAAATGCTAAATAAGATTGCCAGTCTATGGAATGGTCGAATACCAGCATTGACGTTTCCTTGAGCTGAGGCACCAGAAGATATTGTAGGCCTTGAATATATGTAAAGTAATTTTGCATTATGAATATATATTTAGATCTAACACCATATAAGTCAGGATAGTGTTTTTATACCGGATGGCATTATAATCAGAATCGTTCAGCATCTCTGACCCAGTGTGTCATGTTAGCTTCCCACGAATGCATTTGTAAAAGGCATGTATCAATGTCTTCTCCGTACAGATCTGTGTTAAATAAGAGAGTAGACTGGGATATTTAGCCTTAGCTGGAAGCCAGTCTAGGCCAAATTCAAAGCCTAGAAACAACGGTAAAAATATATATTTGTGCGTGTGTATGATAACTGCCACTGCTTATGTATGAAAATAAAGAAAAGAAATATAAAAAGAGTTATGAACAACTACATCATAAAAAGACGTGTGTGTTTTTTTTTAATTCGGTAATCATTAGGACTCACTTGTATTAAGTGCATTACCAAGGAAGATTACGCTTGACAAGTAAATATCTATGACGGAAAATAAATGCTTCATTCAATACTAATTTATATATATATATATATATATATATATATATATATATATATATATGTGTGTATATTTTAACGTCAGAAAACGACATTATTTTTGCACCAACCTAATATCTATCTATCTATCGACCACAAGGAAATGTGTTTCTCGATGTCGCGTTCGAAGGTTTTTCTCGTTTGAGTTCATCTTTCACACCTACAATTCTACTATTCGAACATGAATGAAATTCAGTTGCCATATATGGTCTACCCCCCCTCGCTGTTCATCTCGAGGTTCTCGAGAAAATTTCAAAGAACGACTGTAATTTAATCGATTCTGACTTGGCTTCTCAACTTCAGTGACTTTTCCACTAATGTGACGTGGTTTCCATCTGTCTTTTCTAAAAATATTTTCATGACAATTGCTCTGACGAGCTATTTTTTCCTGGTGCCCCGAATGCTTGAATTTAAGTGTGCGATTAAATTGGCATTTAGCTCCCACTTTTTTATTGTTGCAATAGTTATAATTAACCTCCTCTTCTGCTTTAGTTTATTTTCTGGCACTTCCCGGCTGGGAAGTTCCCTTCCGTTTACTTGCTTCCCTGATAACTACAATCTTCAAAAATTTAAATGCAACGATAATCGTCATCTTCTATTTCTTGAATCACGTTCATCTTTTTAGACTTTCCGGAATTCTCCTTATAACCAGTCTTTTCTCTCATTTTCACTCTCTGTAACCTGCTGCGTATTAGTGGCATTCCTGCCTTACTTGGTACGAAGTGATTAAAAAAATATAATCACGTTACTGACTTAACAGAATTGATGAGCTTGACATTCAGAATTTTGTGTCCAAAACTAAAAGAAAAGTTGTTGAAAAGATCCACTGCCAAAAATACCAGTTATCAAACAACGGACACGTTTTGAACACACACACGCGCATACACCCATTCCACCAGCTGGACCAATCAGACCCTATACCAGATGTAACAAAATGTTTAATATCTAATAAGGTTCCTTTTTCGCTGTTTTTAGATAACACGTTTAGACATCTTGACACCATTTGTCGTTAGAATCATTGAATAAATCCTTGAGATATCCAGCTAGATAAAAAGGTTAAAATCGTTTTGTATCAGCTCCACTATGTCTTCCCATATGAGCAATGGTGAGAGGAAAAAGATATTTCAGGCTTTCACTAACGCTAGAAACATTCATACTAAGCCAAAGAGTAACAAGGTATCTGGAAATATTTTTCCACATATATAGTCTGGTCAACAAAAATAAGAAATATTGTCCATTAAAAAAATGTAAAACTACTAACCTCATTGTCAACAATAATAATTCACCTACAAGATTCAAATTACAGAGAATCAATATTATTTACGAATTCACATGTCCCTTAAGGTTGCTTATCAATCCAAATTCATAGATAATTATATTGGATATACTGCAACATGCCTAACGAGAAAACTCACATTACGTCTCTATAATCATAGATCATTGTAACATTTGTAAAATAATGTTATAATTCTGCTTGTCCTTTTCTTACGAGTTTTAGTCCTTAGCATTTCCTCATAAATAGCGTTTTGATCGAAAAGACATATCAAAAACGCTACTTTGTTTCAGTGAGAAAATAAAAGAAAGAGAGAAAGGACAAACGATGTCTTTAATGTCTTCCGTCAATGCCTCATCAATAATGGGTTCTTCCATTTTAATCGCGCGAAAAGACCGGAAAGATATATATGAGACGCCACTTGCTTTCAGGGAAAGAAAGCCGTAAGATAGAAAAGCTGCCAATATATCATAAACAATGGATTATTCCATTTTGTTGATGTGGAATGACGTAAAAGACATATCAGTGACTCTATTTGGTTTCTGTGTGAAAAAGAAAGAAAGAAAGAATATATCATTTTCTGTAAGTACCTCTTAAATAATGGATTATTCCGATTTGATCGCGTGTAATGACGGGAAAGACATATCAGAGACATATTAAAGACTCTGTTTGGTTTCAGCGTGAAAATGAAAGAAGCAAACAAACAAAGAAACAAACAAACACATAATGGAAGATACCAGCATATATCGTCTCCTGTCAGTACCTCTTAAATAATGGATTATTCCGTTTGTGATCAGGGGAATGACTGAAAAGAAAACAAAGACAAGATTTCGTTGGATTGACAGAAAAAAAGAAAGAAACAAACAAACAAACAAACACATAATGGAAGATAGAAGCATATATCGTCTCATGTTAGTACCTCTTAAATAATGGATTATTCCGTTTGTGATCGCGGGGAATGACGGGAAACAAAGCAAAGACAAGATTTCGTTTGATTGACAGAAAGAAAGAAAGAAAGAAAGAAAGAAAGAATGAAAGAAAGAATGAATGAATGAAAGAAGGAATGAATGAAAGAAGGAATGAATGAAAGAAAGAAAGAAAGAAAGAAAGAAAGAAAGAAAGAAAGAAAGAAAGAAAGAAAGAAAGAATAAACAAACAAACAAACACATAATGGAAAATAGAAGCATATATCGTCTCCTGTTAGTACCTCTTAAATAATGGATTATTCCGTTTGTGATCGCGGGGAATCATGGGAAACAAAACAAAGACAAGACTTCGTTTGATTGACAGAAAGAAAGAAAGAAAGAAAGAAAGAAAGTCGAAAAGAAATGCTTAACCTCTGTTCCAGTAAAATGGAAAAAAATTTCAATTTTAAATTCTATAAGTTCTACCCAGTTCTTAAAATAATGACCGTCATCCATATTTATGACCGTATTGCCATATTTTGTTAAAGTTGTTCAGCTCGAATATTTAACGATCGGATTTGCGAATTTTTACGAACATTTTATTGTTGAAGAATTCGCTTATTCAATAATTAACTTAAGACTTAAGATTCATCATGAAATTAAAATAGGAACATTTTTACGGATCCTTCTGATGATAATAAATAGAACATGAAAATAATCATAGTACAACCATTGATCACAAGGTTGGATGATCAGCGCTTTAGGGACCACCTCCTGTGTAAAATGATATGGAAAAAACAAGAACAGACCAAATTAATCCTATCATTCAAGTTGAAACTTAATGTCCCGGGCTGTCTCTGTGGGTTGTCAAAGTTTGAGACGGTGCAGCAGCCAAGTCCCAGAGCTGAGATCAGAAATCAGATCCTCAGTGAACAACTGCTGTGATACAAATGATTGTCCTTCCCACGCATGAATGACTCTACGATACGCCATCAGTAGGAGACAAGAAGAATATGCGACATGACACATCCAGTAAAACTTCCTCTCTAATGCCGAATATAAGAATCAACCTTCTATGTTTCTGTATATATATATATATATATATATATATATATATATATATATATATATATATATAACCCAGTCTGTCCTGCTATTTACCCATAGATGGGGAGAGAAGAAGCGGATTCACACCTTTCCAAGGGGTATTAGCACGTAAGTGAATGTAATAGCCTTGGATATATATATATATATATATATATATATATATATATATATATATATATATATATATATAACCCAGTCTGTCCTGCTATTTACCCATAGATGGGGAGAGAAGAAAAGGATTCACACCTTTCCCAGGGGTATTAGCACGTAAGTGAATGTAATAGCCTTGGATAGCAACTGGTCTAGGAGAAGGACAACTCTGAATTCAAAACCTGCGGAGGTTCGTTTAGGGACCTTGTGCCATTTAGTGCACCAGGTCTCTGTATTCGGCCCTTTAAAAAGTGTGGATGGTCCAGCACGAAACCTTCACCACTATAGTCAAATCTCATCTGCTGTTGTCGGGGTGTCGGTTTTCTAGGTACTGATCTGTTTGATCCTCATAGGTCAAATTCGACGGGAGTGTCGAGTATATATATATATATATATATATATATATATATATATATATATAGATAGATAGATAGATAGATAGATAGATAGATAGATAGATTTCCCAGTGTTACATTAGAACATGCATAAACTGTATATCTAGTTTTGAACGTTGAAAAAATTCTTTTAGTGTTTCATCATGTGGGAGATCCCGATGCTACTAAATTTTAACAGCATCGTGATCTCCCACCAGAAAAGTTAAGAGAATTGTTTTAACATTGAAAAAAGACGTACAGTTTTGTAGTGGGTATATGCATGTTCTAATATAAGACTTTATAATAAATAAATATATATTGCTCCACTTTTGTATTGAGCCCTGTTTTAAATTCATCTTTTGAACGTTGAAATCTTAGTCTTTGTTCTTATATATATATATATATATATATATACATATATATATATATATATATATATATATATATATATATATATATATATATATATATATATATACCTCAAGGAACGGGATAAAGCAACTAAGAAGCAGGGGGCTCAGTCGGTTATGTGCCATGCGTGATACACACTTAGGTGATCATGTATCTTTCGATACATGACTGAGGAGGAAGATTTTTCCCGCAGTCCATTTCCATTTCTTTCTGCGTTAGACCAGTTGCCATCAAAGGCTATAGAACCTAGACTGCCCCGCTATTTACCCATAGCTGGGGGAAGAAGAAGAGGATTCATATCTTTCCCAGGGGTATTACCACTTAAGTGAATGTAATGGATTCGACTGGTGTTCGAACTCGGCTCTCCGATTCCTCAATCCGAGCCGCTGTCCAATGGAGTAAGTGATAGCGCAAGTGTCTACTGGAAATGAAACAATATGAGAAAACTTTAGAAGCACCCCGAAACCCAATTAAAATAAATCAAGGGATAAAACCCTGCTGCAGTTCAAAAGATCGGGCAAGATTGTGACCGTACGATAGGCGAACCTATCTACTCCTACTGAGGAAAACTAAATATATTGATAGTAAATACAAATTCAAATTTTAAGCGTTGACTTTAGTGGTACAGAGTTGCAGTAGACTGCAGAATTAACCGAAAACCCAATCCTAAAGAGGAAGCATGGGATAATCCTATTCAGAACACATGAGAACTGTGTGATCCAGACGATAGCTGAACCTATTTAAGCCTATCATGTGTTCAATGACACATTCGAGTGCCATTCTAGGTAGAGGCTTGTTAAAAGAGGTGCGTGATATGAATGTCATTGGAGAAAGTAAGAAGGGAACATTGGGAGAATATGGAGCATAGATATCATTTAAAACTTGACTTGAAGAGGGTACGATTATAGCGAACGAGGAAGAACCCAGGTGTGAGTCTTTTCCACAAAGCAGCCGTTCTGGTGCAAGTATTTACGGAGTAGCGGGTTTGATTTTTGTACACTCTTGTTAAGATTTTAGAATAATTCAATGTCCAGTTCAATCTTGGCGACAGTTTTCGAAAATGTAAATTTAGAAAAAATATCTGTTCTTGTGGATTACCGCTGCCATGCAGCAATGGCCAAATTAGCAAGAATATGGAGGAGGAAAATTAGCTTTCAGACGAAGTGCAGACTGTACAATTCGCTGGTAGTCTTCATTCTCCTCTGTGTATGTGGTTTGGTTTGGTTTGTTTTATTGTGTTTTACGGCACATCAACCTCATTGGGTAATTTAATGCCGACAACATTTTCCCTGGTTGTTATGGTCCAGGTTAGAACCAAGGAAGAACAACACGAACACAAGAGTAGAAATAATGAAGGTATATTACACGAAATAATAATACAAGATGTGGAAGGTGTTAGTATGACTGTCAGTCTGGTTTGGAGTGAACTACTATTGGCTCGACTCGATTCGGCCCTCTCTCTTTAGAGGCGTAGTATACATAGTGTTAGGAAGAGTTCATTCTGTAATTATAGGTAAGGAACCATGACACTAGTAATATTTTGCTTTCTCAAAAATCTATTTCTGGTAATATTTTTTCCTCAAAAATGTATAGCTGATAATATTATATTAAATGTATTGCAGGTAATATTTTTTTTCAAAAATATATTGCTTGTAATAGTCTTTTTTTCTTCAAAAATTTATTTCTGGTAATAATTTTTACAAAGTATTTCTGGTATTAAATCCTATTTTTACGCTTTTATAATGTTTTTTTATCTCAGTTTCGGGGTTAACTATTTGCCCATAGTTGGAATCCTAACAGGTACTTCCACCCCGGGTCAGGGTGGACCTGGGAAGACCAGCAATTAAGAGGTGATTCCACGCTTCTCAAAACCTCCTGATCAGAGGCCTTGCTGTTGGACGTAGTTTAACGTCTTACCCAGGATGTAGATGTAGTTTATCGTCATACCCAGGACGGTCCGTGTATGTTGAACGTGAACACTGTTTGAGGAAACAGAGATGATCCAAGCGTTTGTGAAGAAATGTATGAGATAACTCCTTGGCATTTTTTATTGGGAACATAAAACTAATGAGTTTGTGCGGGAAGTTTTGTGGGCCACCAGTGACCTTTTCTCGCCACTGTCAAAGGGAGAATAAGTGCGAGGTTTGGACACATTACAAGGCATGAAAGCCAGTGTAAGACCATCAAAGAACAGATATGACTATACCAGAATTGCTGCTGATTGCCGTTGATCGACCCTTATGGAGGAGATTCAATATGGCTTACACGTTACAAGGCACGACAGCCTGTGCAAGACCATCATGCAAGATACTGTTGAAGATGGAGGTAGGAGAGGACGCCAACGCAAAACCGGTTGGACAATGTCAAACAATGGACAGGTATGAATATACCAGAATTGCTGACTGCCGTTAATCGACACTTATGGAGGAGATTCAATATGGCTTACACATTGCAAGGCACGACAGCCTGTGCAAGCCCACCATGCAAGTCATCGTTGAAGGTGGACATAGGAGAGGACTCCAAGGTAAAAATTGCTCGGACAATGTCAAATAATTATACTTAACACCAGGAAGAGGCTGTTTAAATATCGAGGAAGCAATTGGAAGAAAGAGGGTTTCAAAATTTGATACTCACTGGACAAATTGAGGATGGAAGAGGAAAACAACCCATGAAATTATGTAAAATGGTTGGCGGAATAGGGTTTAGGGGCGATAACAAAAAGTAAAACTTATCAAGTGCTACAAATAACAGGAAATTTTGGAGAGCCATGATCACAAAACGTTCCGAGAGGACACAGCAGACAGAAGAAAGAGAAGATACACTTCAAATACATAGCTGTATGGATCGATTATATCAGACTTAGTATAAGAGATAAGGAAATTAAATTCCAATACCGTATAAGCTAAACTCGTCATTCTCTTAAAAAAACTCATTAGATTGAGACATTAATATCAATGTAATGCATTGCATCCAAATTCTTCCGAAATGTCTAAATTATTAGCTATATAAAAACTTTTTCTTTTGTCAATTATTCAAAATGTCTTCGAGTAAATGAGACTTGTAGAGAGTACTATAATACATCAGTTCTCATAGACTGGTGCAACAAAATCAAAAACAAAGAATTTTACAAAATAGCACAAACCCCTTTATTTGAAGACTTTCAAAAGCAGCAACAAAAATGGATAGCTTATGCATCGCGAAGGTGAAAATAATGACATAAGTATTTGAACTACCACGTTACTTTAGCCGACCAACCATAGAAATGATTACAATATGGGAACCAGTAATAAGGAATGCCAGAGAAAAAAGCGATAATAACAAAACTTGCAATATGAGCTCTGGTAAAAAATATAAAATGATAACAGCAAACAATTGCAATATGAGCACTGGTAAAAATGGTTTCTGAAGACATTAGGTTTACAATACCCAGAAAGTCATACACAGGTGTCCTCAAGGACACATGGCACACTGGATAAAGGCGTTGGTTAGATCCAGTATCAGGACCCAAAGAGCGTGAGTTCAATACCCGGTTAAAGCAGTGCAGAACTCTCAGAGATAACTGATAACTGCCATCCATTAAACGTGGAACTAGAACAGTCTACCCGAGTGAGCGAAATAAAGGGTTCAGTTTGACATTCCAACCACCTGAAGAAAGCCGGAACGTACAACGACCGAAACGTTGTAATAAATATGGCAACAAAGATGAGGACAATAGTCCGAATAATGTAAATAATTTAGATAAAAACTTGGGAAAGAAATGCCAATAAGAAAAAGAAACCTTATTTTTCTGAGATTTTTTAAGAGAAATGTCTTGTAAATTTAAAGCCACAATAACACGAACTGGTCTTTTAATGAATACAGTGACGGTTATTCTCGTCATTCGCAATACCTTTGCCATTCTCAAACCAAACGGTGCAAGACAAAGACGCCATTTTAGCTCGTAATTGTGTAATTGTCGGAACATAGTTTGGAATAGTTTTACATAATTGGGTCAGCATGTAAAACATGAACTCATTGGAGGAAATTGGTTGGCAATTTTGAACAGGCAGCACATCGCTTACCAGTAGAGACTCTGGTTTTTCTATGTTAATTGAACATTTCACCTTCTTTTAATTTTAATCATTTGAGCTTAGCAAGGCGAGAATGCCACTATTTCGCAAGGAATTACAGAGGGTGAACATGAAAGAGAAGACTGAATATAGGGATGAATGAAGATGAACGAGATTCAAGAAAACAGAAGATAGCGATTGACGTTTCATTACACTTTTTGAAGATTGTAGTTATCAGGGAAGAAAGGAAAGTGAAGAGAGTTCTACAGGTTGGAAGTGCAGAAAAGAAGCTGTTGGAGTAGAATTGGCGGTTGCATTACCTATTTCAACAGTAAAAGGGTGCGATCTAGATGCCAGTCTAATAGCATGTTTACCGGGAAGAAGGTTCGTCAGAATTAAAATATTTGTAGAAAAAGACAGAGGGAAGCCACGTCACGTCGGTGAGATAGTGACCGAAGTCGAGATACAAGGTTAGAATTGATTACATTACAGATCCTTTGAATTTTGTCAAGAATCTCAAGATGTATAGCAGGAACACCACACCAGATATGGCAGCAGTATTCCATACACGGAGAAATGGTAGATTTTTAATTGTTCAAGCAGGAAAACATTGCAGAGCGCTGAGTGAAATGCAGAATAAAATGCCGACTAAACTATGTCTCTTGGAGGTCCGATTTCACCGTCAAGGTTTGGGTAACAAACAAGCGCTTACTTTTTTTTAATGAAGCTAACAGCACCGTAAACTGGAATCGTCTCTCTAGGTTGGATATTATTAAGAATTTAGCACGTTAATAAAGCGTCCATGGTGTGATTCTAACCCGGGCTTATTGCTACTCATTCTTTGTTTATTAAATAACCTAAGATATCTCTGGTTCAAGGCTACACAATAAGGAGCTGAAGGAAAATGCAATGTCACTTAAATGAAGAACATCTTCCAGAAAATTAACTTGAAAACACTAGTGCCAATTTAATGATTTTGAATTCATTCATAGATTTAGTTTGGGACAAGGCTATAAATTTACGCCGCTTAGCTAATTTTAATACGATAGTAGCAAACGTATTTTTTTTTTACCGCAATTATCAAGTTTATATCGATATTTATTTCTGATATTTCAAAAGTTCAATCAAAGAAGATCTATTGGGAGTGCATACATTCAAGAATCATTATTTTTAAGTTCAGAATTATACATCATATTTCTGTCAACTATAAACAATGTCGGATATTTAAAAACAATAGCGGTAATAGAAACAAAAGAAACATATTTGAAGTATTTGTTTTGTTTTGTTTTTTTTTTTTGTTTTTTGGGTGGGGGGTTGTTTTAGTTTTTTAATCAATTCACCCCAAGTAAGGCGATAATATCTACTAAGACACAATGTGGGGGCCTACTGGGAGTGAAGAGGAAGGAAAAGTCTTTAGGAGTAACCGGAAACACAAACCTACAGAGGAAACTGTTGGCTCGATAATTAATGTTTATACATCGGACGAGGAAAATGTCATACAATAAAGAAACTTAAAGCTAAGCATACCCGTATCTTCAGCTTTCATTCATGTCAAATTCTAACCACAGTTTGTTGTATTCTTTCAACCCATATCATATGCAAATTTCAAATTTGGATCAATAAAACGGTTAATATTCTGAAGAAGTTTGTTCAAAGAACGAAACGCGTACAAAGGGTTTTTTTCTGTTGTTATTCAGCTACCCTTAATATATATATATATATATATATATATATATATATATATATATATTTGTGTGTGTGTGTGTATGTGTGTGTGTGTGTGTGTGTGTGTGTTTTAGTGTGTTCTTGATAACAGATACAAACTTGTGGAGCGTGCAGTCGCAACTCTAAGTGATTGGTTTGTTTTTTGTTTTACGGCATATCAACATTCAATGGGTTATTTAATGCCGACAAAATGTTTATTGCTGGTAAAATGTTTTTCTTCAAAAATCCATTTCTGGGAATATTCTTCCTTGAAAAAATTCATACCTGGTCATATTTTTTTCAAAGAATGTATAGCTGTTTGCATTTCTGTTATTTTTTCTTTTTAAGTATTGCTGATAATTTTTCCTTCAAAAATTTTTGCTGGTAATAATGTTTTTATTATAAAGTATTTCTCGTATTAAAACCTATTTTTACACAAGTTTGGATGTTAACTATTTGCCCATAGCTGGGACCCTAA
>OZ010602.1:74845756-74855756 GCA_963932145.1 Acanthosepion lycidas | reverse complement strand
ATATATATATATATATATATATATATTGAGAGAGAGGCAGAAACAGATAATATTCTAGCTATACAGAGAGGTATAAATAGATAGAAAGAAGGAAACACACAGACACACACACTCAATATATATATATATATATATATATATATATATATATATATATATATATATATATATATATATATTGAGAGAGAAGAGAGAGAAGAGAGAGAAACAGAGATAATATTCTAGCTATAGAGAGAGGTATAAATAGTCGGAGACAGAAGGAAACATGCACAAACACACGCACTCATATATATTCATATATATATATATATATATATATATATATATATATATATATATATATATATATATATATTAAACATTTCACCCCAGGTTAGACGGGAGTGCTACTAAGTATGCAAGAGGCTACAGAGAATGTAATTAAGGGAAAAGACTGGATACAGTGGGGACGAGAGTAAAGGATAAAAAGAAAAACAGAAGAGTAAAAAAGAAAGAATAGGGAACAAAGCAACAGAAGATATCGATTGACATTAGATTTACATCTTTGAAGATTATAGTTATCAGGGAAGTAAGGAAAGTGGAAGAGAGTTCCTCAGGTGGGAAGTGCTAGAAAAGAAGCTATTGCAGCAGAAGTGGTGGTTGCAGTTAGCTATTTCAACAGTAAAAGTGTGCTATCTAGATGCCAATCTAGTAGGGTGCTTAAATTCATGTAATCGAGGAACCGGAGAAGAAAGCTCACCAGTACAGTTGCCTGAAAATATTTGTAGAAAAGACAGAGGGAAGCGACGTAACATTGAAGAGAAAATCACTGACGTCGACAAGCCAAGCCAGAATCGATTAAATTACAGATCGTTCTTTTTTTAATCACTTCGTACCAAGTAAGGCAGGAATGCCACTAATACGCAGCGGGTTACAGAGAGTGAAAATGAGAGAAAAGACTGGTTATAGGGAGAATTGAGGAAAGTCTAAAAAGATGAACGTGATTCAAGAAATAGAAGATGACGATTATCGTTGCATTTAAATTTTAGAAGATTGTAGTTATCAGGGAAGCAAGTAAACGGAAGGGAACTTCACAGCCGGGAAGTGCCAGAAAATAACCTAATTCAGAAGAGGGGGTTAATTATAACAATTTCAACAATAAAAAGTGGCAACCTCGAGATGAACAGTGAGGGGGAGGGCCAAACAATATATGGCAACTGAATTTCATTCATGTTCGAATAGTAGAATTGTAGGTGTGAAGGATGAACTCAGACGAGAAAAACCTTCGGCTGCGACATTAGATAGATAGATAGATAGATAGATAGATAGATAGATAGATAGATAGATAGATAGATATGAACTGGCTGAGATAGACAGGATTATAGACTGAAACAGACAAATAGATAGGAACAAATATATCGTTATGAAACGAAGTCTGGCTGTACAGGATGCCATATATATATATATATATATATATATATATATATATATATATATATATATATATATATATTAAGAAATGGACCGACAATTTATTTATTAAAGACATTTTTATGTTTAACGTTCTTTTTATAGATACAAGTATTTATGTAGTGTTTATTATAAACAGAGCATTTACTTAAATACTTGTATCTATAAAAAGAACGTTAAACATAAAAATGTCTTTAATATATATATATATATATATATATATATATATATATATATATATATATATATATTAATATATATATCAATGGAAATAAGTAGCTCTTAAAAAGTGTCTGCAGTGAATGCACACCTTAAAGTAAAAGTGTTCAACACCATATGAAATTACAGATATCTTCGAAATTAAAAATCACCTTTCACCCGTACAATTATATCCCCCACCCCAATATTTTTCTAGACTTGCCTGTGGGATTAAAGTTTACTATTTTCGCACTCTCGACCGCCTGGCTATTGTGTAAAAGCATAAAACTTATAGTAGTGATGAGACACTGTACGCCTGAAAGGTGATTTTCCATATATATATATATATATATATATATATATATATATATATATATATATATATATATATATATATATATATATATCAAATGATTCTATATATTTAGATTATTTACTACTTTCTTAAAGATGCCTCTTATTTATCAACTACAAAAAAAGTTTTATGTAGGAAATCCACAAAGCTTATATTAGGTTGGTGCAAAAATAATGTCGGTTTTTGACGTATTTTTTAACGTCAAAAACCGATATTATTTTTGCACCGACCTAATAACTAGTTTGGCATTCGGTTAAATTACCTCTCTACCCACCTCCACGTTTATTTCTTAAGAGACTGACTGCATGTGTACAATTATTGTAGCCATTTGTATTAGTCTTTAAGTTTAAGCCTGGCTGCTGTTAGATATCAAGCCTTTGCCTTGACACATTTGAAAGATAATAATTTCTTCTTTTTTTTTTCTTTTTCACTTTGCTTGAATTTAACATAGGTCATATTCGATCGGTTGATCAGGGTGAAGCTTTCATTTTTTATTTTATATTTTTTTTTAATTTAGAAAATGAGGATGTATTTTGCTTTTGAAACGCAATTAATCGTTTACTCGCCAGTAATTTACAATCGCCTGAGGAGACGCATCGTTATGTGTTGTAACACGACTGCAATTCTTTAGCGATCCTTACATGTTTCTGTTGTAATATCCTGAAATATATATATATATATATATATACAGCAAGCAGAATATTATTTTTCTTTTGATGATGGCCATTTTGGCCGAAACTAGTCGAGGAATCTAAATGAAATAATAATAAAAACGAAGGAATATTAATATACAACCCAGTGTGTTTGAAGATTTTATTTTTTTAATATTTTTTATTGTTCAAAAAAAAAATATATATATGTGTGTGTGTGTGTTTGTGTGTAGATATATAGTGTGATGTGTGCGTCTCTTAGTACGTGTAGATGTATATTATCATGTGTGCGTGTGTGTATGTGTGTGTGTATGACGCAAGCTGTCACGGATGCCAATATTTTAAATGCGCAACAACATATAAAAGAACGCTGTTAAATGTGGAAAGCCTTTCTGAAGTCGAAACGAAGCACGTTCGCCATCTTTCATTCTTGTTACTTCCTGTAACGAATGAAACATTATCGGCAATAATTACTGAAAATTACGCCGCCTGTTAAATAAATGCAAATCCGTGGGAAAGCAGATGCATGTACACAGATAGCAGAATATACGGACGTATACACAAATACATTGTAGACTCATTTGAGCGCTAATTCTCTCCCATTTTTCCAAGTGATTCGAGTCGTAATTGCGCATTTACGTATGCATTTCATCTTCGATGTTCACGCCAATCTACCAGTGGGCTGTGCTGCACAATCATTTCCGAGAATGAAAAATATTTTCTTCCGAATCTCATAGTTTCTTCCGTTTCCATCGTTGTTATTCTCTTCACTATGGGTTATCTACTTCCACACGAATGATGATGGCAAAATATTTGTCCCTGTGTAAAATTCGATCTTGTTTTCAAATTGTTGTGGTCCGGTTCCTTGTACCACGGTGATGGTCCAAGGTAGAACCAATAGAGAAGAACTCGAACACAGATATGGAATAACACAGATATATTACAAACTGGAATATATACAGAGAAGTAGAAAGTGTTAGTACGAATAATCAGATTTAGTAGGGAGAACAATGTCGTCTCGACCAGTATCACTATTCCAATGTCATAGTAATTGTCTGAACGCGACTCTGTTTCGGACTGCCTCTGACTCGACTGACTGACTCCTGACGGACTTCTGACAGACCCCACTACAGACATCAGATTGAACAGTATTTAGTCACCCCACCCCGAGGGCATCATGTGGCACAAGGCCGGTTTAATGTGGGATCTCCGAGCCCGTGGGATCTCCGAGCCCGTGGGCTGGGCCAAAAATATACCCTTTGAACCCGTATAAACGGGTTCAGGGTCAGTCTACCTCACCGAAAGAGACGCCGCCCTTCGGCATAGCCTCGTTCGGGTTCCTCCCGCCCGTAGGCAGAGAGTTCAACCGATCAGCCGGTCGCCCGACTTTGGACTGAACTCCCTGCTTTCTCTTGAGGCGCAGTATTTATTACGTATGGAATAGTTCATTATGTTATTATGGGTAAGGTTCCATTACACAAATTAAACAGAAATTTTATTTTGCCCCTTTTATCTTATTATAATTCTGCTTGCCCCCCCCCCCAACTTCGTTACTTCGCACGACCCTAGCCAATACCTCAGAAATAATGGACTATTACGTTTTGGTCGCGTGTAAAGAGAGGAAAATGCACTATTTGATCTCAGTGAGAAAGACATACAGAGAGAATAGAATGATCCTAATGATAACAGATACTACACTTCGATCCTAGCCAAAAGACCGAGATGCGAGGGCGACCGTGATAAAAATAGCTAGTGTTGAACAACGAAAATAGAGTAAGGAAATTACTTATAATAAATAAAATAACATTGTCTGCTGGATTGTTTTTTTAATCTATTATCAAGAGAAATATTCGTAAAACAGGTATTTGGCTAGAAAGAAACAAATAAAGAAAGGAAAATTGAAGTGTTTAGTGTCGATTGTTCTAGTTCCACGTGCCATGCCTCTTGCGGATGCCTCAACTCTCCAAGTTTTTGTTCACCACTGCCATAGCCAAGTATTGAAATCCTCAAGTACACATGGCCAAAGGATGAAAGCGTTGGTCGGATTCAGTGACTTGACGCAAAGGGTTGTGAGTTCAATATCTGGCTACTGCAGATATAACTGAGAAGAGGTAGATGAAATTGGATGAAATAAAGGGTTCAGTAAGAAATTTCAATCACCTGATGAAGGCCGGACCGTACAACGGCTGAAACATCGTGAATGTGGCAATAAAGTTGAGGAGAACAGTCCGATCAATGTAAATCATCTAAATAAGTAGAGTCCGGGTTTATATTTATTCATGCTTAACTCAACGAGCATCAAGAAGGACAAACATAGATGGATTGGCCACGTCTCTAGTGTCAGAGAGAACAGCTGGACTATTAAAGCGATAGAGTGGACAGTAAGGATTAAAAAAAAAATTAGAGGGTGGCCAAAGTCAGGATCGCGGGACGATCTGACCCGACACCTCGGTCCCATATGGCCCAGTATGATCAGAAATAGGAATTGATGAAGGTCAGCCAGGCATAGGTCAGTTCACTAGGATGGAGAAGGCCCTGGATTTCGATCGGGATTTGGAACCCAACCAGAGTAAAGATACAATACCTTGGCATTTATTGTATGCCAACATTACGCGAATCAATCCTATAAAGTAACACGCTTAGTTATTGCTGCCATTTAAGGCTGTAAAGAACAGAATTTGTACCTGACATTTCAATGCTAAAAATAATTGCGAAGGACTTCCTTGCAGACAGGATAACAAACTCCATGCTCTAGTATCTATTGGCTTATATTTTTTTCTTTTTTTTTTTTTAGATATTTTGATATGTTGTTTTTTGTTTTTTTACAATGATATTCAGCCTGTACAAGGCCCGGGAGCTACTCGGAATAGAGGTTTACGGAGTAAGAGGCACAGTTTATGCGGATAACCCAGGATGATAACGGTTAACACTAGATCTGAATACGTTAAGATTGTATTGATCGGAGAAGAATCTTCTTGGGAATCGCTTCCACAAAGCAGCAGTTCGTGGGAAGAATCTGCTCGAATGGAACTTCATCTGACCAATAGAATATGAAAGGGATGAGTATGGTTCGTTAAAATGTGCGTGGCGTTGTGGGTCTTAGACGTGAAGGTTAGAGGAGCTTGCGACTTGGTGAGAAAGACGCTTTTGGCTTTTATTGTGATTGGAAGGCAAGGACTGACGGCAGTATCCGATTTTCGGCCTGATTTTGCCCTTGGAAAAGTAGAGGATAGCACGAGGAGTCAGGTACTTACTGAAACAGTACAGGGAAGAAACCATTTTGCACTCATCTTTAGCGATGGATAGCAAATACGAATTGAGATCTTGGGTGAGTTTAACTTCCAATAGTGTTCAAGGCAAGGGGTCTCCCTGAGGGGACATCCGTTCATCGTGATTGGTCATAGTTCAGGGTCTAATTAATTAAAAGAGAATCCAAATTTAGAATGTTTTAATTAATTCAAGGATTCGTTCTATACGGCTTGTCAAACATGTGCGGGTTATTTAAAGAGAGAAAATATTTTTGGATTGTCAGATTTTTTTTTTTAGATAATAATATTATATAATATAAAAATAATATAATACTGATTTTAGTGATACACAACTTACTAATTAACCCAAAGCTTGAATGAAATAAGATGGATTCAAAACTTTCCCAGCGGTTTTTTCATGTAGGTGAATACAACAAACCCAACCAGAATTCAAACTCCGCTCTCAGATTCCGAGTCATGATCCATCAACCGCACATCCAACTTACAGCACCTGGCACGGTCACCAATCTAATTACTAACCAGGTTCGACGTTGCTTAACTTCGGTGATCATCCGAGAGCCGGTGTCTCAACGTTATGTAACGTAAGACATACCACCCGCTCCTCCAAAGCTTACAGCACCTGGTATTCCCTAGCGGTCACCCATTAAGATACTAAACAGGATCGCCGTTGCTTAAGTTCAGTGACCATCTGAGAGCCGATATCTCAACGTGATATCACCGTAAGACATAACCGCTCATCCAAAGTTTACAGCACCCGGTATTCCCTAGCGGTCACCCATTAAGATACTAAACAGGATCGACGTTGCTTAACTTCAGTGACCATCTGAGAACCGATATTTCAACGTGATATCACCGTAAGACATAACCGCTCATCCAAAGTTTACAGCACCCGGTATTCCCTAGCGGTCACCCATTAAGATACTAAACAGGATCGACGTTGCTTAACTTCAGTGACCATCTGAGAACCGATATCTCAACGTGATATCCCCGTAAGTCATAACCGCTCATTCAAAGTTTACAGCACCCGGTATTCCCAAACCGTCATCCATATAGGCATTAATCACGTTCAACATTGCTTAATCGAGGGCCGGTGTCTCAGCGTGATGTGACCGTAAGACATACCATCTGCTCATCCAAAGCTTGCATCACCTTGTATTCCCTCGCGGTCACGTATCTAGTCTCGACGTTGACTGACTTCGGTGACAGGACAGGGACCGGCGTCTCATGAAAATCTGAAGGCGCATTGAGATAGCCAAGGAAGCATTCGAAAAGCTAAGCAGAGTTCAAAGAAATAGAATAACTTCGCTAGAAACAAGCAAAAGAGGCCTACATTGTTACGTGATATCTGTCCTCTTGTAAAGCAGTGAGTGTTGGACAATCTTCTCAAAGATGCGGTGGTAATCCTGTTTTTCTTTTTCTTTTTTTTAAATAAAGCAACTATGAAAAATTTGTCAAAGGGAATAATGAAATTGTTTCCTCTCTGATTTCAAATAAATGGAATCTTGTGCAGGAGTTCAGTTCTGTCTTCTTTTAAATAATCAGTCAGTTAAGTGCCAAACTTGATATACGCTTGGGCAAAAATGGCTCTCCGCAACGTCTAAAACTTTGTTTCTCTAAATATATCATTTGAATGTCATATGTGATACACGATTGGGCGATCATGTCTCTCGGATGACTGACAAAGCAAGAGATTTTCACGCGGTAGGTTCCTTTCTGTTGTAGACTAGTTGCCAAACCAAACCTATGGGACCCAGTCTGCCCTGATCTTCAGCCCATGAATAGGGAGAGAATAAATGGATTCATACGTTTTCCAAGGGAATTCGGGCGTAATTGAACGTAACAAATGCGACTGGATTTCGGGTTTGGCTTCTGTTAATATAAAAACAATAAACGAAAGAAAACTTGGTATTATAAGAAGGTTTTGTCTCAGCCTATCATAGACGCATCACACAACGTCACAGAGATAACGGCAAAACCATTTGTAATACCTTGTCTTCGCCGTTTTTCGTCTCAACAACTAGTCGATTAGTTTAGACTTGGACATTCATAAGTGTAAAAGGTAAGGATGATTTTTTTTTCTGCTCGGCTAAGCGCTAAGCCAGAAACAACAAATCGATATAATCAATTCTAAGTGGTACTCAACCACTAATACTATAGCTGAAGACTAGCACTTAAGACGAAGTGCCGATTAGTCGAGAAAGGAAGTATCAGCTAAGTGATTTTCTCTACCCTAAATTCGCGTCTCAGACGCCTGACGAAAGATAGTCCTAAAATCCTTATCCCCAGATGATATTTTAATATTATTTTTATAGATATTTTTATGAAATTTCCTGATATTTTTAGTAGATATTTTTCAGATATTTTTATAGATATATAATTTAGATATTTTAGAAATTTTATATATTTTTTTTACATATTTCATGTCACCTTTTTAAATTCATGAATTTAAAAAAAAATTAAATATATATAAAATTGCATACAATATTTACATTCGGACTATTGTCCTCATCTTTGTTGCCATATTAATCACAAAGTTTCGGCCGTTGTACACTCCTGCCTTCTTCAGTTGGTTGCAATGTCGAACTGAACCCTTTATTTCGTTCACTGGGGTATACTGTTCTAGTTCCACGTGCCATGTCTAATGGATTCAGTTATCAGTTATCTCCTGTTAATTCACCTCTCCAAGTTCTCCACTGCCTTAACCGGGTATTGAACTCACAATTCTTTGGGTCCTGTCACTGGATACAACGCCTTTATCCACTGTGCCACGTGTCATAAAATATTATTAAAATATCAATAAAAAACAACCATAAACATATTTATAAAAACATATCTGGAATTTCTAAAAAAAATTATATAAATTTTGTATAAAGTTCAGTATCTGTCTATATTTCTGAGATGAGGTATTATGTACACTATTTACATTATTCAAACTATTGTCCTCATTTTTGTTGCCATATTTATTACAACGTTTCAGTCGTTGTACGCTCCAGCCTTCATTATTTCGCTCTCTGTTGTAGACTGTTCTAATTCCACGTGCCATGCCTAATGGATGTCAGTTGTCAAAATAAAGAGCTCGTTTCGACATTCCACCCACCTATAAATATTTTTTTATGTATATTTTCTATTGATGTTTTTATAGATATTTTAATGATATTTTTTGATATTTTTTAAAGATGTTTTTCATATTTTTATAGATATTTCACTAACAGAATTAGATTGCCGTGGAGCTCGTCCCAGAATTTTACTGTAGTTATTTGAATCCACATCTGTTTTTCAACAAATATAGACTTGTAATAAGCTCAGCTAAGCGTATTTAAAAATCACCTGTCTATCAATGGGTTAGGAGTTTGCCATGACGCAGTAGTTTACAGACATGTTTTCTTGGCTATAACCATTGTTTTGAGTTCGATACTGGCTGGGGGCTCATAGATTAATCTCTTATTACGCATAAATTTGAAATTGTCCGATGTTACCTTAAGTTCTATGCTAACAGGGTTTTTTTCTCTCGCACTACTCACTAGTAAATTTTTCTTCCAGATTCTTGCATTTTAGTCTAGTTTGATTTTCAGGAATTTAAATGTCAACTTTTATCTTCTGTCTTCTTAATTCCTTTTATTTGGGGTCTGTCTATATTTCTGAGATTATTATGTACAGTATTTACAATAGTCGGACTATTGTCCTAATCTTTGTCGCCATACTTGTCATAACGTTTCGGCCGTTGTACGCTCCGGCCTTCTTCAGGTAGTTGGAATTTCGAACTGAACCCTATTTCGCTCACTGGGGTAGACTGTTCTAGTTCCACGTGCCATGTTTGATGGATGTCAGTTATCAGTTATCTCCTGCTAATTTTCCCTCTGAAAGTTCTCCACTGCCTTAACCGGGTATTGAACTCACACACGCCTTTATCCACTGTGCCATGTGTCCTCAAGGACACATGGCACAGTGGATAAAGGCTTTGGTTAGATCAAGTGACAGACCCAAAGAGTCTAATAAATAGTTTAAATGCCCTACAAAAAAAGATAACCCTTTATGAAGTCGTCAAAAACAAATGTTAGCGATTTACGACAGTTTTTATA
>OZ010602.1:74825756-74840756 GCA_963932145.1 Acanthosepion lycidas | reverse complement strand
TGGTATGTTCAATTTATAATTTGCATGTTAACTGTTCTTTTTTACTTACAGCAATGCTTTCTTTTTTTGTAATTGGTGTTGATTATAATTATAGAATTAATTTTAGTAATTACTTAAAGTATAAATATAAACTTTAACTCTCCAACACTATACCATTACAATATATACGTCCCTGCATTTTCTAATAAATAATAAAGCGAAGATCAAAAAAATTGCGTAGACGTTTTTTTTCTAGTCTGAGGCCATCATTCACATCTGCAATTCTACCATTTGTCCATACATGGAATACTGTGGCCATATATGATCTTGTGACCCCGCCGTTCATCTCGAGGTTCTCTAAAGATATACAATGTGATCGATCCTGGCTTGGGGTCTCGACTCAAGTCATTTTCTCACCAACGCAATGTGTCTTCCCTCTGCTTTTTTTTCTGTAAATATTTTCAAGGCATCTACTATGCCTCGGCGGGTTTGGATGGTTATTCATTTTTTGCTGGGCCTACGGGCTCAGAGATACACACATTAAAAAGGCCTTGTGCCACATTCAATCCCCGTGGGTGGATTGATAAATACCATCTACTATGATGAGCTATTTTTTACTGGTGCCTCGACTGCATCAATTTTAGAGTTCTTCTAGGTTGGCATCTCTGCCCCACCCTTTTTCTGTTGAAACAGTTAAATGTAACCGCATCTTCTACTTCAAAAGCTTTCTTCTCTCGCACTTCCCGACAGAGGAACTCCCTTCCTCTTACTTACTTCCCTGATAACTATAATCTTCAAAAATTTAAATGTAATATCAATCAACATCTTCTGTTGTCTTGATCCCCGTTCTACTTTTTATCCTCCTCCTTTCTCATTTTTATCCTTTCCTCACCTCCACACATATACTCGGTCTTTTCCCTTACTTTCACTCTCTGTCGCCCTTGAGTATTAGTGCCACTCCCGCCTTGTTTGGTGTGAAATGCTTAAAAAATGTGAGCCGATAATTCAGTTTTAAAAAGTAGTTTGTTTCCTGTTTATAGACACTAAATTTTACACACACATACACATACACACACAGATCTCTCTCTCTCTCTCTCTCTATATATATATATATATATATATATATATATATATATATATATATATATATTATGGAACTGTGGAATTCCTTCCATCTTACTTGCTTCCCTAATAATCTTCAAAATTTAAATGTAATGTCAATCGACATATAATACAGAGACCCGTATATAAGAGAAACCCGGATATAAGAGAGATTGTATCTGGTCCCAAATTAGAGACATACTTACCTAAACAAAATAGACCAAACCCGGATATAAAAGAAACACAGATATAAGAGACTTCTTCTCCGGTCCCGACAACTCTCTTATATCCGGGTTACACTGTACCTTGATTCCCGTCCTTCTTTTCATCCTGCCCCGTATCATTCGTCCATGTACAGTTGCCATACATGGTCTGGTGTCCCCGCTGTTCACCTTGAGGTACTCGACAAAATCCAAAGACGGATATGGAATGTGATCGGTTCTGACTTGGGGTTTCGACTCCAGTCATTTTCTCACCGATGTAATGTGGCTTCCCTCTGTCTTTTCTACAAATATTTTCATGGCATCTGCTCTGATGAGCTTTTTTCACTGCTGAATCGACTGCATGAATTTAAGCGTAACACTAGGTTGGCATCTCGGCTTGCAACCTTTTACTGTCGAAACAGTTAAACGTAACCGCCTCTTCCACTGCAACATCCATTTCTCTCGCACTTCCCAACATTGGAACTCTCTTCCCTCTTACTTGCTTCCCTGATAACTTTAAGCTTCAAAGATTTTCATGTAATCAATCGCCGTCTTCTGTTGCCTAGATTCCCGTTTTACTTTTTAACCTCTTGCGTTCCACTATTTATCTTTTCTTCAACCTCCTCCCTATAACCAGTCTTTTTCCATCTGTAGCCCCTTGCGTACTAGTGGCACTCTCGCCTTGCTTTCCATTTTCTCACATTTTATATATATATATATATATATATATATATATATTAGGTTGGTGCAAAAATAATGACGTAATAATGTCGTTTTTTGACGTTAAAAATACGTCAAAAAACGACATTAGTACGTCATTATTTTTGCACCAACCTAATATATATATATATATATATATATATATATATATATTCATACACGTTTCATTACATAATATAGACAAGTGTTGTCTATTTATTTTATGTACATTTTTTTCGTAACATCTGATAAGTTTAATAACATTATCGTTGAACGAAGAAAGAAATTTACAATAGTGATCCATATTTTATTAATACAATCTAAGCTTTCGGCTTACTTAAGCCATTATCAAAGATGTCAATTACAACATAAATGTCCTGTTTGTTGCTGTTAAGTTTGTTCATTCTTTTTTGCTATTTCAATTTGCCTTTTCACAAGGCTACATTGTAATGCCAAGTATTGATAGTATTGTGGGCTGCTGGATCATGTAATTTAAATTGCGTGTATTTAGGCAGCATCTTTTCATTCATACACGTTTGATTAAATAATATAGACAAGTGTATATATATATATGTCTGTGTGTGTATATATATATGTATGTATGTATGTATTACAAAAATATTAATATGCAACCCAATGTATCTGAAGATTTTAATTTTTTAAGATTTTTTATTGTTCAATATATATATACATATATATATATATATATGAGAGTACATAGAAGTCAATACTCTGTTTCCTGCTAGATGCAATCGTCAGGTCATGCCTATATATATATATATATATATATATATATATATATATATATATATATGCGTGTGTGTGTGTGAAAAATATAATTTTAAGGCATGCTATATTTATGGCTTAAAGTGCTTAATATCAGGGATATGGTGTATGTAAATATAAAAGTGAAGTTCAATGTTCACTTGTGTATATATATATATATATATATATATATATATATATATATATATATGTCTGTCTCTGTGTGTGTATGTGTGTATGTATGTATTTCTGAACGTTATTTTGTAGATAACTATATTTGAGTAGACAGCCTATCTAAAGGCCGCTGGATCGGCGGATAGTTTCTTTTACAAAAGACGCACATTTTAATCATGCCGGCAAGCAGATTCCTTTTATTAAGATTTTCGAGCGCTCAGTCAGGTAGCCTTATTTTATAAAGAGTGTCTACACAAACCTGAGCATCCTCCAATTAACGTTTCGATTCGCACGAAATAAATAATGTCGGTTGAAAAAAAAGTGATTTTCCACACACACACACATATACATATATATATATATATATATATATATATATATATATATATATATATATATATATATATATAGCACCAGCAAAGAAATAAACTTGCATTATAGTAATAAATATTTATGACACCGTGTTTAGTCTGGTGGCGGATATCAAATATTGATAACAAATAACGATTTGACTCATCGCTCGTTATCAGTGGCTTCCTGAATTCACACTTTATTCATTACTCCACGGAGAAAAGTCAATATCTAGTCTTCAAAAAACTTAATTCTCTGAGCTTCTGCTAAATACAGGAAGTGCCCATTACAATTTTGCAGAAAACTTGAAGCTATTTTTGGCCTGAAATTTGGTTTGATATCATTTCTTTATAGAATCTCATCTCTAGAGTTAATATTAATTAAGGGCATTAACATGAATGGACATTGAGTTGGAATATATTATATATATTTGTTGCTTGACCATACTTTCCCTGCTTGTACAGAGTGTAGCCTAGTGAAAAACTGCAATAACATATTCGTAACTGATACAATGGTATGATAGATATTTCTTTTCCTGTAATATGAGAGAAAGTAACTGTAAAATGCGAGAAAAATAACAGATAATCTAATACTATTAAAAATAATTCAATGTTTATATTTGCTTGCGCGGAGATTAACTAAAATGAGAAACTGTAAACCGTGTGTATAACGAATATACCAGAACCAATTACATATTTCAGGTATAATTATTTTCTTTTTAAATAAAGATTGTCAATTATGTATGCAGTCTAAGTTCTCCATAATGAATCACTCTTCTTTGTAATATGGTTGGTCTTATTTTTTTGGTTAAAGAAAAACATTTAAAGAACAGTTAGTCTGCATCTCTTTTGAAATATGAGAAAGTATTTTGCTACTTTTTTGAATATCATACCAAGTGGCTTAAGAATGCTACTACTGACCTTGCAGGCATTCAAACACTTAATTTTTCACATTCCCAATCTCTCACTACCTGAAATAGATGATAGAATTTAATGAATATGTTGGTAAAATGCAATGCTAATAACTGAAAGTTATCTTTTTGAAACCTAAATAGAATTTACATGACTTCATATGATTTCTAAACCTTGAGATTTTAAATTTATACTTACTTTTAATGTTTGCAGCTGCTTCCGTCATGTAAATTTTGTGATAAACATTTATTAAAGTCATCTTAATCAAACACATGGCCCATCAAGTAATGATAAACACACAATATCATTTTCTTTTCTTTTTTTTTTAAGCATTTCGCCCCAAGCAACGCGGGAAGCCACTAGCAAGTAAGGGGTTAGAGAGTTTGAATTGAAATAGATAGAGGAAAGGATCAAGAGAAGGATAGGGGATAGATCATGATATTTGGAGATGTCAATTGACATTACATTTGAAAAGTTGGAGATTATAGCTATCAGGGAAACAGGAAGAGATGAGAGAGTTCCACAGGCGAGAGGTGCGACACATGAAACTATTGGAGTAGAAGAGACGGCTACATTTAACAGTTTTGACTGTGAAATGGTGTCAGTGAGATGCCAGCCTAGTAGAACGCTTAAATTCATAAACTTTAGGAACCAGCGAAAGCAGCTCCTCGGAGCAGTTACCATGAAAGTATCTGTCTATATTTCTGAGATGAGGTATTATGTACATTATTTACATTATTCGGACTATTGTCCTCATCTTTGTCGCCATATTTATTACAAAGTTTCGACCGTTGTACGCTCCGTCACTTCTTCAGGTGTTTGGAATGTCGAACTGAACCCTTTATTTTGCTCACTGGAGTAGACTGTTCTAGTTCCATGTGCGATGCTTAATGGATGTCAGTTATCAGTTATCTCTTGTTAATTTCCCTCTGAAAGTTCTCTACTGCCTTAACCGGGTTTTGAACTCAAAATCTTTGGGTCGTTAGTTAGATCCAATAACAGGTCCCAAAAAGTGTGAGTTCAATACCCGCTTAAGGCAGGGGAGAACTTTCAGAGGGAAATTTACAGGAGATAACTGATAACTGATGACGACAATAGTCCGAATAATGTAAATAACCTACCATTTGTAAAAAAGACAGAGGGAGGCGACGGCACGTCTGTGAGAGAGTGACTGCAGACGAGATGCCAGATCAGGGCCAATTAAGTTGCATATCCGTCTCTGGATCTTATCAAGAACCTTGAAAAAAACATAATGTATATGGATACTGGGACTGATGAATTGGGATCCAATTGCGAATGATATAAAAGGTTGGATTTCAATCACGTAAAGAAAAGTTGAACACAATAAAATCTAAGTAAACTACAAGTAATCTATGAATGTTCAAATACAAAAACTACAAAAAGATTTAAGGAAAAAAAATTTTAAAGCCTAGTTCTTACTCATTTCTGTTTAAAGTTATCGGCACATATAGTCTGGACAAACCATTCGTGAGTTGACTACGTATCAACATTGACAATTTATGTGAGTCATTGATCGAGAGAAAAATCAATCAAGATCATGTTGCAGAAAAATGACGCCTTAACTGTTTTTAGCGAATTTGAAAGCTCAAAGATCAGGGGTTAGGCGCATGGCTCAGGAGAAGTCAATTCTAAGAACATGGAGATTTAAACCGATGTGATGTGTTAATAAAACGGATGGACTTGCCTCCTCACTGCCATATTCGATATTTAGGACACGCTCAACCGAATAGGGCAGGAGAGTACGCGATCGTAACGTTGGTTTAAAGGACGAAGAAAGAGTTGATCCAGATCTCAAGTTTCAACACAAAGAATGTCTAACAAACCTTTGAACCATGTCTACCAATGATTGCAAATTAAAACAAACAAAAAAAAACAAACATATCGAGGTGTCGAACAAAACTTGAGGAATTATGCAACACGTTCCATATTCCTAACCCATATAGAAGTTGAAGTCTATGTTTGTTTTAACCAGAAATAATAATAATAATAATAATAATAATAATAATTTTGCTTATTGACATAGCAGAACAATCTGAGAGAAACACCGTGAAAATTATCGAGAAATTGTTCCAAATACAAGGATCTGGATATCGAGATTAACAAGATGTGGGGAATGAAGATTGAGACTGGACCAATAGTAATAGGAGCACCGGGCCCCGTGAGAAAAGGAATGGACAATTTTACTAAATGTGTCTCAGGTAACATCAACACACAAGTTACCCAGAAGATCGTCCTACTAGGAACATCCCATATACTAAGAATAGTGCTATGAGTTCAATGACAATTCTCCTCTAGGGCCTAATGACCATAGTTAGAACCCGCTTCTATAGGATACAAAGCAGGAATATAAAACATAAACAATGATATTATTAGGTTGGTTCAAAAATAATGTTGTTTTCTCACATAGTAACATATGTGAGAAAACGACATTATTTTTGAACCAACTTAATAATAATAAATAGTTTCAAAGTTAGGTTTAGGGGTAAAGATTTTTTTTAAAAATCCACCTAATTTCGCTATACTTAATTGAGGTTTGTCCCACTTACAAAAATACCACATAACATTCCTATTAATACACGCACACCTCTAACAATTAAGTTAATAACGCGTATTATTTGAGATTTGTTCCACCTAAAATATAGGATATAACATTCAAATTCATACATGTATATATTTGACGGTGTTTCCTCGTGCAAAATGGACGCAGATAGAATTTTTTATGGAGGTTGTATTTTGTTTAGTAAGATATCTTGAATGCGTCGGCCATTAAACAAAATAAGCACCGTGAAAAAAAAAACGAAATGTTATACTCAAATACTGCTATCCACTAAAAAAACGTTTGAAGCAGTAACTATTATTATAGGCACCTTGAAAAATAATATTTGTTTCAAATTAGATTAATTATGTATGATATCATCTAATATTCCACAAATAAAATTTTAGAAAAGTATATTTTATTTTTGGAAGAATTTTTAATAAAGAGAATTATATTCCGATGAAAAGCGAATAAAAAAGGGGTTAATCAGATATTTTAGCAAAAGAAATTTTCTTCCAGTCAAATAGAATTCTTTCTTTCTATGTGCCTTGTCCTTTCGGGACGTAAGCGATCATGGCTCTCTACTTCCCTTTATCCCTTGAACCTCTCAACAAGTTCCTTCCTTCTGCTACCCACACCCAAAACCACGTTCTGTTATCCACTTGCTTCAGCCCGCCAGGTATGTCATGCGTTGTTTTCCTTTGTCTTTCTTTCCCTCTATTCGATAAGTGAGTATCAGATTCTCCACGCCCTCCTACCTCATTATGCGTCCCAGAAACTTCAGCTACCTCTTCCTGATAAACCTCCTCCTTGTTTGTATCCTCTCTAACATCTCATCGTTGCTCACAGGCTCGGTCCATTATATCCTTATCATCCTTCTGTAGAACCACATGTCCGTCGCTTCGAGTCTCTTCTTCATCTTTGAGGAAATCGTCCAAATAGAATTAGTTTTTGATATACAGCAAACTATTTTGCTTATTGGAAATATTAACTTTAATCTATTAGCTCGAAATTGAACCTAGTATAAAAGCTTGAAGAATGATTTTTCATTTTTTTTAAATTCATTTTAAAACCGAAGTTCCGTTTTTTTTAGTGACACCCATATTATTATTATTATTATTATTATTATTATTATTATTATTATTATTATTATTTACAGAAAACAAACGTGACCACCCCTCATAAAAAAGAACCACATTTTAAGTTGACACGCGGCAAAAAAAGCGAACTTAATGCCAAAAGGGTAGAGAATATTTAACTGAATCATCTGGTGTACGTCTGACCAGCCATGACACTCAGATTGTAACCCTGATGATTGGCATAATTTTAACTGTACCAAAACGATTAGAAATGAAATTCAAATATGGAGACGATCAAAATTTTAATATGGTTGGCTCATTCTGGCTGGCGGTTTATGAAGCGTTGTAACTCGATTTCCAGATACAAGTATCAACCATCTGGCTTGAGCGGGCAAATTCATGAAGAGACTACGAATATTAAGAGAAGTCTGGGCATAGAAAATTGGCGCAATTGACAAGAAGAAAAACGAAAGTAAAAAGTCGATAGCGTGTGGGTAGATCCATGTCCTCAACACGTCAGTCAACGTGCGGGAATGAGGTAAGAATAAAATGAAGAGAAGTCGATAGAAACGACTTTTTATTCAATAAAGTCACTGCGTGGAAAATGGCGGGAGGTGAATCTGAGAGATGATTTTAATTTATAGCATTATTTTTCTTTTCGCTGCTACGTTAACTTTCACTTTCACTTTCACTTTCATATGCCACTGTTTTGTTTCTCTTTGTAATTTAATCCTGGAAATCATGCAACAACTGCAAAGACATTTGACGAATCTTACAAGTGCGTCTAAAGTGTTCACAATCAGTCGTCCTCACATTATTGAAATAACAGAATACATCAGAATAATTCTAATAAACTGTGTGGATGCAATAAAAGAGTCGGAATATTACAAGAGCACCTAGAAATGGACACATGAAAAAGCTATACTGGAGAATAGAAAAATACAATTCTTTCAGATTTTCTATTAGGTTGGTGCAAAAATAATGACGTAATAATGTCGTTTTTTGACGTATTTTTAACGGCAAAAAACGACATTATTACGTCATTATTTTTGCACCAACCTAATATTTCAAACGGATCACACAATCCAGTCGATTAGACCTCATGATGTTCACTAATATCAAAAGATTTAGGTGGGGTCATAAAACGGTCAGTCACGTTACCAATGAAATGAAATAAACGTCCGTTGAACAGCCTGTGATCTTCGCAATAGAGGACGGAATGTTGAAAATGTACGATTTTGATTTTCTCTCATTGTGGGTTAATCAGATATAATATGGAATAAAAATGAGAATGGATGGAGTTTCTTCATCTGAGACACAAAGAAAAAACTCAACTGACGACCTCCGACCTCATCAGGATGCAGTACAAAATAATCCAACTTGATTTACGTCTTCTTAGATTAATTGTAATTAATTGGTCACCTGAAATTGTTTACCTTTCTTATAGCGAAGAAGGCCATACTTATGATGACTACACAGTCGGTGTTTATTCATATAAAGAGCAACAACAATCATTTCTCCTGAGCCGACCAAGCATAGAAATGAATACAATATGAGAACCAGTAATAAGAAGTGCCAGAGAAACGCACAGTGGATAAAGGCGTTAATTAAATACTAGTAACAGGGCCCAAAGTATTTGAGTTCAATACCTGGTTGAGGCGGTGTCATTGTTGTTACTTACAAACCTATAGAAACGTTTTTTTGTGCAATGTTTGAAATCTATTTGCATTCTTTTAGCGTCAGTATGCGCCCAACTAATGCCGACTTATTTTTAATTTACTTCAACGTCTAAGATGTCTTGGGTTATTGAGCTCGTGTTTCAGTCAACAAGACCTTTGACGTTCATCTCTTTTTGCTGTCCTTTCTCGTCTGAATCTTTCTCAGAGTATCCTCACCACTAAATATCTCTGTGACCCTTCTAGTGCTGGTACCATCGGGAGAGATAATAATCTTGTCTATTAAATCAGATTTCTTTCTTATTTCCGTCTTGAAACTCTTAGTGGAGTCTCTCTTTTTTGTATTTATTCTTCAACTTGTGATTTTATTTTTGCATTCAGACTGTCGTCAAGAGAAATAAACAACAAAGACCAAGACGTATCAACATGACATTAGTATTATTTAAGTTAACATTAATTTTTATTAATTTCATTACAGTAGAAGCCGAGGTTCTAATTGGAATGAAAGCTAAACAATTTTTCAATTATAACCAATTGTTTCGCATCGAATTTCACGCGGATATTCTACATACACATATACGAAAAAAATGGACCAACATACATACTTCCTACTGTTATATATGAATTAAGTGTCTCTGATCACCAGAGAGAAAACACGGGCGATCCCATTTTGAATAAGTAGATCATGTGATGGTAAAGGAAATGCATATATGGGAATTAGCGTGGCGTCTAATTGATCACTATTTGTAATCTATCCTCTATTACTATACGGATCGATATTCTCTATACTATTCCCTATACTAATTCTCTATATTGACCACTATACAGATTACTATCAGATCACTATTCGGTGGTTACTATTCGAGCGTGTATTATCGAGCAAGTACTATTAGTGCAAGTGATATTCGAGGGCGCCTGTCATCAGTATTGTTCAACGGCGTTACTATAGCTGTATCTGCGATTACAAAGTCTCTACTACAACGAACATTACGAAAGTGACAACGAGTATTCGTTTACATTACAAAAGTGGCAAAGAGTGTTCGTTGACATCACAAAACCTATATACTATCATACACATTCGCACAAACATCTTCTCACACGCACTCAATTTTTCATACACACATAAACTCGCGCATACATACACTAACGCATACACTCATGCAAGCATAAAAAATAAAGCATCGAAGTCCCTCTCTTGGGAATGTTATGAATATTCATATGGACTTAACTCTTCAGACTAGTCAGGGGTTTCATTAAGATAATTTAACAAATTGAATCCTGGTTGTGGTCAATCAAAGCATTTATATACACGCTATGTGTCCGTTTTTCTATATATTTACACTTTTTGACGTATTATAAACATTTTTCAGGAATTACAATAAGTATAGGATGGAAAGAACTACATTCCTTAGTTCCACCAATTCTAACCTTCCGTGCATTTACCAAATCATCCTCGTTCCATCCGTAATCCACTGGTGAGAAGTAAAAATGTCTAAAAGTAATTGAAGCATTATTAATAAAAAAGAAGAAAAAACAAAACCCCAAAACCCCAAAATATCAAATATGAACACGTCCACAATTTGTTGAGTAAAACATTCCTATAACTATTGATACTTACTTTTCTGTAAATAAGATATATAAATATTAGATCCATCCACTCTCCGAATATGATTAAAATATCCCCAAAGGTATAAAGTTTAGATTATTCAGAAACTCTTCTTGTAGAACGATGAGGAAATAAAGAAAGAATATACATTTTGCGAACCACTGCTCTGTGGAATCAACTCCCAAAGGGATGCTTCCCCGTTACTACAATTTAGCCTGTTCAAGTTTAGAGTTAACCGTTACCTTTCCCGCATAACTATGCCTCTTAATCTGTAACCTTCTACCTCGAGTGGCTCTTGGACCGTGTACTGAGTGAGTCTCACTTTAAAGAAAAACGAGATTTGCCAGTTAAATTATGTTTAAATTCCCTAGGACCATAGTTGTTCCATAGCGCTGACTTCTTTCAAAACTTTTTCCTTAAAATTTTAATATGATCTAATATAGCCGGACTTGAATCATTTGCTAAGTTGGTTCGCTGAGTCGTGCTAGACTATATTTTATCACAAGAATTTTTCTTACATATTTATATGTCTACCATTTATCCATGCTTCGAATATCGCTAACACATACATTTGATGTTTCTCGTATATATAAAGAGAGATTATTGACAGTATCCAAAGGAGAATCTGCAATATTATTCGTCCAGACCTGGCATATCTGTGTCAGCCTTCGAAGTTTTTTTTTTCCAGTAATGTAGCTTTTCTATATATTTTCCATGAATTATTTCATGGTAATTGTTCTGATGAACTTTCCTCTATAGTACCTAGACTATAAGAATTTAAGCGCTGTACTAGATTGGCAGACAGTCCTCATCATATTACGGCTGAAATAAAGGACTATGCTAACAGATTCTTCTTTCGCAATTCTCGCTTGTGGAAATCTCTTTCTCCTTCTTTCTTTGCGGTGCCAATCGACTATCTTCTTGATTTCTCTTCTTGTATTGTTCTTCTCCTAATAATGGGTTTCTTTTTAAACCTAAAACTAGATTGGCGACAAGGTCGCGTCATTTTGTAGGTGAAATAGCTAGATGTAACCGTAAGTTTTATGCTAAAGGTTTCTTCAATTTCACATCTAGCTTGTAGAACTTTCTTACAGCTCCTTGCTTCGTAGTCAACTTAAATCTTCAAAAAGTTATAAGCAATGTCAATCGTTATCTACTGTCTTCTTGATTTATCTTCTTTTATTGATCTCGCTCCTTAATAATGTTTTTCTCTTTTTAATCTTTCACACTTAGTAACCGCTTATGTCTTAGTGGCTTTATTGCCTTGATTGGGTTGAAATGATTAAAACGATATTGACATCAGACGTTTCTATGATGATAAGACCACAATACAGACGTCTTCGTTTTAGCGTTGTGCCACTGAGCTAATGGACAGAAATAAAATTTAAGTAAAATTTGATGTAAAGCAGAAAAGAATAAAAATTGAAATTTAATACAAAGTATAGAACGTAAAATGTCCATGTTTTTACCTGCAGAGAAAGCGGTGTTTGGATTGTCATGAGTTGTAATTTTAATTAAACACGTAAGCAATAAAAAATAATTCAGAAAAAGAATTGCTCGGATAGAACATGGACAGCCCTTGTTTAAACTCGATGAGAGGAGAAACCAGAGAAGGAATACTGGCGCGGACAAAAAATAAAATTATAAAGACGTTCAAATAAAAAGTGAAAGTGAAAGTGAAAGTGAAAGTGAAAGTGATAGTAGAAAAGCATAAAGGAAAAAAAAGATTTTAGTGAACGGTAATGGTAATGTATACTATTTGAATAAGACACAAACATTGGCTAAACGCAGCCGTAGAAATGGCGAATGATACTAATATTGTTAGATGATTGCATTTGTAATAGGGGAAATGTATTGATGGTGATACATTGCATGTATTCATTAGTGGTAAACATGACGAGAAACAGAAAGAAATTGAGTGTAAGCAAAATAAATGTTTACCAACACAGTCATAAACAATTTCAACAGAACGATACAGATATGTGTAAAAGTTTACACACACACACACACACACAAACACACACACACATTCTTTGATAAATGCACTCCTCCCACTTATTTCGGAATTACTATATATATATATATATATATATATATATATATATATATATATATGATACACTCTCCCGTCGTTTTCGACGTATGAGTATCTTTCTGTTCAGGTTTTATATCAATTTTTCGTATGAGACAACAATCCTGCAAGGGATTTGCAAACAAATCCACACAAAGGACATACTGAAGGGTTGACCGTCATATGAGCTGATGTATTCGCCCGAGTTTTAGTGTTAATTCTTAATTCTCTCAAATGGTTGAGACGATTCTTTTCAAAGTTAGTTATCCCTAGGTGGCAGGTGTTTCACCAGTTTGATCGGTTTTCAACAGCTACTTCGAAATCCTCTATAGGGACGTTTGCAATATTTAAATTATATTTAATTTTGTCCTTAAAGCGTAACCGAAGACGGTCTACATTACACATTGCACTTACGATGTAAAAGTTGGCTATACATGAGGATTTTCGGCATCCGATTATCACTCACTCTGATGACATGACCAGCTTAAATGAAATGTGATTACATTACAACCGACGCCACATTTGATGAATATATATATATATATATATATATATATATATATATATATATATATATATATATATATATATATATATAAATGAATAATGAAGTCAACACTTAGAGGCAACAGGCGATTTCATGCTATACGCAAACTTCTGACCTGACGATTGCTTGTAGCAACAGCCTTCACTTTTGCAACAATGTTCACTTTTATATTTACACACACCCTATCTCTGATATTGAGCACTTTATCCCATAAATATAGCATACTTTAAGAGTATATTTCTTTATATATATATATATATATATATATATATATATATATATATATATATATAATAATGTCGTTTTTTGACGTATTTTTTAACGTCAAAAAACGACATTATTACGTCATTATTTTTGCACCAACCTAATATATATGTGTGTGTACGTGTATATATATATATATATATATATATATGAAAAATGTAAAAGTTTTTCTAGTGACGCTTTTCGTCCTTTTGGGTTTCATTGGACTAAAATTGTTATGTTAGGGCGAATGAACATGCGCACGAACAAGTAATACTGGGCCTTTTAAATTTAACTTCCTTTTTTTCAAAATCTAGCCAATTCCATTTAGATTATTTTATTTTTATCACTTTTGTTATCACAGGCTGGGGTATCTACTAAAAAAAGTGATGAAAAGAAAAAGAAATGGGTGATTGTTGATGACGCTAGATAACATTCTCTTTCTCCAGAAACTGTAACTAAGATCTACTCCGAATAGTTGCAGTATAAACCACAGGTTGGCTCTGTGGGGGTTGAATAAATACAAATGCGTCTGAGCAAGAGTCTGCAATAGGGATTGGCTAGCTGCTGTAATAGACGGGTATCCTCGAACAAGACTGGCCAGCTATATATATATATATATATATATATATATATATATCCTCGAACAAGACTGGCCACCTCTCTCTCTCTCTCTCTCTCTCTCTCTCTCTCTCTCTCTCTCTCTCTCTCTGTTCGATTCCTGTCGGCGAACACATAAAAAATAATGTATAAATAAAAAATATATTAAAATAATTGACTTAGTCCATAATATATATATATATATATATGTGTGTGTGTGTGTGTGTGTGTGTGTGTGTGTGTGTGTGTGTGTGTGTGTGTGTGTGTGTGTGTGTGTGTGTGTCATGGGTTTGTAAACAGTGACTATTATAGCTATATAGCGAGACTCTTCGCAAGCCGAATTGAGTCACTGTCGGTCACTCGGCGTGTTTCCAAAAATAAATACGCTAAAAATCCACCTTCATCCCGACCGTGCACCGACAGCTTAGTATCCGCCTG
>OZ010602.1:74805756-74820756 GCA_963932145.1 Acanthosepion lycidas | reverse complement strand
GTTCATAGGTACGATATATAACAAATACATTATACAGCATTTTTTGTTCGCGGTCTTAAGCAATGCCATAACATCTCTATTTCTTATTACACGCAAATTTTGTTTTATTTCTTATGAGAAATACGAAATCGTTATTGTTGTTTTCATAAAAATTCATGTTAATATTTTACGTTATATTATTCCTGTGGATTTGATAGCGTTAAAGGTAAACGATACAACATTTGTAATAGCATCAGCTTTATAAACTCGTAGGATTCAATATTAGAGGCCTAAGTGCTACTGGCGGCGTTGGCTAGCCTACCGGACGTAGGCTAGCCTATGTCCCGTAGGCTAGCTTACATTTCCTGTTGTCTACGGATGTCAGATAAAATCACGAAAAATGACCTAGAATATGTGCGTCGTCCTATCTATAAGTCGCCTAATACGTTCAAATATATATATATATATATATATATATATATATATATATATATGAAAAGATTACTTAACTTTTAAATAACAATTCTATCCCGACATCGATGTTTCTTGTTAAAATTTCCAATATTCAGCGATTCTTTTCATATAATATTATCAACGCTCTATTTTTTCTTATTATTTTAATATTTTTTATATTGATCACTATATATAAAATATCTGCTGTTTCTTAAATCTTTTATATATATATATATATATATATATATATATATATATATATATATATATATATATATATATATATATATATATATATATATATATATATATATATATATTATATATATATTATATTATATATATATATATATATATATATATATATATATATATATATATATATATATAAGGGTGTGATTAATCTGCTCGAATAAAAATATTTTTTTTATTAAATAAACATTGAAAACTAATTAATTGAAAGTTGCTTTGTTCGCAGGGAGATGCCTACATTCTCGTAACCTTCCTTTTTTTCTGGCTCCATTAAAACATAATCACTCAATAATCAGTTTATTGTGTCGTCAAGTTTTGAAGCGCTCATTCCGCCCTAAAGCCGTGGAAATGACGCGAAAATTATTAAAAGAAAAAATGTTTTAAATTCGAAAAAATAGTCTTATCTTGTTGTTCTTCCTCAAATATGTTTTTCTTAAATACAAATCTAATTTTAAATGTTAAGCGAATACTATCAACAGATAAAGAAATTATTTGCTGACACAATGGAAGCAGGTTGGCAGAAAAGTGTTACGAGTTTCAAGCAAATAAATGGTGGTTAATCAGATCACAAACACAACCATGGTCAGCAAAATTAGTAGGCTGAGCAATACTTACGAGTATATTCAATCGTGTTTCAATGAATAATATAGACATGTTATACAGATATGTCTATTTGTTTTATATTTCTTGTCCTCTTACCAGTTTCTTGATGTTAAGATAAAATTCATTATCATCATCATCATTATCATATATATATATATATATATACACATATATATATATATATAGTTAGTTGAATGGATAAGAGTTTGTGACATTGGGTTTCACGCTTCTGCGATATTCAGATATTTGTCTAACCGTGAAATCCAGGGTCAAATTTCATATCCATTCAACTAAATATGTTTGCTCTATCACTGATATTGAGCGCTTTTCAATAAACACTACACATATATAAAATATATATAGAATTAATATATATATATATATATATATATATATATATATATATATATATTACATACATACATACATATATATATATATATATATATATATATATATATATATATAGTTTGTCTGACGATCGTAAAAACTTTAACAAAATATTTCAATAGCAATGAATAAGAATGCAGGTCATTATCTATAGTAAGTGGGTACATATGAAAAGATTCAAGATTTTCTATTTCACTGAAACAGACGTTAAAAACATGAGAGTGTTATCTCCTATTCTATTTCTCTTGTCTTTTTTCCCTTCCATTCTTTCTTTTTTTCTTTCTTTTTTTCTCCCTCTGAAACCAAAAAGTGTTTCTTATTTGTATTTACTCACCCTCCCACGAGGTCAGGTTGTGACACAAGATCAGTTTAATGTGGGGAGCCCGAGTGCGTACACCCGGGCTAGGAACAAACATTCCTGTCGGTTGCGTTGGCCTCAGTGCAAACACCGATCCCTCTCTCTAGTGCAATCAGAAGACACGGCCTCGGGCAGCTGTTCACCAGGGCCGGCACCTCTCAATATAATTTTCCTCAATTGCGACTCTGCGACTCTGTCCTTTGATGGAGTCGCCCCTGAGTGCACTCTGCCCAAAGACAGAGACGCAACTAAGAGATGATGTAATGTGTTACAAACCACTCGAGAGAGAGAGAGAGAGAGAGAGAGAGAGGGGGAGAAATTTAGTCATTTAGTGCCTATTGTATGTTTCTTCAGTCTTTCCTCTAGAACAGAACGTATTGCTCCATTGCGCTGAGGTTTTGTCAGGGCGTAACGTCTGTGTTTACCAACTCGTAAAACAATTAAATATAAAGCAGAATGATATTATAATGCTACAATAAGTTGGTCTTTCTGTGACATGTCGCCTTTCCTTACAACGTTTGTAAAATAGGAATTTAGTACGGTTCAGATGTTTTATTACAGAACACAAAGTTGCAGACAGATTCCAGCATTGTTGAGATACCAGGAATATAGACAGTACATATAAAAAATATGTGTTTCAGCTACGTCAATGAAAAAAATACACAATAATAGAAAAAAAAGAAAGAGCCATATTTTACTCAAAATACGTAGGGACGGAGGTCAAAGGCTGAAACTCCTTGATCGCATTGACTGCTTATGTAGAGTCGATAGAACCTGAACGTTGTTTTTACAATCGTTTGAACGAAAAAAAAATTAGATACCCAGACAATACGTCTAAGACAAAAACGCACTTCAGAAATGTAAGAAAAAGACTAATAGTGACTGCTGTACTGGTCTGCCAAATATTTTGGACAATGTAGAAAGAACAAATGATGGAAATCGAATAAAATCTTTCACCAATTTGATTTCAGTTTTAAATGATATTGCGATGATGTATTTCCTCTTCTCTTTCATTTTCGTCACGAAGAAATCTGTTATTATTCAAAACAAAGGACTACTTTAAAAAAATCGAATGGTATATTATTATTTTGCGAGATATACTCGTGAAAATTTGACGGTTTTCCTATTTGAATTTTCTGATGAATTTTAATTCTTAAGTTACTGATTGAATAAGCTCATGACGAGTTCTACGACAAAAAAATATCCGTAGAAATTCTCCTATCCCTTCGTTAAATATTTGGGCTTAACAACTTTAACAAAATATTGCAAAAAAATCATAAATATGAATGCTGATCTTTACTGAAATAAGTAAGGGGATACAAATGAAAGGATTTAAAATTGAAAACTTTATCGATTCTACTGAAACCGACGTTAAACAATTCTATCTTGTTTTCTCACTGAAACGAGGTAGCACCTGTGATATGTTTTCCAGGTGGTTAAAACGGAATAGTCCATTATTTATGAGGCACTGGCAGGAAGCGTTAAACACTTCTTTCTTTCTTTCTTTCTTTCTTTCTTTTTCTTACTCAAACCAAGTAGCGTCTCTGATATGTCATTTCTTTCCACGCCATCGAAACGGAATAGTCCATTATTTATGAGGCACTGGCAGGAAGCGTTAAACACTACGTAACACTACGCGATTCTGTATAGTATTTCGCGTCCAGATCCTGTAATTAATCCAGAATAGTAAGAAAATGAAACAAACAAAAACCGCTTTCAGCTATTGTGCATAAATATTTTCGCGCCAAAGTGAAATTTACAAGATCCACGTGTCTCTTATAAATCGAGAGGAGATAATAAACTCTTTTCAGAGCAAAAATACAGAAATAAAACCCTAATATTTGTCCGGATAGACTTACACATTTTTGCATTACGTGAATTTTCGCATTACGTGAATTTTCCTATTGTTTTCATTTGTTTTGTTTTAAGGCAATCACCCACAATGGGTTATTTAATGCCGACAAGATTTTTTAATGCTGGTAATAATTTTTTCAAAAATGTATTTCTTTTAATATTTATATATACTTTTTTTTTTCCAAAAATCTATTTGCTGGTAATATTTTTTTCCTTCAAAAATGTATTACTGGCAAGATTTTTTTACAAAAATGTATTGCTGTTATCAAAATGTTTTACACTTTCATAGTGATTTGACCCTAATTTGAAGGAGGGGTTCAACTATTTGTCCATAGCTGGGACCCTAACAGTTACTACCAACTTGGGTCAGAGTGAACCTGGGAATACTAGCAATTAAGAGGTGGTTCCACGCTCCTCAAAACCCCCTGATCAGAGACCTTGCTGTTAGATGTAGTTTAGCGTCTTACCCCGGACGCGGGTGCAGTTTATCGTCTTACCCAGGACGCGAATTTTCGTATTACTTGTGAAAACACTTTCATTGATCATGGCATAATCTTTATAAAAAAAAAGTATATTTTTAAAGATCATAAAATTCGACTTTTGCTACAATAGAAATAATTTATTATCTATGTTAGTGGCAAATTGTAATATTAATACCCAAGACGTGAGTCGAACGCGCAACCTTCTCATATATTAGGGTTTCTTTTGGCTGACGTTTACGAACATATATTTATATTAGAACATATATTAAACTATTTTTGAAAGCATTTAAAAGCATTCCCGTCCTTTAAGTTCATAACCAAGTTTATTACTTTATTCATATATATATATATATATATATATATATATATATATATATATATTATATATATATATATATATATATATATATATATAACGTTTCGTGAATACAGGATATATTTTCTTGCCATGCTTTGTAGCCCACGTGGGGAAACATATTTTAATAAAACACTGCTTAAAGTTGATCTTCTGCACCTTAATCAGAAACCTTATCAAATCGAAACATTGCCAGAGACTAAAGTAATGAGGGCTGTAATGGTGACTAACCTTGCGCTGATGCCAATGATAAAGCTGTGCCAATAACGAAGAAGATGGTGTAAATATTGGTATTTGAAATGATAAGGCAGATTCAGGCAATCGCGGTTACCTACGCTGATGGAAGATCTAGGTCTAGGGAAGAGATCTATCATTATGCACGCTAAGTGTGAAAAATCGCTAAGTATTAAAGAAGTGTAGGATAAATACCCGCCGTATAATAAGCAAAAGAAAGATAAAAATAATATGCGAAAGTGAAAGTGAAAGTGAAAGTGAAGGAATGATAAAGAAGAGAAACATTAAATAAAAATATTCCTTTTCGCGCCAGAAATTGAAAATGAGCGCCAAAAGTGAACAAGTGCCCATCTTTTTCGCTGGTGTAGTCCAAACACTGCAGGATACTACTTCTAGCTTGAGAGGTATCGGGGGCAGGTAGTCAGAAACTGTGTTCTTGCCGATTATTTGAGAGAAATTTGCTTGCTTCCTGGGGGAGTGTAGAAGGGCGGCCGGGTTAAGTTTTAGATGTTCTAAATCGAAGAAGATGAGACGCTGTTTAATACTGAGGTTAAGAAAGCAATGGTAATGTTAAAAACTGTCTGAAGCGACCTTCATTTGTGTTTTGAGTCGATGCTAAGTTGAGGAGCGGGGGAAGCAGAGGTGAAACTAATGATTTTCTTATTGGTGGTTGGAGATTCGGGGTATGCATTCGGAATCTCGAGATAATTTGAGAAAGCCAAATGAGGAAAGAAAGAAAGAAAGAAAGAAAGAAAGAAAGAAAAAAAAGAATTAATGGTAGTAAGACATGAAAATGTGAAAGAAAGAAAGAAAGAAGGAAAGTAATGGTAGTAAGATATGAAACATTGAAAGAAAGAAAGAAAGAAAGAAAGAAAGAAAGAAAGAAAGAAAGAAAAGATTAATGGTAGTAAGATATGAAACGGTGCAAGAAAGAAAGAAAGAAAGAAAGAAATAATGGTAGTAACATATGAAAAATTTAAAGAAAGAAACAAACAAACAAACATAGGAAACGGTCGAAGAAAAGAAAAAAAATTAACAACTAAGAGAAAAGGAAAAAGAAAACATTGACTGTATCATGTTATGAAATTTTAGATAGATAGATAGATAGATAGATAGATAGATAGACAACGAGAGCGAGAGAGATAAACAGTGTAGATATTTGTCCGAACCTGTCGTTCCTAGTTTTAAATTCTGTGCATGCTAATAGCGTACAATCTCATACAAAATGGTCAACAGTTTCTCAATATTCATTTTGTTGATGATACGTGCAATTCCTTACAAAGCAATCTTTTGTAGCTCTGAGATGCTGATGTGCCCAATAATTTGGCTCACATGATTTTCGGTACCCTTCTTTTTCATACCCAACCCTTCCATCAAAACAGGAATACTCGTAGTTTCATGTTTGCACATTTTTGTTACTCAGATATATTTGAGAATTTTTTTAAAATTATTTTTTTAGAAGCATTGGAAATCTTTCGGTATGTCATATCAAATAGTTGACAGGAATCTGCCAAAATTTTATTATTTTTACTATTATTATTATTAGTAGTAGTAGTATTATTATTAATAATATTTTAATTAATATTAAACAAAAGGATTGACGTAAATTGCTCAATATTTTTCAACACTTAGAGAAGAGCTCAAATTGTTGAAATGTTGTCAAACACTGCTTTTTCTTTTTCTTTGCTTAAATCACACTCTCCTCTAAGCGTTGTACACATTATTATTTTTATTATCATTATTATTATTATTTGTGTATGCTATATTTCCTGCTTTGTATCCTAAAAAGCCGGGTCCAAACTATGGTTCTTAGACCCTATAGGAGAATTGTCATTTAATTGATAGCAATTTTCTAGTAGGGCGATCTTCTGGGCAACCTGCATGTTGATGTTACCTAGGGTAATGTTAATAAAATTGTCCATTCCTTTTCTCACGAGGCCCAGAGCTACGATTACTATTGGTACAGTCTCAGTCTTCATTCTATACATCCTGATAATCTTGATCTCCGGATCCTTGCATTTGGACAATTTCTCGATAAGTTTCATGGAGATGTTTCTCTCAGATGGTACTGCCAGGCCAATAAGCATACACTTCCTGAATTTCTTGTCTTTTATGATAATATCAGGTTTGTTGGCTTTTATTTCCCTCTCAATTTGAATTGGCTTGGCCCAGAGGATAGTTGAATCATTATTTTGGATAACTAGTGCTCATACCATCTCTCAGTTGATTTGATTTGGTGTTCTTTGCTTATCTTCCAGTAGACATATGTCGCTACCTTGTTTAGTTTGTGGGTATATTCATTTTTGCTAGTTCCAGACATCCTGAGATAATATGGGCGACAGTTTCATCATATTATCCGCATATCCTGCATTTTCGGGTTAGTTCCATCTTCTTCTTCTTCTTCTTCTTCTTCTTCTTCTTCTTCTAATTATTATTATTATTATTACTGTTTTTATTTTTCATTTTATTTCTGGCGTTTACACATTTCTTTCCGGGTTCCGGCAGAAACCTAAGGTTAGAAATGACATCATGACACTTTCCACTGACAAAAAATATATATATATATTAAATAGATAAAGCAGGTCGTAAAGTGTGGGATGTACTTGTCAGAACAATTTTTTGTATCTTTTTGAGGCATGGACTTCCAGGAATCCCTTCAATTAGTCTACTGGAATCTTTTTCCGACCAGCCCTAAGGCTCCAACTACAACGGGGATTGTTGATGTTCCCATATGCCACATTTTTTGAGATTTCTATTTCAAGGTCCTTGTATTTTGATAGCTTTTTGAATATCTTCAAAGATATATTGCAGTCAGCAGGGACTGCCATATCAATAAGGAGGCACTTTTTTTGTGGTCTTTAATAACAATATCTGGGCGGTTGGCTTTGATTGTTCTGTCAGTATGTATTGTGTAGTCCCATAAAATTGTAACAGGTCCTATCTCCGTAACTGGGTCTCGGTGGTGTTCATAGCATTTCTTTGAGTTTCCTTCCCGTAGAAGTGGCAGATTTTCCAGTCATGCCGGGTTTTATATTCAGTGGGTGCCAATATCGTTATTATTATTATTATTATTATTATTATTATTATTATTATTATTTGTGTTGTTTCAGTATATAATATCATGTATGGTGCCTCATCCAACATTCTTCGGTATTATAAACTATGCTTTGCTTTATTATTGCGTAAAAAAGAAAACAATGAAGCAACCCTTAAGTTTTATGTCCAATCGTGTTTCAGTTCCAAATCTACTTATTTTAATGTCTGTCCAATACAATCATTTACAAGGTTATTATCCCCCAAAACCTAGAGGAACGCAAGTTAACAAACGTATACATATTCTATTCGCACTGATTCTGATATTAAGTGATACCTGACAGGTACAGAGCTTAGACGTGTCCGAATGGTTAGAACGGTCATATTCTGACAATGAGACCCGACATCGAATCTCACCATAGTCGATTTGTCGGGAAGGAGACTTCATGATGTTATCCGACTGGAGGGGTCGATCCCAGCGTGCGGCACCTTTGGAAAGTGCCTGAAAACCATACCACACAGGTTGATCCAAGACTTGTGAGTGAAATTGGGTAACCTGAAAACCTTGGGGGCCGTCGATAGCTGTGCTAGCACGAAGTCACAAGTCATCGTGGCCGAGGGCTTGAGTGTACTTTGTTCAAATTGTTGATTACTCTAGATAACACGCTTTTTTCCCAGAAACTGCAACAAAGATCTTCTCAGCATAGTTGCATTGTAAACCACAGGTGGGCTCTGTTGGTATTGAATACACACAAATGTGACTGAGGAAGCGCCTGCAATTGGGATTGTCTAGCCGCCCTAGTAGACAGCTATACTCGAATACGAGTGGCCAACTATACATACATTATTATTTTTATTTACGTTATTTCAGTATTTAATGTATAACACCTCATCCAAAAGTCTTACAATATGTTTAGCTTTATACTTGCATAAAAAGAAAATAATGAAGCAACCCTTATTTTTTTATGTCCAGTCGTGCTTCACTTCCATATCTACTTACGTATATCTTATTTTGATTTCTGCTCATTTCCCAGGTTATTATCCCCAAAACCTAGAGTAAGTCAACAAACATATACATTCTATTCGCTATGAGACTGATGTTTAGTAATACTTGACAGGTACAGTGCTTATATTTTCTGTACATTGATAAGAATCTCCTGAGTAGATGAACAGTTCCACTGAGTGTAATTATCAAAAATCTATTGTAAACAAGGCCTTCCAGGGGTTTTCTTAATCTAGTTGTTTTTACCTTTTTTTCTTGAGGCCTAAGATTTAAATTTTTATAGGTATAAAAATCTTAGTTTTAAGGTGACACATTTTTTTTTCAATTTCACTTACAAGCTGATTATATTTACTTATTTAGTCATGTGTCTTAACATATATTTTTAACTGATGGCCCTGCTATGTTTATGAGAAGGTGTTTTTCTGTTTGTAGACTATATTTACAATACCTGTTTATTATTATTATTATTATTAAATTTAAACCATACACTATTTAAGGAGAAGGGTAAGATTTAAGAACATTAAGATTACCTCCTCGGTTATCCATCGAAACCGCAATCCACCGAAATAAGAAAAGAAGCCTGTCCCCACTGCAGGCCATTTAAAAGATATTTCGCGCACCGGATTGGTTGTTACAAACAACCAATCGGATGTGCGGAATATGTGGTCTTTCTTTAAAAAGGCCGGAGTGGCTGTTAGCGTTTAGTTCGAAGGGGGAATCAGGGTTTGATCTCCCCTGATTGGGTCGATTTGGTGATGGGGAGTATGATGTTGAAAGACCCGAAACTCCCTGATGAACCAAATCAAAACACCACTGACGACCCCCCTTGGCCGCCTACTTAAAAGCGTATTTGCGAATTATCATTATTATTATTATTATTTTATTTCCGTTGATTTCTGGTGTGTACACATTTCTTTCCGAGTCCAGCTCAGAGACCTAAGGTCAGAAATGGCATAATTGCATTTTCCACTGGCCAATTAAAAAAACAAAAAAAACACATACATTTTACATAGATAAAACCCTTCGTAATGTGTGAGCTGTACTTGAGTATAATATTTTGTATTTCTTTAAGGAATTGGTTACCAGGAATCCTTTCAATCAGTCTATCTGTACCTTTTCAATTAACTAAGATCACGTACATTTTACATAGATAGAGCTGTTTGTAACGTGTGAGCTGTACTTGTAAGTACAATATTTTGTATTTCTTTAAGGCATTGGCTTCCAGGAATCCCTTCAATGAGTCTATCAGAACCTTTTTACAATCAATTCCTTCAACGAGTTTATTGGAATATTTTCCAACCAATCCTAGGGCTCCAAATACAACAGGGATTATTGATGTTCCCATGTGCCACATTTTTGAGATTTCGATTGCATTATTATTATTATTATTATTATTATTATTATTATTATTATTATTATTATTATTATTTCTTTGGATTCCTCTAGCATACGCAATTCCTTCCAGCTCACAGCCAGAGATCTATCGTCAGAAATGTCTTCGTGGCATTTTCTATTGATAAAATTTTGTAAAACACACAAAAAAAAAGATCACACATATTTTGCATCGATAATGCTCTTAGGAAAGTGTGAGTTGTACTTGTGAGTCTAAATATTTGTATTTATTTAAGGCTACCAGGAATCCCTTCGGTGATTGTATCGGAATCAATCAGATAGCTCTTACTGCAACAGGAATTATTGATGTTCTCGTCATCATCATCATCATCATCATCATCATCATTATTATTATCATTATTAATGTAATTATTTATAGATTTCATTATTATTATTATTATTATTATTATTATTATTATTATTATTATTATTATTATTATTTATTCCATTTGATTTTTAAGCAGTTGTGCCGATGTGAGGACTGAAGAACCCCTCGTTTCAAATCTGTAGCACCTTCCGCAGTAGCCACTTGGTTACCTGTATTGCGGTTAGGAGAATTTTTATGCTCATGTTCATGTAATTATTTCAATAAAAATATTTTTTTTCTGTTCTTTTCGCGAAGTGAGAAAGGTGCATCATTCAAATGAGGCTGATCGCAATCGACATCATAGTCAGTGTAATCTACGTTCGTGATTCTACAGGGTTGTCCTTCTCCCAGGTCGGTCGACCCACACCCATGAAGCTAAAGAAACCAGTTTTTCCTACTATTTAACCCACAGATCGGGTGTTCATGATTAGATGGATCCATACATATTTTTCAAGGCTATATTTGTGTAAGTGAATGCAACGAACGTGATTGGAATTCGAACTCGACTCTTGTATTTCTCATTTGAAGAAGCTATCGTTCACAACACCCGCACATCTACTCCGTATTTGTGGATGTGATGGTGGAAAAAATATAAATACAGGATTAATCTTGTCAGGCCTGTGATTTGTTAAAGAGTTTTAGAATTTGGGAGAATCAATGTCATCATTTTGATTGATCCCCAAATGTAAAGTGAATGAAAAAAAAAGAAGGATTTTAGCAAACACTTGCATATGTAGAACGCGTATGGATAACTTTTGAGGCAAAATTACACGAGTGACTAGAATGATTAAAAGTAAAAATGATGGAACTGTGGAAAAATTCTAGAGGAATGGAAGGAGAATCTCTAAAGTGTAGAAAGAAAAAAAAAACGGTTCCATTGAAGCCGATAGGGAAAGAAAGCGTTAAGACTTAAAATCTAAAATTTCGGACTGATCTAAAAGAGATGCGTAGAGAGATCGGACGAAAAAAGACGAGACTTGAAGAGAAGAAGAAAAATCAAAGACAACAAATGTTGTGGCGAGCATCTCGAGATTAACCGAACCCCAAGACGCAAAGTGGAATAATTAGGAGAAAGGTAAACGTGGCAGTTGAATGTTTTTGTTCTTTCACGTTTTTTTTTTTTTTTTTTTCTCTTGCTGATGCTTCTTCAAGTGGGGCATAATTGAGAAAGAAACCGAACACGATATAGAATAAAATAAATAACAAAAAAAGAGTGAAAGAAGTTAAAAAGAAATAAAAATAGCTAACATAAAAATGGCGGAATTAAGGAAAGGGGAGGTAATTCATTGAAACAAAAGGAATTGGAAGAAGTAACGAGAAAAGGAGAAAAGAAAAATTGTAGAAAGAGAACAGAAAGATAAGAAACTAATTTTCATCATTTGGCTTCGGTGAATTTATTTTTATTTAAACATTTTTTTTGGTTCTTATTTTTGCTACATGAATAAACGGGAAAGCTCTGAAACAGAAATTAACATGGTGTTCATTGAGGTTTTGTTTTCTCTCTCTCTCTCTCTCTCTCCACCTCTCTCTCTCCACCTCTCTCTCTCCACCTCTCTCTCTCTCCACCTCTCTCTCCACCTATCTCTCTCTCCCCACCTCTCTTTCTTTCTCTCTCTCTCTCTCTCCACCTCTCTCTCTCCACCTCTCTCTCTCCACCTCTCTCTCTCCACCTCTCTCTCTCTCTCTCTCTCAACCTCTCTCTCTCTCTCTCTCTCTCTCCAGTTATTTTTTAAATCATTTTGCAATCTCTGGTAATAGAATTAAACTCCTAGTTAATAACAATAAAAAGAAAAAATATGAAAGGGACATACGAATATATCGACTGCAGTGTTAAGCGTATTTCATAACTATCAACGTGTATGGACTCTCCGTCCTTATCTCAACACACACATGCATAAACAGGTATATATAGACAAGTGTAAATAGCCAGACCTGAGCGGATCATGATAGATAGATAGATAGATAGATAGATAGATAGATAGATAGATAGCAGACTGACATAGATAGATAGATAGATAGATAGATAGATAGATAGATAGATAGATAGATAGATAGATAGATAGATATGAAGTGACTGAGATAGCTAGATGTAAATTTAAAAGAATATATTTATGAGAATCATATGCCTAAAACCCATGCCACTGACTGATTCAAACTTTGTGGGTGAAATCGGGTAGAGGAACGGCTGGAAGTTACAAGTCATCATGACCGAGGTTTTGAGCGTGATAGCGTTGTTCAGATTGTTGATCATGCTAGATAACACACTCTCGCCCAGAGACTGTAACTAAAGGTCTTCTCTGTATAACTGCAGTAGAAACTACAAGTGGGATCTCTGCGTGTTGGACAAATACAAATGTACCTGACCTAGAGACCATAGTTGACGAGCAACATCGAGTAGCCAGCTACTAAAAATATATATTATTATATATTATTTTGTTTAGCGACAAGGAGATTTGCTGTTTTTCCGCAAATATATATATATATATATATATATATATATATATGTATGTATGCATGTATGTATATTGAGACATGTTTCATTGCATAATTTAGTTTTATCTACTTATTTAAGTTTTATCTACTTATTTCCAATTATATCCTTTCATATTCATGACAAGATTTGTGGTGTGACTATAAAAGGAAGAGAGAAAATTACCGTGTTGATACATATTATTTATTCCGAGTACTTTCGACATTATCACACTATCATCGTCAGGGTGTATTTTGTATTTTTTTTAAGCTAAATATACTACTGTTCATCATTTTCAAGGTCAAAATTGCAGTGTTCACCTGAATTTTTTTTTTTTTTTTTTACGAGTGAAGTGAAGAACGCTGAGTTTAGTGCAATTAGCTGAGTACCGCTTCAGGGGAGGTAACTAATATATATATATATATATATATATATATATATATATATATATATATATATATATATATATATGCGCGCTTGTGTGCGTTTGTGTGGTTGTGTGTGTGAATAGGCACGCAATTGTTAGTTTACATACTTTTAATATAATAATGTGTGCGTGCGTATTTCTGAATTGGCTGGATTTTATATTTTGCTCTATGGATTTCTCTTCAAAGGTTTTCATTTCCTCCCGTTTTCAATAGACCAAATTACAATCGTCTTCTTAATATAATACCAATTACATAAAAAATAGATTCACTGTATGTATTACAAGCGATTCCATAAAAACTTTAAATTTTGCACTAGATTATATTTCTTCATTCTTAAAAGAAATTCCTACTGGAAAGATGAAGTTTTCAATTTTCTTTTTAGTATTTTGCAATGGGCAAATTGTCGTCATTTTATTTTTTCTTAATTTCGCGCATGCGCGTTGTTTGTTTTTGATTTTGTTGACTATACAGTATACTAAGGGTTAAAAAAAAAAAAAAAGAGCATCATGGAGAAATTCACTCCGTTAAAAATTTGGAAACAGCATGCTGTATTTCTTGGCATTCGTACCGGAAATTCCAATCCGAATATTTTATGAGGTTTGGACGACAGTGCAGAGGATTCGGAAAGATTTTGATGAATCTAATGGCGATTACGAAGTCACGACAGCTTGAAAACTCACTCTGATCATTTTGATAAGAAAGAAATCCTGAATTTGTTGATGAGCAACACGGAGGCCCTGAAGAGGTAGCACTACCCTGGGTCAAGAGGGTGGATGCTGGACAACAAGACTCTCTACCCTACCACACACGAAGTAGAACCCAGTCATGGCTGTCAGACAATTTCTGTGACCACATCGCAATTTACATCTGGCCACCTAATTCCTAGACTTTAATCCCTTTGGTTATTGTGTGGGACGTAGCTGAGCAAGAGACCAACACCAAAGATGAACTGAGGGCAAGGATTAAGGAAGCATTTACCAACGTATAGAAGGTGACCGTCCAGAAGAAATCAGAAGATTCTGAAATCGTCTGGAGGCCGTGGTTGAAGCCAATGGAGATTTTATTGAAAAAGCTACTATTTTATTTCCTACCCTGTCTGTTCGACTCAGAGCCAGTGTGTAGAAATGAAGTGTCAATGTGTAACTCGTTATGTGATTATTGTCTCTGACGAATTATTCGTCGCTGAAGTTGATCCCGAATTAACCGTCAAGTGAAAAGAAGGAAAACACTAAAAAATATTTTTTAAGGCAAATTAATAACCAATAAATTTGATTACAAAAAATGAAAGAAATTGAAAGTAAAATTATTCGATGGTTAGAAAAATCAACAACTGTAAATAGCAAATAC
>OZ010602.1:74793256-74800756 GCA_963932145.1 Acanthosepion lycidas | reverse complement strand
CTCTAATCCTATAGTGATTGTCAAAGCGTAGCTTAGATGTGGAACAATACAGAAAGTAGGGGGCACCCAGTGCGGATCGAACTCAATCGTAACCGTTCTTGCGAGACAAGCTTGCTGATCATTACACCACCTCGAGTTCCCACACTCTCTAATCCTATAACCCAGTTGCAGACGCCCGTTCAGGTACATTTGTGCTTGTTCAACACTCGCAGAGTGCACATGTTATTTAATAGTATAACTATGCTCAGCGGACCTTGGGTTACATTTTCTGGGGGAGAACATAGCATATGGAGTAATCAGTAGTTTAAAAATCTCTCGGTCACGATGACTTATAACTTCAGGTTAGCACAACTGTTCAGCCGACCTAATTTAATTCAAAGACCTTGGCTTTTTGTCTTCAGACATTTTCCAGGGCTGCTGCACTCTGATGTCACCACCCCACGTCAATATTATCTTAAAATCACTTACCTAACAAATCAGCCATGGAAACATGAAGCCGGATTCAAAGCGGATGTTCTAACAAATCGTCCACACACATCCGGTATGAATTAATGAACTTTATAGGTTGCTTGGTTTGGTTTGGTTTGGTTTGGGTTACGGCATATCTACCTCAATGGGTTATTTAATGCCGACAAAATTTTTATTGCTGGTAAATTTTTTTTTTTTTTTTCAAATATGTTTTAGTGGTAATATTATTTTTTTTTTCCTTCAAAATCTATTTCTGGTAATATTTTTCTTCAAAAATGTATTGCTGGTAATATTTATTTTTTGAAAATATATTGTTGGTAATAATTTATTTTTGGTAATATATATATATTTTTTTTTTACAATGAATTTCTGGTATTAAAACCTATTTTTACACTTTCACAGTGTCTTGACCCCATTTTAAGGGTTAAATATTTACCGATAACTGGGACCCTATAACAGGTGCTACGAACCCGGGCAAGGGTGGACATGAGAGCACCAGCAATTAAGAGGTGATTCCACGCTCCTCAAAGCCTCCTGATCAGAGGCTTTGCTGTCAGACATAGTTTATCGCCTCACCCAGGACGCGGATGTAGTTTATCGTCATACCCAGCACGGAAACTTTATAGACCTTTTGGCCTTTTTAATTATTCGCATAACTTATAAAACTTGAATACAATGATATTTTAACTTAAAAATAACATGCATTTGTATAAGGCTTATGTAAGAGGATGCGCTAAAAATGTCTTGGTTGCATCCGTTTCTAAAAATCGGACCAAATTTCCAAGTAAACATTGGCGGCGATGCAAATTTTTTTCTGCGGTAGACCAGTTGCCATCCAAGTCTATAGAACCCGGTCTATCCTGCTATTTACCCATAACTGTGAGTATAATCACGTAATGGAAGTCGAACACGGCTTTCCGATTCCTCAATCCGAGCCGCTATCCACTATTCCACCGTACCTGTTTAAATGATCTAAGCAAATATATTTCAGATAACATTTTTTTTCAAACACTTTTAAAATAAATTCTTATATTCAAGATAATTTTGGAAGGCTGGATAGTAAGAAAAAACCCGCATGCAATAGTTAGTATAAAATTTTTTTTAGGTTTACATCCTGATATATAAATTAATATATTCCTGTCATTTTCAAGAAATAGTTATCCTCCTTTATATCTTAAGGCAGACAATTCTTCTTCGGACTGTCGCTACAGAATCATTTCCTTTACCAAATAAGATTTCTTCGTAACTGTACGACTTCCAAGATCAGCGAGAACTAAAATAGCCTGCACGTATAACTAGAAGGGATAAGCTTTCATCACTAACTTAAACAAAAGGTTAGCAAGGAAACTGCACTAATAGCAGAAAGAGCGATCCCCGTTAATGAAACTGAGAAGTCTATTTTCCAATTTTCTTTAAAAGAAACCGACAATAATGCGATAATGCTCGGTCAATGAATGCCGATTATTTCCTTTTATTAGGTTGGTGAAAAAATAATGACGTAATAATGTCGTTTTTTGACGCTAAAAATACTTCAAAAAACGGCATTATTACGTCATTATTTTTGCACCAACCTAATAAATAAAGCCTACTGTCTCCATTACACTTACGATTCTGAAACGGAAATAAACTAAACAAAGATGTCAATGTAGATCTTAATTCTGTAATATTGAGAACATAGTGTGACACATCGCTGAGCAATTTGAGCACCTTGAAAAACACGAATTTATCTGCGCATATTTCTTCAGGATTCGCATATCGCTTCTAAGTAGGGACTTTAGTTTATCTATATTATTTAAAGTTATAGTCTGGTATAAGGCAAGAATTGTAGATTGCTCATTGAGAATAATAAAAGCAATGAAACTAAATCATGTTTTAAGTTGTCTCAATGGTTCTCAGGCAATTTTCGACAGCGAGGAATAAATGCCGAATGTTAACTACATGGAAACGGAAAACCTAAACATTACCATTAACATTCCAGAGATTCGAATTTACATCCTAAAGAGAGCTTTATAAGCAGTTATTCCACAAAATTTATAGCTGAAAGCTTAATTTTCTTACCTATCCTCCCCGAGAATGAATGCAAGCAGCGACTATATATGTCAGTGTTTTACTTACATCAAAGTAAACAGGCCATTGCGATCAGTGATGTGAAGAGTAATGAAGGAAAAATATTGAGAAGAACTGTTCTAAATTATTACCAACAAATCACGATGAGTGACAGATCTGCGCCTGCACGCATGCGCATATGTTTATATGCAGCTGACTGTTGCTGACTCACATCTTCTGGCGAGGTTTCCACCATTTTGTCAGCCATTTGCAAAAGCGAATCGATCGTCAACGCTAAACCACTCTGTTAGCCAGTACATTACTAAGCTTCTTAGACTGCCATGCACGCTATCCACGAATCAGTGGAACGTGGGGGGGGGAGCGCCTCCTTTCCCTAGACACTGTATCTATGGCGTCATATCGTCTCGTATCGGACAAGTCTGCTGGTAAAGCTTTTCTCCTGATATAAACCCAGCTTGTTTTTTTCTCCTTTATTTCGAGTTGATTTCGTTTTGACTTTTGTCAAGAACGTCGAAAGTACGTACAGAAATTAATGTTTTTCGAATTTTACTTCTTCATTAAAATCGAACTGGCAATTTGGATATATCGATTTTGGAATGTTTAAAAGCAATCCGCTGAATAAATAATCGATTAGCTAATTTTTTATATTTCAAAAGGCCCTGAATTATCGTCTGTCGCAATGAACAGGTGTTCTTTCTAGGAGGTCCTTTGGATTCAACACTAATTGGGGTTTAAACTCATCCCAAAGCTCAAGTTGAACAACTATATACGATCTATTGCTAATGATGGTAGGAATATATAACTCCTGTACGACTGCAATAAGTACTTAGCTCCTCCTGATATGCTCTAAATTTAAAACAGACGCATCAGGACGAAAAAGGTATGCTGCTGCCATATCTGGGTTTATCTGGGTTGGAATTTCCCAGTCTTGATAGTGTCCAAAAGTGTCTACGCGGCCCTGTGGTTGATAAATTATTTTCCACTCTGCAAGCACTTTCCCAAAGACGAAACGTTGCAAGAACCTCACTTCCTTCTCGCTATTTATATGGAAAAAAACTTGAGACGAGCTACATTCGTTAACTCCACATAGTTACGACACATCACGATGCAAACAGTTTAACGAACCACAGACAAGTCATTATGAGCTAAAATTTGGTCTGGAAATTTCGCGTTATAATTTACTTCCTGTGATCATGAATTTTTAGTGAATAAAGCGCATATCGGTAGAGAGATAGAAACATACTGAAATAGATAGATAGATAGATAGATAGATAGATAGATACTGACAGTGGTAGATAGATAGATAGATAGATAGATAGATAGATAGATAGATAGATAGATAGATATTATTTAAAAATAACAGGCTTTGTATGTATAAGTTTCTAAGAAATTATTGAGAGTTTCACAGAAAGATCGAGAGTTTCACAGAAAGATCGAGATAAACAACCGAATTGGCCAAACGTCGCAAACCATCAAAGGGCACACTATAGAGGTCTCTAGTGTGCAACACATTGGCATTTCTGCTAAACGCAAGTGATTGGCGGTGAGATAAAGACAAGCAAATGCTAATTGCTGTATCGACACCACTGCAGCTTCTTCGATGACAGACTCTTACAAAGGTGACAGGATACCAGCACTGATCTTCCTCAGAGATTTCCAATTTAGTCAGCCTCCACCTGCTTTCAGAGAAACATAATTCTCATCGGACCTTGGATTTTGTTGTCGGATTTCGAAGCCCGATCTTTTTTGTGATAAGCACCAGTTCGAATTATTGACGTTAGAAAGGTCGTTAGAATTTTTAACTTGTTTTGCCGTCTGGTCATGCTTTTAACTGTATCAGTTTGTGCAGAGGCGCTGGCCGTTTGTTTGTATGAGATTGTCATTCCGAAAGCAGTAACTAATTTTTTTCCATGTTTGATCACGTCTTCAGAGCCGAATGTTCGTCCTTTTGCAGTAGATACAAAACGTTTATGTCAAGGCGTCCAAAGGAGAGATGCGACATTGAACTCCGCCATGTAGAAGAAAATGCACAGTCATTGATTGACGTTTGTATAAATAAAGCAAATAGTGGGTATGATTCTGAACGATTAATAGAACAAAAGAAGGAAATTATCTAGAACTGAATACATGTACACTTACACACAGATACACATACACGCTCAAACACACACACACCCACAGCCATATATATATATATATATATATATATATATATATATATATATATATATATATATATATATATATAAAGAAAGAACAGTAAGATATTTAATCCGGTGTTCATATAGATATTTTTTATTTTTACAAAATAGTGCTCAATGTAAATTTACAGAGCATTAATATTCTACATTAATTAAATTAAAATATGGTTAAACCATTTATTTAAACCATATTTTAAGTCAATGAATTTATAATGTTATATATATATATATATATATATATATATATATATATATATATATATATATATATATATATATATATATGAATGATAAAATATAGTTTTAAGTTATGCTACATTTATGTGTTAATGTGTTGTATATTACATATAAAGCGTATTTATGTATAAAAAAGAAGATTGAACACCCTGTGGCGATAGCTAAACGCAATCGTCAGGCCAGACGATTGCGTTTAACATGAGGTTGTCACTGCGTGTTAATTTTAATGTTCACCTCTCTCTCTCTAAATATATATATATATATATATATATATATATATATATATATATATATATATATATATATATATATATATATATATATATATATATATAATTCCTAAGAGAATAGAATCCAGATAGAAGCCAATGACCAGGCATAGTAAGAATATAATTATATTGTTATTGTTCCATGGTTATAATTTATTACATTGGAATCGAAATCACGATCCAATTCATCAGACCTACAAATTCAAAATTTTCTTTTTTTTTAATTCGTAGCTCTGATGAATTGGGTCGTGATTACGATTCCAATGTAATAAATTATAACCATGGAATAATAACGTTTGAGATATATATATATATATATATATATATATATATATATATATATATATATATATATATATATATATATATATATATATATATATATATATGTATGTATGTATGTATATATGCATGTATGTATGTATGTATAATTTCAAAACTATAACTCTGGCGGTGTGAAAAGACCCAGATAATACAATTTGCAAATAAAAAAAGAATTTTAGACAAAGTGATATTTGGGAAAAAATTCAATGAAGAAAGAAAAGTCTAAAAATATTCGTACTGCTTGAAAAAAAAAAGTCTATCAGCGCCACAATTTAGTCTTAGAATTAAACTAGTGCTAAAATGATGAGAAAATATGTTGGGGGATGTCAAATATTTTTGTTGAAAAAAATGGAGAACTGTTTCAAACAACAGCTTTCCAGTAAATGTTACAAATCCTCCAACAGATCTACGCATGCGCAATAGAACTCTTTTTAAGTATTTAAGAAAAGATGACAACTTAGGTTTGTTTTTGGTTGATCAAGGACATAGGCGTGTCCGAAAATACCGATTGTAAACATGTTTGTCTTCGTGCATCTAATTTATCTAATCATATATAATAATCATGTATAATAATATTATTCGTGTCTGCAGAACTGATCTAAAAATGAAGACACGAAAACAATTTTTTACTGAAACGAACAAGAATAAACAAAAATAAATAAAAATATTATAAATAAAAAAAATATGAAAAATCAAATAAAATAAGCAAAAATAGCAATTAATTTAAAAAATACAGTAAATAATAAACAAAATACGAATGCATACTTCAATACAAGTAAACGTAATAATAACAACCAAGTTTAAAATAATAAATAAAAAAAAAACTTAATACACAACACTACAACGTGCTTAAGGCCTGCATTAGAACCCACAATTGTTTCTGCTCAATGAACCCTAAAATAATTAGAAACATAACCGTTACCACCCACCACAATAACCGGTAGAACAATACACTAGACTACCCACAATTTATCATTGACCTCTATGCATGACGGGTCAAGCAAACACACAAGACTTATGGCCTGAAAAGTGTGTTCAAGTGTGTGTCGCCTCAGCGTGTTGAATTCAACGGCCCCTTTTATATTTTACATACGCTGGTACTGAGCAATTTATCCCATAAATATAGAACACCATAAATAATAGTTCATATATATATATATATATATATATATATATATATATATATATATATATATATATATATATATATATATATATATATATATATATATATATATATATATATATAGTGGCTCGGATTGAGAGATTGTCGAATTGAGTTCGAATTCTGGCAGAGTAAGTTCCATTTATTTTTGCACAAATATCGTTTAGAAAAATATGAATCAATTGCTTCCCCCACCTATGGATTAAATAACCAGTTTAAGAGAACATCTCATCTCCGTTTCAAAACCAGGCTGATGATAGATGAGCTCGGTCAGGCTATCTTGGCGTAGACACGCACACTGATTCTACCACTGCAGTGTATGTCATGCCCCAACGACCATAACGACGTACGAGAGACCCGTGCCTTGGTGCTATGTTCTATTTTTGATCAATATTTCTACAAGACCAGTGTCGATTTGTATACAAGACATTCTTTGAAGTAATGATTTCTTGGCGAAAAATCAAGGCTCCGTCTGTAAACAATGTCGAATTACACACACACACACACACATATATAAGTAATTTTAAAACGAATTTTTATATATATATATATATATATATATATATATATATATATATATATATATATATATATATATAGACAAGTAATTTTAAACCGAGAATTGCTAATATATATGAGAAGAAATTAGCGATTCTCGGTTTCACAATGAAAAAATGTATTTGTTTTTTAGGCTTTTGATGTAAAATAAAGATGGGAAAATGTTTAATTATTTTTCTAAGTAATATATTCAGAAAGTATTTTCAAGCCA
>OZ010602.1:74760756-74785756 GCA_963932145.1 Acanthosepion lycidas | reverse complement strand
GAAAAATATTATTCAATAAAATCGCCATTGGCTTCACCCCCGGCCTCCAGACAATTTCAGAATCTTCTGCATCTCTTCTGGACTGTCTTCTTGTTAAAGTTGGCAAATGCTGCCATATAACTTGCTATCAGTTTATCTTTGGTGTTGCAAAGAGTTTTGTTAGTCTCTCATTCAGCTACGCTCCACACATAATAATTATTCAATAAAATCGCTATTGGTTTCGACGACGGTCTACAGGCGCCTTCGGAATCTTCTGCTTCATTTCCGGTTTATGTTCGTGAATCCTTATCTTCAATTCATCGTTGGTTCTACAAGGTGTTTTGTTGCTCTCCCGTTCAACTGCACTCATGGGAGGTTGCAATCTGGACAGTTAGTTGGCTAGATGTAGGGTTGATGTTGACACAGAAAATGTCTATTGCCAGACATAGTGTCTTCTACCAGACAAACACTTGACCCAAGTTAGCATTAACTTCGCAAGACATTTGATGTATACATCCGTATTGTGTCTGAGACCATCACCATCAAATTCGGTAGTACAATTGTAATCAGCATTAGACTCATCCAATACTTTCGGAATCCTCTGCAGATTGACTCACAAACATATTGAAATGTTCGTATTGCAGCTTCCGGCGCGAATGCCAAGCAGTACTGCATACCCTTTCCAGATTTCTGGCGGAATGAATTGCGTCATTTGTGCTCGACAGATGATCCTACTATACTGAGCAGTCGACGAATTAAAAAAGAAACACGCAAAATTAAACATTAAAATGGTGACAATTGACCCATCGCATTCTGATAGACAAATAGATAGATAAAGAAATATATAGATAGATAATGAAGAGATTTCGATAGATAAATATTAGCCGATTAGATAGATAGATCAATCGATGGAATAATTAAATAGATAGATAGATAGAAAATGAAAGTATTATATATATATATATATATATATATATATATATATATGGAGAGATAGATCGATAGAGAGATAAGCAGATTGCAATAAATGCATATTAAAACAGATATGTGCCTATATGCGATTCATAACATTATTTTCTCAATATATATTGATCTGTTGATTGATTAATCGATTGATTGATATTCTATACCGCTCTAAATATGATACCGTTAATTTTATATTCAGGTATCGGATACCTGTCACTTTTTCTGTGTCTGTATCCACATATCAATCAATGAAATCATCAATGCTAATAACAATAATCTTTGGAGTAACCTGATTTTCGCAGGCTAAGTTTTAACCACATCACTTCTCACACTACAAAACCTTTTTATTTATTATTTTGTGAATGAATACCTTTAAAGAAATACATGATTCTACATATAACAGCACACATCTTTTTTCAGACATACAGTTAACGACCTTTCACATTATTCACACACACCACATAGACAAACATGCATGCATATGTTTTCTTGATCAATCCGAATTTATAAATAATTACATCGGCCACACAACTACATGCCTATCTAGACGCCTTACGTTACACCTATCGGATCACGTCTCTATTAGAACCCATTTAAACAGACACACATTATTAAAGACTCCATCCGAAACATACTAGTTGAAAATAAAAACATAATAACTACATCCACCTATAAAATAGATTAAAAATAATGGAAGCCTTAATGATAAAAATGAAAACGCCAACACTTAATAATATTAAATACGAACACGGCCACAATGCGCTGTGTTCGAAAAATAAAACATCTCTATAACAGTAAAAACATACACACAAGGCCCACACCCAATTAAACTGATAAATAAAATCGTCTTTGATAATGGCTAAAAGTACAGCCGAAAGCGCTCGGAATGACAGAACATTTGGGCAGTTTCTACACGCTGTGACAAAAAAGAAAGCACTTGTTCGAACACAAGGAAAATTAAATAAAAAGCTTAATCATAGTACCATGTCTATCTGTCATTTTAATGAAACATGCATATATGAATGATTGCTGCCGAAACACACAATACATACATATATATATATATATATATATATATAAATTGGCAGTAACCTATCTTTCAATCATCCTTCACGGCCGACAAGGAAGATTGAATTAAGTTTTTATTAAGTTTTATCACCATCCTAACATTTTTTTTCGTTTTATAGGAGTTAAGAAATACGCAGATTGTTCACAATATATTCCATAACTCCTACAAAACGGAAAAATTTTAGGATGGTGAAAAAATTTAATAAAAATCAATTCAACCTACCTACATATATATATATATATATATATATATATATATATATATATATATATATATATATATGTCTATTTGTCAGAAGGTATCAGCAATTGTTCACCGATTTTCTCACTTGCGTTGTTATTATAATAAAAAATAATTAAAATTTACGCGTGTTTTATTGTTGGGTATATATATATATATATATATATATATATATATATATATATATATATATATATCCGATGCAATGAGAACGAAAATAATATAAATTATAACGTTCACAGCTTTAATCCAAAAGAGGTCTTGATACTGATAGTAGAGCAATAATTATTTGTTAGAATTTTTCACATAGACAAAAACTGTTTTCTCATTTAAAAATCACCACCTTTAAATTCGTTAATTTACAAAACTCTTTCATTGTTTGTGCTTGTTTTTGTTTTGTATAATAACCAAAATGAATATTCCTAATTACTACTATAAATATCGTTTGAATTTATCCCTCCTACCCCTTTCATTGTATTACTATCTCCTTTCCTCTTCCATCTTTCACTCTTAGAAGGCTTGGAAGTGTTGTAGCTAAACTTTTGACTGTTGTTATCGACAAGGAATTTCTCCAGTCTAACCACAACTTTAACATCTCACCCATCCTTCACCAAACTGCTATCAACAAGCATTATGGATTCACTCCGACACCATTTTGTTTTATTTATATATTTTCTTTCTTAAAGAAATGGAAAATGAGGTGATGTTTCACCTACGGCCTGCTTACAAGGAGATTTGTTCATAACTATTTTTTCTTCTCACCAGTCGAGGTGCAATTGAAATGCACCGAAACGGAGTTGCATCTTTGTAGTGAGTAAACTGCTTATGTCTATATGAAAAAAATTATTATATATATATATATATATATATATATATATATATATATATATATATATATATATGTATTTGTGTGTGTGAAATGCGTATATATATATATATATATATATATATATATATATATATATATACATAATTATTTATATATTATATGCGCGCTACTTATTAGAAAGCTCTCAATATCGTTAGCATGAGTGACATCACGACGACGACTATGTATATATATATAATTATTATATATTATATGCGTGGTACTTATTAGAAAGCACTAGAGAACCCCAATTTTTTTTTTTTTGATTAATCAGTTTGTCTGACGATCGCAAAAGCGTTAAACCCAGGGTCACAAACTAACATCAATCCAATCAAAAATTAAAAAATAAAATATATGTATATATATATATATTCATGAATCATTCATACAAAAAAAAAACAAATACAGAGGTTAATGATTTAAATGGCGAGAATACATCTTCGCAACAATATAAATAAGATACACCAACCCCGAACCTGTATATGAATGATACGATCCCAGTTTATAAATTCCAGTTGCATAAGGTCTTTTTAATTTTTTACAAGCTTTCGTCTGTTCCTACAGACATCCACAAGTATGGAAATAGATTTTGTTCTTGTTTTTACTTCTCGGTAATAAGAGGACATCGAAAATAGAGATGTAATCCGAAAAAAATGCTATGAGAAATGTGTTATTGTTTTGGAACGTGTGGTCGCAACGCTGAGTTTGAATTTAAATTTTAAGGTTGTGCGTTTTTGTACAAATATAGTAATAAGAGAATTCTTTTTTACTGGTAGATTTTCCGTGAATATGGCATGAACTATATTGTTCAATAATTACAGTAATGTCACACTTATTATCCGAGAGTTGCACGTCGGATCAGTTATTTTAATTTCAATTAAAAGGTGCAAATATAATTTATAAATTCATGAATCATTCATACAAAAAAAAACAAATATAGAGGTTAATGATATATATATATATATATATATATATATATATATATATATATATATATATATGTATGTATCCGTGTTTTTGTATGTATGTGTGTAAAATAATGCGGCACTACCGATTTAACGACACGAAACTTGAATCTTCGTTCTTGCATTTCATTCAAGCTTATGTTCAATCACTTTCGGCCAATTTTGTTGTAAATTAAAAACCCAGAAACGCCATCCGCTATGTTGATCTTTCTTTCTAACTGCGATGGGTGAGTGTTTGTTCAGCCATCTCTTGGTCTGTTTTTTTAATCCCTTCTGTTATATCGATTCAGCCAGCATTCTAGTTCTCAAGCTTGTAATGCTAGATGCATGAATGAGGTTACGCACGTCTGCATTCAGCGTCCGGGTGTATTGCCTGTATTTTTATCAATCAATCCGCTAAATGTTGATGATATCAACATTAAGCTAAAGGTGTTATTTAAACTTACTCTAACTGTCTTTCTGTTTTATTTAAACTTACTGTCGCTTTTTTTAATCCAGTGATACAATAGTTAGCGGCAGGTACGTGTGTAGAGTGTCTGGTACATGAACATGTGGCTTAGAATATGAGCTATCAGTATGTTTATACTCATCATTATATACACTTTCGGGAATATTTTATTCAAAAATACTGTCAAGTGGGTAGCTATAGTCAAATACAAAAAAAAATACAGAAGTGTCCAAGTAACAGAATTGAAAAAGTTTGCAATAAAAAAAAAAATAAACAGGGCAAAAAGAATTTAAAGCAATCGAACTATATGCCTGATATATCAACAATAATATACTCAAATTTCACAAACTAAGAATTGCGTTGTCACACAAAAGCAAGTTCGGACAAGCGAGCTTAGCGTTGACTTCGAGACAAGACAGACCAGGACTTAAGGAATTTACCTCGCCAACTCCAAAACAGGATGAGGTACAAGGCCGTTTTTTTTATGTTTTTTTTTTTTTTTTTTTTATGTCGGGTTTTTCTAACTCCCCAGACGTAACTCTGCCCTTCGGCATAGCCTCGTCTGTGTTCCTCTCTTCCCGACGAAGACAAGTCAGCCAGAACAAAATGAACTGGCAGATCGGGACTGAGTCATATGAAACTGAAAACCGGCCTATTTTATTGGCTAAGAACAAAATCCCAGCATGCAATCGTGTGCTTCTGGCTATAAAAGAGGAGGGAAATGTGTTTCGCTGTCATTCCACGGGAAGATTTGGGTTCATCCACTCCCTCATTTCATGTTCCTTATATATATATATATATATATATATATATATATATATATATATATATAAAAGAAAAACGGAAAAAAGGGATATTGAACTTTTTAAAATTTTTATGTCATGTGTTTTTAGTAGGTACCCTGTGAAGATGTGAAAATATGGCCCATGGCTGATTAAATGGGGATGGATTAGTTCTGGTGAATGAGCAAATTTAATGCATTGACGGCTCGTGAATCTGATTAGCGAGGTCTAGGATAATTTATGATGAGCAGACTTACCCCACTTCACCTTCGGCATTTTGCCATTTTTATTTTAATAGCAATAATCATTCCCCACCAACATTGAAATCAACAAATGCTGATAAAATTATCTCAACTTTTAAAAGAGATGAATATTAAATAAACTATCGTAGAGACACGGTGGAGTAGTGGATAGCGGCTTGGAATTGAAGAATCGGGTTCGAATTCCAGTCGAATCTATTACATTCACTTAGATGCTAATAATCTTTGAAATGGTATGAAACTTCTTTTTCTCCACCAACCCCCATTAAAATAGCAGAACAGACCGTGTTCTATAGTCTTGGGTGGTGACTGGTCTACTGCAGAAAGAAATGGCAACCTACTGCAGGGAAAAAAAACCTACCTCGGTTATCACGCATGGCACATAACTGACTGACATACGCGTATTTACCCCTCTTTGCCTAAGACTAAAATAAACTATCCCTTTAAGAAATTTTTATATGTTTATACATTCTTTTTTTATAGACACAATTATTTAAGTAAATTCGCTGTTTATAATAAACAGTATTAACAACATTTACCGGCCTGAATATCCGAGAAACTGTCATAGAAAATATGCGTCCTCCGGCAGGAATCGAACCTTTATCCTATAAGGAACCGTCATACAGCCTGACATGCTTTTACCAATTTCGCCACAGAGGATACAGGTTAATAAAATTACTTTATTCAGATACAAAAGCCCAAGTGAATGTCCAGTAGTGTTGATTGAATTCACTGTTTTTCAATGTCATGTCCGTTGAGGAAAGAGACGATAATGTTCCTTAACTGAGAACTGCTACGTCTTCTGAGGAAAAATGGTTTTTATTTTTATTCTCTAATTTAAAGTAGCCGTTCTTCTAGACTAAAATCCACCCAAATGTAGACAGTCCAATTTACCATGCTATTTTACCCATAGATGGAGAGAGAAAATATAGATATATTCCTTCCGAAAGAGCATTATTTGTTCAAGTGAATTAAAAGAACTAAACTGGAATTTGAACTCGGATCGACGATGGTAAATGTTAGCTACCTCGAATACTATACTATGCAATTGTAATATACTCCTTTAGCTCGTAAAACATTACCTGACAACGAGATGCCAAAATCATATTGGATATGTTTCGCGTCTTCTCCCTATTCATTTTCTTCCTCACGACACTTGTATACAACCTCAGAATTTATAAATGAAAATACGCGGAAATCAAATCGTGAAATGTTTTACGATCGTGATCAACTTAAATCGACGACTAGAGGACATTGTTTATCAAATGGAGTTTCCGGTCCGTCTTTTTTCTACCCGTTTGCCGTTTATAAATCTATTCCTACTAAAAACTGTTCGTCTTTTTGTGAGGATATGACGGAGTGTAGAGAATTTGAAGATGTCTACAGACATCACAGGTTACAAAGAACGATTCACCTTTGAAATCAACCACACGCATATATTATCAATGAACCCGATTATTTGGTCGACATGGGCGCGGGATCGATAATCGATAACTGCAGAAATCTCGTGCCAAACTTCTTTTTCATTCTTACATTCAATTTTTGACGGCTTATACGTGTCTGTCTCCTTGCGCGCGTATGCATGGTAGTAATTTTAGCAGTTGTTCAAATTCTAAAGAAAATATAGAAATATATATATATATATATATATATATATATATATATATATGTTCATCTGAAAATTAAATTTTTTCGTGATGAATACAATTTTGTCTTAGAAAAATGACGAACACAAAGTATTTTTTTTTGTCTTAGAAAAAGCAAGACCCTGATGATGACATTGTGCTAATGTCGAAAGTACTCGGAATAAAATGAATATGCATACATATGATGAGTTTCTATCTTCCTTAAATTTCTTAGTATCCTGATTACAGAAAATTTTCCGTAATTATTAGAGAAGACTAATAAAAAATAAGTGTACACAACTTGTCTAAATTATTTAATAAAACATATCTTAATGAAAATATGATGCCAAAATACGTAATATATATATATATATATATATATATATATATATATGAAATGAACTCTCATCTGTGGTACTTAGACTTTATGAATTTTAGCGCAGTACTTGATTGGCGGCAAGGTGTCGTCATTTTACAGTTGAAAGTAATAAACGTAACCGGAATATATATAAACTTTGATTATTATTGTTCCAATGAATCTTTCTGAAGAAGTGTTCGACAGAAAAGTTCTCTTAAAAGAATGCGTTCCGTCATTTTCAAAATTGTTGTTCATATATATATATATATATATATATATATATATATATATATATATATATTCCGTGCGTGTGTATGTGTAAAATAGGTTAGTTATTAAAACAAGGAAAAACTAAAGGGTACGAATATCATCGGTACAATAGACATTTATTAAATATCAATTATGAGTTATATTTGGGAAACACTTTCATCAACAGTTTTGTAATGTCAACGCATGCTCGTTGTCACATTTGTAATGCTCGTTGTAGTAGAGACTTTGTAATCGCAGACTAAACTATAATACGCCGTTGAACACAACAGGTGTTAGACGCCATTGAATAACACTCGCACTTGATCGATAACACTCGCCCGAATAGTAATTCGTATAGGGAAATAGTATAGTGAATTGAATAGAGAATAGCGGTCCGTATAGTAATAGAGGATAGATGAGAAATAGCGATCATTTAGACATCACGCGACTTCCGATTTATCCTTTTCATCTATGGTCATGTGGTCTACTTAATTCAATAATGGTATAACTTGTGTTTGCTCACTGACGATCTATGTTCAAATGCAAGTGTCGGCAGCGACATTTTATTCCAGTATAGCAAGCAGACCGAGGAATAAACAGCGAAAGGGGAATTATTCACTGACAGCTGTTCTTGTAGATGGGGTAATTTTTAATTTATATATATATATATATATATATATATATATATATATATATATATATATATATATATATATTAAAAATTAATTTAATATTTAATATTTTAATATATGTATATATAATATTTTAATATATATTTAGTGCATATATATATATAACATTTTAATATATTTTTAATCCATATATATGTATATATATAATATTTCAATATATTATACAGTGTAACCCGGATATAAGAGACCCGGATGTAAGAGAAACCCGGATATAAGAGAGATTTTCTATGGTCCCAAATTAGAGCCATACCTACCTAAACAAAATAGACCAAACCCGGGTATAAGAGAAACCCGGATATAAGATACTTCTTCTCCGGTCCCGACAACTTTCTTATATCCGGGTTACACTGTACATATAATATTTAATATTTAAATATTTAATATTTTAATATATATATAATATTTTAATATATATATATATATATATATATATATATATATATAGTGCATATATATCAATTATAAAAACAAATGCATGCATGAACGTGCTTGTTTATGGGTCTTGTTTCCGTTACATGCATATTTACGGATATACATTCATACAAAATTTCGGTTCCCTGTATCGCAAATAATCTACTTTATTATATCCTTCCTTCTCTCTGCCCTTGCAAGTGTGTTGTGCATACGTATGGGTGTGTCTGTGCCTATATGTGTCTGTCCGTTTTTCTCTCTGTGAAGTGCAATACAAATGTTATATTTGTCGATATTTCTAGTGATGCATTCTTCCGAAATTCACAGCTAAATTTAATTATAGTAATTCCAGAGCCTTGATTCGCCTCAAACTTGAAATATTGACAAAACTAATTATTATGATTAGAAGGTTCCTATCAATGATCATGACAACATCAGTCGCACATTTTTTTCTTAGAAAAAAACGTATTGCTTCAAATACAACAGCCACTAGTTGGCGCCAATTTTTCAACCAATTTCTTATCTACCTAATTCCAAGAGTAAAATGATTGTTTAATAATGTGTTGTGTGGAATGTCCCTCACTCCCTATCGCCTATGTGGATTGACTACATCAGTGCCAATATATGGTGAGCACAGGATATAACTAGAGGCTCGCTTCGGCAGTAAGTTGGAGATTAACCCACATTAAATTAGGCCTTGTGCCACATCTGACCGCGTGGGGCGGTTCGCAAATATCCTCGCTTCGGCAATTTGTTGAAGATTCGTCAGAGAGGAAGCCAGACGAGCCTACGCCGAAGAGCAGTCTTATCTAGGGTGGTAGACAGCTATCCGGCCCCATTTTTTGTACGGGGTCTGCGGTGAATCTTTGCCCGTGCCTATGGGATCGGATACCCCACGTTAAATTTGGACTTGTGCCACATCTGACAGCGTGGGGCGGTTCGCAAATATCCTCGCTTCGGCAATTGTTTGGAGATTTGTCTCCAGCTGTGCTGGCCAAACTCTCTGCCTCCGGGTAGAGAGGATCCCCAGGTGAGGCTTTGTCGAAGGGTAGAGTCTCGTCTCGGGAAACAGCTACCCAACCCCTTTTTATACGGTGAATTTTTGTCTAGCATACGGGCTCGGATAACCTACACCAAATTCGGCCTTGTGCTACATCTGACCGCGTGGGGCGTTTGGCAAATATCCTCGCTTCGGCAATTAGTTGGAGATTTGTCTCCAGCTTTGCTGTTCAAACTCTCTGCCTCCGGGCAGAGAGGATTCCTTAGAAGACGTTATGTCGAATGGAAGTGTCTCTTCTCGTAAAACAGCGACTCGACTCCGTTTTATACGTGCTCGGATACCCCACATTAAATTCGGCCTTGTGCCACATTGGACCCCGTGGGACGGTTAGTACATATCCTTGCTTCGGAAATTACTAGCCTGCCAACCGATTCCCTGTTTTTCAGTAGTTTATTCTCTTTTACAATAAACCTATCTTCTTTCATTTACGTGCGTGTTGCTATTCCTTCACTCGAGTAGCACGTTTGTCTGTTTCTAACCTCTTTAAGGATACAGCATAATGATAATATTAGCTGTCTCCTTATAAGGAAACATTCGGCATTCATTGACCTATCAGTTGTCATCAGCATGTCGTTATCATCTCTTCGAGTTACAGGTAGTTTCTGTTATTTGGTACAGTTCTTTGATTCTGATTATGTAGCGCCTGTCTAGAACATTCGATGAAGTGCTGTCTACACCAATACTCATAGCTCAAAACCATTTTTAATCATTGATCTTAGAAATCGGTTGTATGCAGCTGACAGTTTAGATATTTCTAATCGGGTCTGACTCCATGCATGACATCCATGTAGGTGTCTCTTTCTCACGAGGTTATTTAAGAACGACTCAAGTTTTCTGGTTAATGTTTTGGTTTAGTAGCAATTGGTGGTGTTGGGTGAAACTACCACTAACGCAGCCTATTCGAGGTTCTTTTTTATTTATTTACAACCATTATAATTCTGAAGAGCCACTCAAAGTACAGGTCTACGAATGATATGTGTAATATGAACGTGAGAGGAGAACAGAAAATTTAAGAATATGAAATTATTGCAGATAGATAACCCTTCACCATCGACTTCTACTGTTCGGTAAAGCAGTTTCAGAAAGTAACAATTCTTAGGATTATGCTCTAAGATTTGAATTCCCTTCTTACCAATGAAACGCATTGGGTATGAGGGTGATTCAACCTTGTGCATATAGCAAGGAGGGTCAGCTGTAAATGCCTGAACTTGTGGCACTAAAGAATGCTAGAATATTTCAATACATCTGCTAAATACCGTTTTGTCTATCGCATTTCTCGTTTGTAAAACTCACTTCCCGCTTCCCAGTCAACTTTGATCTTCAAAAATTTACCCGCAACGTCAATCGTTATCTTCTGTCTTCTTAATTCCTGTTCTTTTATTGTTCTATCTCGTTAATAGCGTTTTATTTTATTTTATTTTATTTTATTTTTTTCATATCCTCTTTATGTTTTTGTAAGTTTATTTCAAACCTCTTGTGGATCTATTGCTAAAGATTCTGGGAAAAGGGTGAGCTTGTGGAACTTTCTTTCGACTTGTGTCTGATACCTTTTACATTTCATGGCGCCCACGACCAACAGAATCTTTACGTGCAACTTAATTTTAATGATGATTTGCTCGCAACTGCCTCGAACCAGAACAATGACTTTTTTTTATCATTTCATGGAATAGAACGAGGGTCTATCACAATAATAATAATAATGATAATCTTCTTCTTCTTCTTCTTCTTCTTCTTCTTCTTCATCATCATCATCATCATCATCATCATCATCATCATCATCATCATCTCTCCATGAAGGATCATATTAGTATTAACTGGTACCCTACACTGGAGGAATAAGAAGCACCTCTCTATTTTATAACGAAGAAGACAGTGTTGCCGTCTGTCGTCTTAATTCTTGTTATTTTATTGTTCTTTCGCCTTAATAATGTTTTCTTTTTCTCATATTCTCTCACATTCAATAACCTCCTTGCGTCTTAGTTGCTTTATTGCCTTATTGGGGTGAAATTAATTTTAAAAAGTCGTCTTTTCTTTACTTTTTTTTACTTTTATCATTTTTCCCTTGATGTAGCTGTCGGTCTCTTCTTGTTCTTGTTCGTGTAACGGCATTCACCCGGGGTGGGTTGAGCCGACTCCAATATTGGAGTTTCATGTGAATTTGGAATTCACAAGCGGTCCCCACCCGTATGTATAGCACATGAGATTTGATTATAGTGGTGACGGTTTCGTGCAGGATCATCCACACTTTTTACCCAATCCCAACTAGTAGACCGCATCCTGTAGCTTCAAACAAGAAAGAAAAAAAATCGAGATCGTGAATTTCACAGTTTTGGTAGACCATAGATTGAATGTTAAGAGTGAAGATGAAAAATATATAACAACTTTGGCAATGAACTGAAATAATTTATTGAATATGAACGTGACAGTTGTGCCGTTCGGTATGCGAATTTAGGGATTCGTAATGAAAGGCACTGGAAAATATATTTGAATTGGAATTCGGAAGAAATGTTAAGATCATACAGACGACTAGAATTTGTTATTTATCATTTCACCACAAGCAAGGCAATAAAGTCACTCAGACGCAAGGAGGTTACTGAGTGTGAGAGGACATTATAAAGGAGAGAGAACAATAAAAGAGCAGAAATGAAGAAGACAGACGATAACACAATCTTCTTTATAGAATACTGATAAGAGTGCTGAAGCACTTGCTGCCTCTTAATTCACAGCATAGTATAACAGTTAATACTTATGGAAACCTCCATAGAGAAGAAGAAGAAGAAGAAGAAGAAGAAGAAGGAGGAGGAGGAGGAGGAGGAAGAGTAGGGGAAGAAGAAGAAAATGGAGGAATAGAAGAAGAAGAAGAAGAAGAAAATGGAGGAATAGAAGAAGAAAAGAATTAAAAGAAAATAAAGGAGAAGAAGAAAGAGTAGAAGAAGAAAATGTAGGAATAGAAGAAGAAGAAGAAGAAGAAGAAGAAGAAGAAGAAGAAGAAGAAGAAAGAAAAAGAGGAGGGGAAGAAGAAGAAAATGGAGGAATAGAAGAATGTAATAGAGGAATAGAAGAAGAAGGAAAAGAAGAAAAAGAAGAAGAAAAAAATAAAGAAGAAGAAGAAAATAAAGAAGAAGGAAAAATGGAAGAGAAGAAGAAGAAGAAGAAGAAGAAGAAAAAGAAGAAAAGAAAAAGAGGAGAATAACAAACAACAACAAACAATAATAATAATATCATTATTATTACGGTGATAGGTAGATGAGCCTCGTTCTATTCAACAAAATGATGAAAAATTATGTTCTGGGTCAAGGTACTTGTGTGCATATTATCGTTAAAAGCATGTTGCGGGTAAACATCTTGTTGGCCGTGGACGCCATGAAAAGAAGAAAAAAAAAACCCCACCAGACAGAAGCATCGAAACGCCTTGAAATTAATCACACACATTTCACTAGTTCTGCAGCGTCACACTGATTCGTCCGTCTCACTGTGCCAAAGCATCCTTCCTGTACTGCAAGTAGCTATCACAGTAGCAAGAACTGTTACTATATCAGCAATTGTATTAACCAGGAAGCAACAGTCATAGCAGTGGTGTAAGTAGTAGAGGCAAGATCTTTAGTATCAACCGTAGAGAATTATATAACGGGTTTAGGAGTAATTTTATTTAATGTAGAATTTCGGATTGTATTTGTAATATTTTTTCTAAGGATTTATAACCGAAGAAATACTAACGTTAATGCTGCATATTTTTTTCATCGCTCCGCCATCTTTGTTCATCATTCAAAACCTTTTCACGCTTTATTGTATTTTGGGAATCATTTCTTTTATTTTTATTTTATTTTTATATTTTTTTACCGCCTCTTCGTTTTATTCGTATTACTTGTATTCTCCTTTGTTCTTTCTTTTTTCTATTCTACAGCCATTACTCACTTAATTTACTTGCTTAATGCCACCCCGAACTTACGACCAACGATAAAATGTCAAAAAAAAATTAAAAACAAACAGGAAAGAAAGGAAAATAGCCAACCTGTCGGTGTTGTGCGAAAATTTCGATCGTGATTGTTTTTCCCTTTCTTCAAAATGAATCAAAATAAATAAAATTGAAAATGAAAAAAGATTCACGTACTGTATGTACAAAGAAATGTGATCTGGTTTTGGAATGTGTGTATTACGTTTACTGTTCAGTACACTACTGTATGAACATTTAGAAATAAATTAGAAAAGTTACAAATGGTGCAAAAATTACATTTAATCTATCGGAAACTGGTTGACACAAACCCATTATACACATATAATGTCTGAAATAGCGATTAGGTACAACTTCTCACTTAGCGACGAAGTTGTTTAGCGAACACTTCATGGAAACGGAACGCAATCGTTAAATGAATTATGACTATTCATTTGTTTTTGTTTTGTCCTTTTGATATTTTTACAAATTTTCTCTTTCCTCTTAATCTGTCCACATCTTCCATGTACTGTAAAAGCAGATGTTTTGTAAACTTAACACAAGACTGTTTAACATTTCGAGCCACGATGAAGGCTACAGATAATTCCACAGAGTTTGTCTGGCACAAGAGTGGGGACACTGAAATTCTGATGCTTTTTGTTTCATATTAAGCATAGGGGTATCTGGGCGTGGTGTAATGGTTAGCGAGCATGTCTTGCTAGAAGAATTGCGATTGAGTTGCGAGTTCGATCCTCACTGACTACCTTATATACCCGCTCGGCCCGGTGGCTAGGATCAAAGTGTAGTATCTGCGCTTTGTGAGCTGCCGGGTTGGGTGTCTGTCGAACTCTCTAATGCAGAGAGGAACTCGGACGAAGCTTTGCCGAAGGGCAAGGTTGCGTTCGGGGAGGTAGACAGGACATGAACCCGTCTAGGCGGGTTCAAAGGTCATATTTTTGGACGAGCCTACGGGCTCGCGGGCTACCCCTTGTGCCACATTTAATCCTCGTGGGTGGATTAATAAATACCTACCTTATATCCCTAGCCTTTTGCCACATCTAGACAACGCTTAGAAAATCGTCATACTAAAAATAACATAGTCTATGGAAGAAATGGGTTAGATCGAACCCACAACATAAGTGCATTCACCCAGAAGACTCCACACTCTTCCTAATATATTTTTCTATTTTTGTTTCGTCTCCTCTATAAATATTTATATCTATTTAAAGATTTGCCGATTAGAGACGAAAAAATGTGATTGGTTTGCCATGTTAAAAGGAATGAATCTATCTTCTCCATACTATGGGGTAAATAGCATGGCAGACTGGTCTCTTTAGCGTTGGTAGAGCGACCAGTTTAAAAAGAACAGCAAGTTTGAAATTTAAAAAAAAAGCCTGAAGAAGGAAGGGTTCTGTCAGGTTTACTCCGTGCACGCCATATTCCATTTATATTGAGGAAATCCCACTGAAATTCTTACATCGTGAGGCAGGCTCCTAAAAAGGAAAGCTTTCCGATCACTACACTATTAACCTGTTGACCTCTTAGGTCAACCATTATCTCTTCTACAGGTTATTATTGAACAAAATAATATTTATTCATCAAAATTTGAATGAGAAAGTCAAAGGAATGTGAATTTCATAAGTTTTCAATATGCGCACTGGCTGATAAGTTCCTTCATGTGTTTACATATATATATATATATTATTCACTCGATCAAAATCTAAATATTTTCACCCACTCAATATTTTTACTCATCTTATTCAATTAATTCCCTTTAACTCCCTTCAATTCTTAGATATATTTGTATTAATTTTAATCTTTATTAACCATCTTAAAGAAGCTTGTTCGCCTCCTATCAGTATGGCTGATGCTAACCTCCAGAGAAGCAACTCACTACGGATTCTTCAATTCTGGTTTTCACTCGACATGAAGTTGAACGACTATATCGAATCAGTTGCTGATTCTACTGCTAGGCAAGTTGGATTCCTATATCGCGCTAGAAAATTTTCCTGCCAGAATCTAACGTGTATATTTATAAGTCTTTCATTCGTCCGTACGTCGAATATTGCTGTCATATCTGGTCTGGTGTTTGTACTAATATATCTGGAAATTCTTGACAAATTCCAAAGAAAAATCTGCAGTGTTATCGGTCCTGACTTCGCAACCGAGCTCCAGTCACTCTCCCACCGCCGTAACATAGCTTCTATGAGCCTTGATAAGCCAGGTTATTGTTGTGCAAAATAAGATTTATTCATTAAAATTTGAATGAGAAAGTCAAAGGAATGTGGATTTCATGAACGATTTCATAAGTTTTCAATATGGGCACTGGCTGATAAGTTCCTTCATGTGCTCAAATCTGGCATCGGGACTTTATGACTGAAAACAAGATGTTCTTCAAGTTTCTCTTGCATATCGACACAGAATTGCTTGCGCGTTTGTTTGTCGTCTGTCTTTGAAGCCTGAACGAGATGCAGCTTGTCGGGTGTCATTTGCAAGATTTTCCTTACGACACGCCAAATTGTCGTTGAAGGAATCTGGCTTTTCAGACTTCCTCTTTTATGAACATCCTGGGGCTTGTTTCCTGAACCCGCTCGGCCTTATCTTCCGATGCTGGTGGACGTCCAGATCCTATTACCCTGCCAAATCTTCCTTTTTGAACATTTTTGACATATCCAAATCACCATTGAAGTTCCTGCATTTTTAGGGAATTTTCTCATTAATGCACGCTGCACAGTCTTGTTCGATTGCGTTCGAAGATACACTAAGACGCAAAACGCCTTTTCTTTTGCAGTGAATAGCATTTCTATAACTGAATATATATATATATATATATATATATATATATATATATATATATATATATATATATATATAAATTAAGTCCGACAATTATTTAATATAATTTCTGTTTATATGTTTGTTTTTTTATCTATACACTTAATTGAGTAAATGCTCTGTACTTTTTTTTTAAAAATTAAACAGTATTAATTATATTTACCCCACTAAATTTTCCAGAAATTACGTAGAAAACATGTGCTTCTTCGACAGGAATCGAACCTAAATTTAAATAAATTAATTAAATAATTTAACTAAATTTTATCTATAAAAATAACGTATAGACAGAATATATATATATATATATATATATATATATATATATATATATATATATATATATATATATATATATATATATATATATATATATATATATATATTATACAAATGTAGTTTAAAGGTATGCTGTATTTATGGGCTAAAGGGATCAATATCAGAGAGTGAGTGATATCTAAATATAAAAGTGGACATTGCGATCCACACCCAACAGCGACAGTCTAGTTCATGCTTAAACGATATCTTCATACCATATATATATATATATATATATATATATATATATATATATATATATATATATATATATATATATATATATATATATATGCATCCGTTTCCGATCAATGAGTATATATTACATAAATCTTATCTTTCCGTAATCTATCCAGCCATTTTGAATATTTTATGAATCGGTTACGCGGTCTTTACATAACACACTATGATCAGCTTGTTTCCTGTGTATGCTTGAGAAGATGTCATGACATATTTTCTAATCATCCCATTTACAATAATGTACATTTAGCTTACAAATTGGACATTATTACGTGAAAATGATTTGGCTTTTTTTTAGATTAGAAGTGAATATAGCATGATCGAAGTCTAATAAAGAAACATTAATTAGCGCCCGTTCGAATTTGGCCCGGAATCCCGTTGAAAGAAGGTTTCGAATGATGACCACGTTGTGCATACAAAGTGACTGACAATCGGTGGAATCGAACAATTTATGGGTATTTCACAGACTGCCTTTCATCTGATGCATACACATCAAATTACATCACCCAATTTTATCAGCACCCCCACCCAATTTTATCAGCACCCCCACCCACCAACAATACAGATTTGGCGTCTTGCGTATTTTGGCTTTCTCAAAACTTTTAGACGGTGTCTAAGGAGATCGTAATGAAGCAGATGGTAACCCCGAAATAAGACTTCTTAATTCTTCTGAAAGATTCAAAGGACACGCGACACAGTCAATGATTCTGAGTTTGTTTTTTTGTTTTTTGTTTTTTGTATTTTAACGCCGTATCCGTTCAAGAGCTACATGATTATGGCTCTCCACGGATTAGTTTGTGTTTTTTGTTTTTTTGTTTTTTGCTTTTTTAATCTGTGAATTGCTATGATTTCTTAGGAAAGATAGGGGTGAAGCTATCCATTGGCTCTTTCACCAGTTTGAATACTTGAATCGTACTTTCTTTTTCCAGATGTGCTCTTAGATTTGGGCCCTTCTTCTAGATTTGCTTTCTTCTTCTAGATTTGCTTCTAGATTCACGTCCTTCTAGATTTATTTATTTCATCTAGATTTGCTTCTATATTTACGTCCTTCTTCTAGATGTGCTTTCTTCTAGATTCAAATCTAGATTTGCTTCCTTACCCTAGATTTGCTTCTAGAGGTGCTTTCTTCTTCTAGATTTACGTCCTTCTTCTAGATTTGCTTCCTTCGTCTAGATTTACGTCCTTCTTCTAGATTTGCTTCCTTCTTCTAGATTTGCTTCTAGATTTATTTCCTTCATCTAGATTTGCTTCTAGATTTACGTCGTTCTTCTGGATTTGCTTCCTTTATCTAGATTGCTTGTAGATTTGCCCCCTTCTTCTAGATTTGCTTCTAGATTTGCTTCCTTCTTCTAGATTTGTCCATTTTCTATCTCTCATAAATCATCCTCTGCCAACCCTTTATACAATCTCGTTCTTTTTTATGTGCCGTGTCCCTTCAGGTCGTGGGCGATCATGGCTCTCCACAATTTCCTATTCTGCTAAGTAAAGTTTGTCTTTTAATTATGTCTCTTAACCCATTAAAGCTTAATATACTTCATAGTTATTTATTATTTTAGAAATTGTGCGTTGCGCCAGATTCCCATGAAGAGAAGACCTGCCTAGAAAAAATAACATCTGTAATCATCTATTTTTGGGATACCTGGATATAAACTTCCAATTCTGTTACCGATAGCGACTATTTAATAGTTTAATTCACAAAAGAAAGCACTTCTTCTTCTTCTTCTTCTTCTTCTTCTTCTTCTTCTTCTTCTTCTTCTTCTTCTTTGTCTTATTATTATAATTTGTTATCTTCTTCCCCATCTTCCTTTTTGTTTTCTTCTTCTTTTTCTTTTTTGTCTTCCGCTTCTTTTTTTCTTCTTCCTCTTTTCTTCTTCTTTCTCTTCTTATTCTTCTTGCCTTCTTATTTCTCCTTCTTCTTCTTTGTTTCGTTTTTCCTCTACCTCTTCTTCTGTGTCTTCATTTTCTTTTTCTTCTTTTTCGTTCTTCTTCGTCGTTTTCTTCTTCTTTGTCTTCTTCTTCTCTTTTTTCCTTTTCTTCTTCTTCTTTGTCTTCTTCTTCTCTTTTTTTCCTTTTCTTCTTCCTCTTCTTCTTCTTCTTCTTCTTCTTGTTCTCGTTGTAGTAGTATTATTTTTAATAGTAATTTTCATTGCGTGCTACCGAACTGATTAGCGCAGGGCCGAGGGTTGCTTAACCAAGATTTTCTTCCTTCTTATAGTGTTTACGCGAGCCTCGTATTCCGATACAAGCCGTTGACTCCATCCGAGCAAAACAGACGGAGACCTCCACATCCTCCATCATTTTTATCTCTATCGAATCACGAATCAAATTCCGTTTCACTTGAAGCAAATGACTACCACAAACGCGTGGTTTCGTTGATTTTCATAAAAGGCAAAATGATTTTTTTGTTCTTTTTGCATCTTGTTGCAGATTTTATTTAACTTCACTACGCGGCGCATCTATAAATGACAGAGTGGCACTTGCTGTTGGGTGCATAGATATATAGAAACGCGTGCGTGTGCGAACTCGTACTATCAGAGTAAGCAAGTGCGTGGGTGGGCAAATCGGTAAGCATGTTTATTTGTCCTTCATTACTCGCGCTAATTCTGATAAAGATGGGCATTAAGGTTGTGTATTTAATCAGAAATAGATGCAATCTTTTTTTTTTCTTTTTTGAACGATTTCACCCTAAGTAAAGCTAAAAATCCTCTAAGACACTTGAGTTATTGAGAAGGAAATAAACTAAATAATTGCTTGTTTGATTTCTTTTTACGGCTTATCAACCTTTTATCGGTTATTTAAAGCCAGCAATTTCTTTTTGAAATTGTAAGAATTCCTGGAGATAATAATTACATACTGATACAAGTCCTACTATTTAATCCATAGCTGGGGTATTCATGCCTTTCCCAAGGCGTTAGTGAATATAACGGAACCGATTTCCAATTCCGAACACTTATCCATTAAAAGAAAAGCGATTGCCTCACTCACTTTCCGTTATTAAATACTGTCCGTCTAAAAAATGACATTTTATCGCAGTCGTCATCGATTCTTGGCCTCTTTTGGTTCGGATCAAAGTGTAGCATCTGCTTTTATCAGCTAAATCTGAATTTCTCTACCCACTTCTATCTTCTATCCTTTTTTTCATTTACTGCCTAGAATCAAGCAATATATTTCCCTCTTTCTCCACGCGATCAAAACGAGATATTGGCAGGGCGTAATGGTCGCGCGAACTAACAAAGGGAGACACAAGCTCAATTATAAAAGGATAATTTGCCAATTTGATTTTTTTATCACAAATAGAAATATCGGAAGACAATCGAGTTTATGGGTTACTTAATAAGATGCGCATGATGCGGTGGTAGTAAGTGATGATTTTGATGAAAAGGAGGATAGATCACATCTTTCCTTGACGGGGTGAGTTTAAGATTGTTGTGTTAGGGAAAGCATCTATGTGCGTCTTTGTTTTCACAAGGTAACTGATCTTGGGAGAAGGCTAATTGTAACTTTCTCTTTACAAGTGGAACACGACGGAAATGTATGTGATTCGAAGCCGTTTATGTCGTACGGCCTGGCCGAGCTGTAAAGGTCTGAACTAGTGGCACTAAAGAATGGAGCTCATCTAAACATTTACCATGAAAATAGCAGGGAAGTAGTAACAGGATTTGGAAAGAGGCTGCTTAGCGGAAAATGCATACTCCCTTGCACCCATCAGAAATTATCATAGTTATGTCTTTGCTTTCTGAGAAGTATTGCCATATTGGTTGGTATACTCCTGAAAATATACACTCGAATTTATTCAATGAAGGGATTCCTTTTAGCTCATACCTTAAAGAAATACAAAAAATGATCAGTGAAAATGCCATGATGACATTTCTGACCTTAAGTCTCTGGTTGTGATCCGGAAGGAAATGTGTATACAACAGAAAAATCAAAGGAAATAATAATAATAATAATAATAATAATAATAATAATATCGTGTTAATGAGCACGAAACTATCAAAATACAAAGATCTTGAAATGGAAATCTAAAAAAATGCAAACAGAAATAATTCTAGTTATAGTTGGCGCCCTCGGATCAATTGGAAAACATTCCGATAGACTCATTGACGGAATTCCTGGTAGTCCAGCCCTTAAAGGAATAAAAAAGAATTTGTCCTCAAAAGTACAGCTCGCACATTACGAAGGGCTGTGATCTTAGTTTTTTTTTTTTTTGTTTTTTTTTTGTTTTTGTTTTTTTCTATTCAAAGAACGTTCAGTGAAAATGCCATGATGCCATTTCTGGCCTTATGTCTCTGGTTGGGACCCGAAAGGAAATATATATACGACAGGCATCAAAGGAAATACTACTACTGCTACTACTACTACTATTACTAATAATAATAATAATAATAATAATAATAATAATAATAATAATGATGATAATAATAATAATGGCAAGATAAAACGCTTCATGGCCAATACTCTGCCCGTACTAAACAAGCTGACGTAGACAAAACCCGTACCCATCAGTGACTAAGTAGTGCCGGGTTAAAAGCTGAAACTGAAGGTTTTATCCTTGCTGCACAGGGCCAATGCTTGTTAACTAGGAATTATCAAGCACATATACTAAAATATTGTGTTCGCCTAAAATGCAGATTCTGTGATAAATATCCAGAAACAATTGATACTCTTGTATCAGGTTGCACGATATTGGCACCCACTGAATATAAAATGCGGCATGACAGAGTGGGCCAGTATTTACACTGAAAAATATTCATGTTCTACGGGAAGGAAACTAAAAGGAACTGGTATGAACACCACCCAGATCCGGTTACGGGAATAGAACCTGTTACAATTCTGTGGGACTACACAATACACACTGACAGAACAATCAAAGCCAACCACCCAGATATTGTTATTAGAAACCACAAACAAAAAAGTACCTCCTTATTGATATGGCAGTCCCTGCAGACTGTAATGTATCTTTGAAGATATTCAAAAAGCTGTCAAAATACAAGGACCTTGAAATAGAAATCTCAAAAATGTGGCACATGGGAATATCAACAGTCCCTGTTGTATTTGGAGCCCTAGGAATGGTTGGAAAATATTCCAGTAGACTAACTGAAGGGATTCCTGGAAGTCCATGCCTCAAAGGAATACAAAAAATTGTTCTCACAAGTACAGCCCACACTTTACGAAGGGCTTTATCTATGTAATTTTTTTTTTTTTTTTTTTTTTTAAGTGGAAAGTGACATGATGCCATTTCTAACCTTGGGTCCCTGGGCGGGACCTGTAAAGAAATGTGTAAACGCCAGAAATCAAAGGAAATAAAAACAACAACAATAATAATAATAATAATAATAATAATAATAATAATAATAATAATAATAATAATGTTCTACGTGTTGATGTTAATTATTCTGGGAATTGACCATTTACAAGGACTGGAATATACAATCTAACAAAGAAGCTATTGTCGAAAAAAGTCTTCAGAAATGGTAAATGCTACCTTTTGACATAATCATAACCACTGATAAAAGTATTTCGGTAAGAGGATTTTAAAAGGATAAATTTGTGGAAATAGATAGATATATGAAGAGAAATCCTGGGTAATCAATCTTTATTTGAAGTGCAAATGATTGTTCTAATGATTATTTCCCACATACAATTAACCCAATAAATTCGAACGGAAACTTCCTAAGAATAAATTTTATTTAGCTTAGGTATCAAGTGAAAAATTTGTAAATGATTGGATCGTGCGGCAAATCAATAATAATAATAATAATAATAATAATAATAATACCAACAGATTGTGGCAATATCTGCACTGGAAATTTTGCAATATTTATGGAAAGGAAACTGAAAATAATTTGTATGAACATCATCCAGACTTGGTAACAGACATAGGACTTGTAATATTTTTATGGAATTTTACAATACAGACAGAACAATGAAAGCTAATAAAGGTAAAAAGATTCCTGTTAGAAAAACGCTATTTGATAAATCCTGGCGAATCAATCTTTATTTGAAGTACAAATATTAATCTAGATTTGATGATTATTTTCTCTTCGGTTAATGTCGTTTCTGTTAACTGGTACACTACATGATTCTATATAACCAGACTGCAATGTTCGATACTTCACTTTTCCAGTCACTTTTAATCACTGATCTAAAAAAAGCGTTTGTCTAGAGCTGACAGTTTAGATATTTCTGAATGCGTTTGGTGCCATACATGACATCATTTTCTTTCTTTCAATTCAATCTCGGAATTTCAATTGTTATATTATTTACAAAAAGCCATTTAAAATATTTACACAATTTATATTGTTCATCTTTATTGTCATATTCACGACGTTTCAACCGTTGTACAATCCAGCCTTCTTCATCGGAATTTCAAACCGAACACTTTATTTCGTCCACTGGGGTAGATTGTTTTAATTCCAGGTACCGTGCCGTTGGACCGCTCAGTTTAAGTTATTTTCTTGTAGTAACTCAACTCTCCAAGTTTTTGTTGACCTATGCTGTGGTCGGATATTGAACTTACATCTATTTAGGTCAAGTCACTGGATTACTTCATTTAACGCTTTCATCAACTGGACCATGTATATATGACAACAAAGATAAGGTCAGCAGTCCAAACAATGTAAATAGTGTAAATAGTTACAATATCTCATCTCAGAAATATAGACAGATCCTGAAGAAAACCGGAGCTTACAACAGCCGAAACGTCGTAAATATGGCAAAAATGAAGACAGCAGTCCAAACAATGTAAATAGTGTAAATAGTTACAATATCTCATCTCAGAAATATAGACCGATCCTGAAGAAGACCGGAGCTTACAACAGCCGAAACGTCGTAAATATGGCAAAGATGAGGACAGCAGTCCAAACAATGTAAATAGTGTAAATAGTTACAATATCTCATCTCAGAAATATAGACAGATCCTAAAGAAGACCGGAGCTTACAACAGCCGAAACGTCGTGAATATGACAAAGATGAGGACAGCAGTCCAAACAATGTAAATAGTGTAAATAGTTACAATATCTCATATCAGAAATATAGACCGATCCTGAAGAAGACCGGAGCTTACAACAGCCGAAACGTCGTAAATATGGCAAAGATGAGGACAGCAATGTAAATAGTGTAAATAGTTATAACACTTCTTCTCAGAAATATAGACAGATGTTGAAGGCAATTTGAAGTTTGAAATTTTGAAAGTTCAACGACAGTGATGAGTCCCATTGGAATTTTCATAATTTGTACTTTTTTTTTCAAAGGAATGACAAGTCTAAGATGTTATTCGTCACTTCCTGTAAGCCTACTCCATTAGGGACACGTGGAGATTAAATGAAATAAAATCTGTTAACTGCTGTCTTAACAATCAATTTTTAATCAGTTTTAGTTATTTCTCTATAGGAATTCAACACGCCAAGTTTTGTCCAGCTCTTCTGTGGCCAGGTATTGAACTCAAAACTCTTTGGGTCAAGTCACTTCTGGCCTTAACAATTAATTTTGAATTTGGACATCTGTTTTGTAAAAGTAATATATCGCCACCCCCGGCAATTTTTTGATCAAAGCAATGTGTCTTAAAGCCTAGCCCCCTCTTTGGTAAAAGAAATATATCACCACCCTCAGTCTTCTGTTTGGTAAAATCAATTCATTCCACCTTTAAAAAACAAACAAAAAAAATATACAGTTCAGGTAAAATTATAGGTTGTTGATTTTTGCTAC
>OZ010602.1:74655756-74743256 GCA_963932145.1 Acanthosepion lycidas | reverse complement strand
TGGCTCATTAGGTTTTATTTATTTTACTTTTGCTCTACTTAGTGTATTGAGCACTCTCCATTTTAACTTATTACTCGCTGGGTTTTTCTTTCTTTGTGCCAGAGATTTAAGTTAATGGACGATTTCTTTCGCCCTGCTCGGAGCTTTCTGGTGCTTTCATTTTTCCAATTTTTTTTTTTTTTTTTGGAGGACAATTTATTTGAAAATTGTGTTACCCAGGTTTTCTCACTCACCGAGTTTAAAGAGATTGCCATTATACACACACACACACACACACACACACACACACACACATATATATATATATATGTGTGTGTGTGTGTGTGTATATATATTATGATTAAAATATAATTTTAAGGTATTAAAAAAGGTGCTCAATATCAGAGATAAAGCGTATACAAATATAAAAGTGGAGACTGAGGACAATACTAAGCGGCACTACTTCTGTCATATGCTTCAAATTCTATCTATCTATCTATCTATGTATCGCGGTCTTTTCATATATCATTCTCACAGGCTTTCTCTCACTATCATTCTTTCTCTCTTTCTATTATATATATATATATATATATATATATATATATATGTATATATATATATATATATATATATATATATATATATATATATATATATATATATATATATATATATATATCGCACTGTGTGTGTGAGACAGAGAGATTGCGTGCGTGCGAGCGTGTGTTTTTACCTAAATTCGGAGTATGGACAGAAGCGTTAGAACTAACGTGCGACTGTCTGTTTTTATGCTTCAATCCAATATTCTGGCTTTAAGGTTGCCTTCAAGAATAAAAAAGATGTTGATGTGTCGTATTGACTTCAGTGTCCACACGCTATCCCGGATGTTGACATGCAGCATGACATAAACTATATTTTGTCATATATATATATATATATATATATATATATACATATATATCTAAGTGTGTGTGTGTAGATAGAGAGAGAGAGACAGATATATATAAACAGAGTAAGATATATATATATATATATATATATATATATATATATATATATATATATATATATATATAAAGTTATGAATAGACTGAGATACAAAATTACATATCATTATAGCATCTATCTATCTATCTATCTATATATATATATATATATATATATATAAAAGTAAACATAGAAGTCAACACAGTTTGTTGCATGTTTGATGCACCACCTGACAATTGTATCTAGCATGAAACAGACTGTCGCCTCTAAGTGTTGACTTCTATGTTCACTTTTATATTTACACACGATCAATCCTTGATATTGAGCACTTTATCTTAAGAGTATATTTCTTCATATATATATATATATATATATATATATATATATATATATATATATATATATACATATATAAATATGAATGAAATATTATAAGAATAATGCAATAAAAAGGAATCATCTGACATTGCTACCAATAATGCTCATATTGACCAGCATATACAAATAGTCACGACATTACTTATTACACAAGGCCTGAATAATTGGGTTCATGCGTGACACAAATAGGAACCACTACGTTTACACCTCAGTATAACCTCTTATAATTACACATGCTCTATTCCTGATTTTTAGCACTTTTACCAATGTATATAGCAAAATATTTATCATTTTATCACATATATGTGTGTGTATGTGATTTTGTGTGCCTCTGTGTGCGTGCGCTTGTCTTTGTATTTAAACATACATGTTTGCCCAGCTGTTTCAGTAGATAGATATATCTTTCTGTGCTTGTGATTTCGTCTCCAGCTGATTTCTGAACATGCCGCTGAAGACAGGAAGCGTAGCACTTCCGAAGATGAGTTCCCTATTATGTTTATGAAACGAAACTAATTTTTCTGGATCGGTGGAAAATTAGTTCATCGATGACGAACTTAAAATGAGTTTAATTTGCATAAATTTGCATATTTTAACATGTAGGTTATGCAGCAATCTACTAGACAATTGCAAGTGCTTCCAGCCAAATGCAGGTTAGTCACAATGTAATACGTAGTGTTTTGTAGGCACCTAACATTTATACAGACATACGGGAGTGAATATCTACTTGTATTGTTGTGTGTATGGTTATTCTATGAAGTTCGGTAGTGATAGATAGATAGATAGATAGATAGATAGATATAAACAGACAGATAGATAGATAGATAGATAGATAGATTGATAGATAGATAGATAGATATGAAAATAGATAGATATGAAAAGAGATAGATAGATAGGTAGAGAGATACATATGAAAAGACAGAGATAGATAGATAGATAGATAGATAGATATGAAAAGACATAGATAGATAGATATGAAAAGACAGAGATAGATAGATAGATAGATAGATAGATAGATAGATATGAAAAGACATAGATAGATTGATATGAAAAGACAGAGATAGATAGATAGATAGATTGATAGATATGAAAAGACAGAGATAGATAGATAGATAGATAGATAGATATGAAAAGACATAGATAGATTGATATGAAAAGACAGAGATAGATAGATAGATAGATTGATAGATATGAAAAGACAGAGATAGATAGGTAGATAGATAGATAGATAGATATGAAAAGACAGAGATAGATAGATAGATAGATAGATATGAAAAGACAGAGATAGATAGATAGATAGATAGATAGATATGAAAAGACAGAGATAGATAGATAGATAGATAGATAGATAGATAGATAGATAGATAGATAGATATGAAAAGACAGAGATAGATATAAAAAGACATAGATGGATAGATAGATAGATAGATAGATAGATAGTTATATATGAATAGATAGATAGATAGATAGATGTGAACCGACATAGATAGATAGATAGTTATATATGAATAGATAGACAGATAGATAGATAGATAGATAGTTATATATGAATAGATAGATAGATAGATAGATGTGAACCGACATAGATAGATAGATAGTTATATATGAATAGATAGATAGATAGATAGATAGATGTGAACCGACATAGATAGATAGATAGTTATATATGAATAGATAGATAGATAGATAGATGTGAACCGACATAGATAGATAGATAGTTATATATGAATAGATAGATAGATAGATAGATGTGAACCGACATAGATAGATAGATAGTTATATATGAATAGATAGATAGATAGATAGATGTGAACCGACATAGATAGATAGATAGTTATATATGAATAGATAGATAGATAGATAGATGTGAACCGACATAGATAGATAGTTATATATGAATAGATAGATAGATAGATAGATAGATAGATGTGAACCGACATAGATAGATAGATAGTTATATATGAATAGATAGATAGATAGATAGATGTGAACCGACATAGATAGATAGATAGTTATATATAAATAGATAGATAGATAGATGTGAACCGACATAGATAGATAGATAGTTATATATGAATAGATAGATAGATAGATAGATAGATAGATGTGAACCGACATAGATAGATAGATAGTTATATATGAATAGATAGATAGATAGATAGATAGATGTGAACCGACATAGATAGATAGATAGTTATATATGAATAGATAGATAGATAGATAGATGTGAACCGACATAGATAGATAGATAGATATGAACAGGCAGACATAGATAGATAGATTAAATTCGACCTTGCCTACCGAACGCTACTTTGTGGCCGAATCGGTTAGGCACGCCTGGCTAAATGGCTGTTCTGTATAGGATGCAAGTTCGAATCCTGTCAAAGGACGAATATTTTCTATGAAAATTTCTCGGATATTCAGGCCGGTAAATTTTATTTAATACTGTTTATTATAAACAGAGCATTTACTTAAATACTTGTTTCTATAAAAAGAACGTTAAACATAAAAATGTCTTTAATAAATAAATTGTCGGATTTTGTCCATTTCTTAATGTATAAATAGATATGAACAGACAGACATTGATAGATAGATAGATAGATACATATGAACAGACAGGCAGTTATAGATAAACAGATATGAACAGACAGACAGAGATAGATAGATATGAACAGACATAGATAGATATAGAAAGATAGTTATAGATAGATAGATATAAAAATATCGATGCTAGATAGATAGATATTAAAATATATTGATAGATATATAATGATAGGTCTACATAGAAAAATAAAAATATAGTGCTAGATAGATAGGTATAAAAAGTTTGTGTTAGATAAATAGATCGATATGAAAAGACAGTGGTAGATAGGTATGAAAATACACTAATCGATATATAGTTATGAAAAGATACAATTAGATAGATAGAGAGAGCGAGAAGTAGAATGTCAGTTTTCGTGTGTGTGTGTGCGTGTGAATAAGATAGCGCTTTAATCTATGCTGTATTTATGGTTAAAAGTTCTCAATATTAAAGACTGAGCATATGTATATATAAAAGGAGACACTTAGGTCAACACCGAGTGGCGACAGTCTGTTTCAGCCTTGAACGCACCCCCATCATATATTAACACAATGATATAGGCAAACAGCAGATTTGATAGACGTATAGGTATTCATAAAACGTTATATATATATATATATATATATATATATATATATATATATATATATGTGAAGAAAATATACGGAAAAAACAAACAAACATCCTTATATGCAATTATGCTGTTTTAATGTTAATATGTCAACGTCGGACGTTTCGGTCTAATAAACCATCTTCAGGACATATTCATAAAATATAATTAACATTATCAATTCAACATGACAAAGACGATGGACATAAGAACAAGACTTATCCAAACAGATAACTGAAAGTTTTATATGATCAGCGTTCCGTTTAAACAGTTATCTGTTTGGATAAGTCTTGTTCTTATGTCCATCGTCTTTGTCATGTTGAATTGATAATGTTAATTATATTTTATGAATATGTCCTGAAGATGGGTTATTAGACCGAAACGTCCGACGTTGACATTATATTAACATTAAACAGCATAATTGCATATAAGGATTTTTGTTTGTTTTTTCCGTATATTTTCTTCATACTGTCGGATCTATATCCATATATTTGCTTACACACACACACATATATATATATATATATATATATATATATATATATATATATATATATATATATATAGAGAGAGAGAGAGAGAGAGAGTGGATTAAAATAATTTTCAGATATCAGTAGAATATTTGATTCGTTTTGATTGATTTACGGCTTGTCAGCCTTTTATTTAAAGCCTGAATATATTTTCAGGTTGGAAGATTTTTTATTGGCGATAATATTAAGTTACTGATAGAAATTTCTCTAATTAAGGAGAAAAAGAGATTCATTCCTTTCCCAGAGGTATTCTCGCGTAAACGAATACAACGAACCTGACTTGAATCGGAACTCGACTCTCCGATTTCACATTCAGAGCCATTATCCATTACATCATCCGCACATCCAAGCTTACAATAGTTTGTATTCCCAACCGGGTCACCCTCTAGATACTAAACAAGCTCCATGTTGCTTATCTTCGGTGTTCGTAGGAGAACCGGTGTTTCGATGAATAGAATGAATGTTTGTTGACAAAACATTGTGGAAAATCTCCTTCCTGAGACCGCCATGATTTGCCAAATTAACTGTCGTGCAGTAAATTTCGTAAATCATGTAGACTTATACAATAGATGGCGCTATCGATTAACAGAAATTCTGATGATGGCAAGAAAAATTAATTCGATGATGATTTGCTGACCCTACGCTTACACTGACGCAAACAAACAACGGACTTCCCAACACGTCCACTCAACTAAGACATATTCCTTCTTTATGAAATCAAATCAATACGATTCAGATTCCTACCCTGTCGTAACCTATTCTCTACGGTCGTCAGTGTTCATTCTCTCAGATCACAGTTTCGAAACTGATACACTGAAGCCCTTTCTTTCAGTCATTCAGAGAGTGCCTCTTTAATCAGATATGAAGAACTTAAAAGAAACGTCCAAATACACAATGTGTCTTGTCATAAGACACTTTTTAAAAAGCCATGAGAATTCTTAAGAAAACTATTTTTTTATATATATACATAAAATCTCGTACCTCCAGAAGTACATTCAAATGAGAGTATTATTAGTACAAAAGGCCTGAAGATTTTGTTCAACCATAAAACAGACCATCGTCAATCTGTGGTGACTTCAGTGTTCAATCTTACGTTAATATATATATATATATATATATGCTGGCTTATCTTTTCCGTGCAAAGCTCGCAGCTAGATGTGTCAAAAAATTCTTAATACAGACGCCCGTCCAACCCACAGAATCCACCGAGATTTATACTGTAGCTATGCTGGACCTTACTTACAATTTCTAGGAAAGAGCACGTAATCTAGCGTGATTATTATTTTGAACAAAGCACGTATATTCAAAACTTGGTCATGATGACTTGAGAATTCGTAATACTATTATTGAAACTACTACTACTACTACTACTACTACTACTACTAATAATAATAATAATAATAATAATAATAATAATAAGTGATAATAATAATACACACACATACACACGCACACACACACACACACACACTCATATATATATATATATATATATATATATATATATATATATATATATATATATATATATAATCAGTGGTTTTCAACCTTTTTGCTGGAGCGGAACCACTCCAGTGACTTGAGGAACCCCTGCAATAAATTGTCTTATGCCAATGAAAGCTTTCAATTATTAAAATAAAATAAAAATACTCATCTTCAGATTTATTTACAAAAAATAAAAACACAAACTGTAAAAAAAATTGTATTAGGTTGGTGCAAAAATAATGACGTAATAATGTCGTTTTAGACGTATTTCTTAACGTCAAAAAACGATATTATTACGTCATTATTTTTGCACCAACCTAATATACGTACATAATCTTGCTTCTACGGTTATTACACATGTATTAAAAACTTCAGTTTAAATGGATTATATTTATTTTCATTAAAATTCAATGAGAAACTTGAACCTGATGTTTCTTGCACAAATCTTAAATATTGGATCGTGTTTTTGACAGACACACAAAGTTCATCTTCCACACATATCTGCACAGGAGAATTAAAAATTACTATCAATCATAGTACTTTGTAACTTTTTGTGGAACCCCTGGGGTTTACTGGCGGAATGCTAGGGTTCCGCGCACCCTGGTTGAAAACCACTGATATATATATATATATATATATATATATATATATATATATATAGTAATCCGTTGGTAAAATCCAGGCGAGTCCTATTAACATAACAGAGAAACCGACTGACAAAAGAGCGCTCAACTCTTATTTTCATTAAACAGAGCAAATTTTCTTTACAAATGGAATTAAGATACCTTTAATGAAAATGGTCATTTACTAAAGCTATCTTTATTTCAAATGTAAAATATATATATATATATATATATATATATATATATATATATATATATATATATATATAGTTGTAGGGTGGATAAATGAAACGGCCAGATATAAGCAAGATATATATGTAGGTGAGTGTGTGTATGTCATTAATGACATAGGTAAACAAAAGCAGTGATCAAAGTGAATAGTCGCTATATGCCGGATACGTCAGTGGGAAGTACTCGTTAACCATCACTCTGTACTAAATCCTTTACATTCCAGGATTATTCTGAGACACGATAGGCGTCAGATGTACTTTTATATTTAACTGCGCGTGCGTGGGGAAACATTTCAACGCACATATTAATGCATATATACATATATACGAAACGCGTCACTAAAAATATGATGCACTTTGACATTATTTTGCCTGAGTTTCAAGCACGTGGTAATTGTCAGGCATCAACTGATAATTGTGGATTTTTAGGAACAAATGTAACTCAAATATCTTAGATTGATCCATGTTTCAATATTAACACCAGTTGTCATCGCATGCAACTATATATATATATATATATATATATATATATATACGAACTTTGTAATATATATATATTTGTGTGTATATATATATATACAGAAAAAGTTAGCGAAGGCGAGAATATTATTTTTGCTTCAAGGTGTTAACATACACACAAATATATATATATTACAAAGTTCGTATATATATATATATATATATATATATATATGTGTGTGTGTGTGTGTGTAAAACGACCAAAATAGAGGCTATATAAAAACAGTCTATAGTGAATATATATAAATATAAGTATGCATATGCAACTTCCTATAATGTTTATATACAGTGTAACCCGGATATAAGAGACCCTGTTATAAGAGAAACCCGATATAAGAGAGATTTTATCTGGCCCCAAATTAGAGCCTGTGTTAATGTATATAAATTAGACCAAACACGGATATAAGAGAAACACGGATATAAGAGACTTCTTCTCCGGTCCCGACAACTCTCTTATATCCGGGTTACACTGTATGTATATATATATATATATATATATATATTGATTAATAGATGGATATCTCTAATATAGAGGTTATATAGCTTTCTGATTTACATTCGACCAGAAATTATATATCGTTTGATATATTTATATATTCTTGTGCCATATATATATATATATATATATATATATATATATATATTTATAAATCTATATATATATATATATATATATATATATATATATATATATATATATATATATATATAAAATTAATGAACATGTTATTCTTTGTATACTTGATGTGTGTGCGCGGCAAAAATTTTGGAAATTACAAAATTTTCGGATATATATATATATATAAAGGTTTCTGAGTGTTGGTAGTGTAGCCTCTATTTTTTTCTAAAATGCTTTTGTGACATGCATTTCTAGCCGGGATATTGGCGAAAGCGAACAGCTGGCGCCTCATAACCAGCTGATTCAGGTAGATGGAGCTCTCTAGCATAGGACGTAGATCCGTCTAGGGGAAGGAAAAACCCAGATTTAAAAACCCCGATGACGTCATATCCAGACATGAAAATGTTTACGGAGGTAAATCCACACTAAAAAACCCGGAGATGTTTGCCTATTAACATTGACAACTCTTTGGCCCAAATGTGATGTCTTTTATTTCTTTGGATCCTGTCGGTACCTCCGAGAGATATGGGGTGCTTAGTCTGGGCAACCCACGTTCTTTATAAATAATCACCAAGGCTTGTACCCTGAAAGTGTCAGTCTCGTCTCAATACCAAAGGAGTGAATTTTGATTTGATCCAACAGTGCGCTAACATCATCTCATGATATAAATCTTTGTATCTATCTATCTAGCTAACTATATATATATATATATATATATATATATATATATATATATATATATATGTGTGTGTGTGTGTGTGTGTGTGTGTGTGTGTGTGTGTGTGTGTGTGTGTGTGCGTAAAATAAAAATGAAAACGTGTTCATAAACGTTTCATATTTGATATTTATCCTGTTATTCTATCGGATTTCAATCCATAATTGATCCCAATATATATATATATATATATATATATATATATATATATATATATATATATATATATATATATATATAATTTCCATCTATATATACTTATCTATATAAACATATGCATACATAGAGAGTTAATAACGTGAAAAAAATTTAATCATTAAAAAATAATAGAATCTAATTCAATTATAATACAAAATAATAAAAATTTGAGCAATAATAAAATATTATACATAAAATATATACTAATAGTTCAAATATAACAAAATTTGTATATATAATTAAATAGTAATAAAATAATCTATGTTAAAACTTCATATAACATGAGAATTTTAAAAAGTTAAATATATTAAGTGTTGGAATAATTTTACACTGATCATTATCTAAAGATAATTTTTTAATCGATTATAATCTTTCTAAAATCATGAATCCAATATTGTGAATTTCCTGCCACCGCTATCATTGCTGATTAGTGACGATTAATATTAATTATGATTAAATAAACTTAAATAATAAATATACTAATATTAAATAATAATTAATTGTATTAAATGGTGTCTAATTATAAATCTAATTTCTACTGTGCTTTAAGTATGAAATATAAAATTTTGCTTCATTTTTTTTTTCTGTTTTGACAATATTTTCTTCAAATTATCTACCTTTTGTTACTAAAAATATATATATATATATATATATATATATATATACATACATATATATATACATATATGTACACACATATAGATATATATTTATATATACATATATATATATATATATATATATATGTATATGTATATATGTATATATATATGTATATGTATATATATATATTATATGTTTATATATGTATATATGTATATGTATATATGTATATATATATGTATATATATATATATGTATATGTATATGTGTATATGTATATATATATATATATGTATATATATATATATGTATATGTATTTGTATATATATATATATATATATATATATATATATACATATGCATTATGATACATGGCATGCTATGTAAATATAAATACCTACTTATAATTATATTTTTTATAAATATATTCTATTGTGAAATTTTATCTTATTTGCTGCTGTATAATATTCTTTTTTTTTTAAATATATATATTTTTGCTAGATAAATCAATTTTAGCTTAAAATTTATTTCTTTTTTTTTTCCAACTTTTAAGTATAGACAAGGAGGCTGAAATGTAAGTGCAACTTAAACTATCTTTTTTTAATATTTTTTTTAATCTTTTTACTCACTAATTTTTTTTTTATTTTGTGCCTATTCAATATTCTTAATGTTTTTTTTTCATCATCTTTGTATACACAATAAGAAATATTCGATTTATTTTATTTTCAATTAACGGACAGAACTTTTAATAATCAAACATTTCCATTATGTTTTAATGTTTTTTTCATGTTGCAAGAACGATAAATATATCTGAAGACAGAGTTCAAAATATGTTTCAACCATGATCCAGTAATCTACGATTTACGAGGTGGGATAAATGATCCGTTAAATTGTGTTTACTCTGCTTGAGACAATAACAGAATAAGAATCTCGTCACAAGATCATGCAAGACGTTCTATACAGCTAACCTCTAAACTCGTATATACCCCACACTCCCCCTACTATTAATAATAGACACGCCTAACGTTCTTACATAGACAACAATTTTAGACTTAAGTTTATTTTCATAATAAGTTTCGCACAGTGAGGAATCAGACAGAGATTGAGTTTTTTTTGCTAATAATATGATTCCCACAAGAAAATACACCGGCTACAAAAACGTCTGTCGGTGGGCAAATTCCAATTTCTCTGTTTATTTCGTGATCTGCGGATGAAGGACAAAGCGTGTCCGAAAATTCCTGATTTAAGCCTTACTTTCTGTTCTTAATTTTCTGTCATATGTTTAATAGGTTAATAATTAATAAATGTTTTTTTCCTACTGATTATATTGGTATCCATTCGTTTGTCCTTCTTTTATTAAAGTGTCTATGATATATATATATATATGTATATATATATATATATATATATATATATATATATATATATATTCGCGTATACATATATGCATATTCGCGTAGAGATATATATATATTCGCGTATACATACATATATATAATATCGTAAATATATATATATATATATATATACACACATATATTCCTATATATATATATATATATATATATATATATATATATATAGTATTGCGTATTGAGTACTTGTATTAATAAAACATTATATAACAGAAGTGCTAAAATTTGTACCACTAATAAAATAAGTATAGACTTTTTTCGTCACAGGTAGCACAAACCTGAGTTTCTTGCATGAAGCAATAGTCATGTGCTGACTGAAAATTCTCCATATATATATATATATATATATATATATATATATATATATAATGTCTATCTTGCCGTTGAGAATGATTGTCACAAGACAACATTATTAGACTTACTTTTGACTTGAACAGATATTACTCATTAAACCGGACAAAATTTTAAAATATATGACACAAATTTGGCAGACATCAGAAATGCCTGTTGTCGTCCTCAGGTCGGCTTTTTTGAAGGTTTGCCTGTAGAGCGACACATTTCCGCAAATGTGATAGAAATTCTCAGTCCTTGGTTCCAATTCATATTTGGTTGGTGTTCACGTACGATGACTTCGCATATGACATAATCTCATTTGCTTTACTCAGACAAATCCTGCCGCAAACATCACGCAATATGCTACAATCATGTCCATATACAAATACGTACACACACACACATATATATATATATATATATATATATATATATGTATATATATATATATATATATATATATATATATATATATATATATATATATACAGAGAGCGAGTACCGTGGATGTGACCTCTGTTTTTTTCTGTCCCCTCGGCAGGTTCACATGCACCATGGTTGGTATTATCTGTTAGGGTAGCAGCTATGGAAATATAGTGAAACCCACAAACTGGGATCAAAATATTACGAAAGTATAAATATATATTTTATATTAAAAATACCAGCAATATATTTTAATAATAAAAAGAAAAAAACGTACCAAATCTCCAAAGAAAATTAAATTTCAGCATTAAATGACCCATAATTAGTTGATATGCCATTAAACAAACAAATAAACCAACCAACTATAGATAAAATATTCTTAAAACATATCCAGTTCAATTTGCAAAGACTTCTCACTCTTTGGTGGAACCCAATTAAGTTGCTTAACTTACTGGTCACTGTCATGAAAGTGTCCGTAGTTGAACTAATGTCGTTTCATTATCACCAAGCGAAGCCTGAATTTTGGTCTATCACGATGAAAGGGTGTTTCTTCTGCGAGGCTCCGTGCCTGAAGCATCTATTGGAACTTAAGGTCAGCTTAGATCTCAGATGGCATTCATACATACGATCTATCGCTAAAAATATTGGAAAAAATGGTACCTGATTCCTCCTATTATCATCTACCTTTACATGAGCCAAAATTGGGGAACATAAAACCAATGAGTTTGTTTGGAAAAGGCTTGAAAGTTTTGTGAGCCACTAGAAACCTCTTCTCGCCACTGTCAAACGAAAAAAATGGCGTGGTTTGGACACATTCCAAGGCACGGCAACCAGCACAAGACCATCATTCAAGGCACCATTGAAGGTGGATGTAGGAGAGAACACCAACGCAAAAACTTGTTGGAAAATGTCAAACAATGGATAAGTATGACTATACCATAATTACTGATGGCTGCTGTTGATAGGCTTTTGTGGAGGAGATTCAATATGGCTTCTGCATTCAGATCATCCCTACAATTACAAAAGTTAAGAGGATGATGATAATAATGATGATGATGATGATAACGTGATCATTGCATAATTTTAGATATTCCAACTTCCTTCTTACCATCAGGAGCTGCCCAGTCTTCACTTTGCAGTCTCGATATAGTTCTCTCTGCTTCCTTTTGAGAGATGGATTATTTCCCAACTTACAACCCCTTTCGTCACAGACGAAATGTTAGAAGCCTCTCCCCGCTATATACCATATTTCCATGTTAACATTTCAGGCAAATTACATTCCTTAGTTTCACCAGTTCTAACCTTCACAGCTAAAATTCGCCATGACGCCTATTTAGTGAACCATCCCCATTTCCTTCGTATTCCATCGTTGAGATGTAAGTTCCACTCGAACAGCTTCTTCTTACGGAGAGCTACCTTGTGGAACCGACTTACAAGATGATGATTCCGCAATCAGTACATACTTAACCTGCTCATGTCTGGGCTTAACCGTTGTCTTCACCATATATTCCACTAAACTGTGCCTCTTACTCTGGGACCCTCCACCTTGAATGTCTCTTGGGCCGTGTCCAGTGGGAATAGCGTTGTTAAATATCATTTTCTTGCATTTTTAACCCGAATATCCCCTGAAGGATATTTCGAATGTTTTATTTTCAGGGTTTCCGACCAAAGAGCAAAGTGAATTTCGGAAAAAATAAACTCTCATTTAGCTTTACTTTTTAATCTTTTTATCCCACGTAAGGCGATACGGCCACTAGTATACAAGGGGTTACTGGGAGAGAAAGAACCAATAAAAGAACAGGACAATAAAAGAGCAGGATTTGTGGGGTCAGAAGATGATGACAGACATGGAAGTAATTTTTTTAAGTTCTTAGTTGACAACAATCTGGAAGAGAGTTCCACAACGTAAAGTGCAAGAAAAGAAACTGTTAGGATAGAACATACGGTTACATATAGAAATATCAATAGTAAAATCATGAGACCTAATTGCCAAACTAGTAGTGCGCTCAAGTTCATAAAAATCGAGGCGCCAACTAGAAGAGTTCAGCAAAACATTTGCCGTAAAAAATATTTATAGAAAATGCCTAGGGAAGCTTGTGAACGGGAAAGTGGCAGAAGCCGCGATGCAATCTCTTGACCGATAACGCTGCATATTCTACTTTGAATTTTGTCAAGAATCTCTAGATATAAACAGAATCCTTAGACTAGATGTGGCATGAATAGGTGTGCAAATGAACAAGCTCCTGAAACTCTTAGACAATTTCGAAATCAACTGCACACGTGACCTCATCGATCAGATCAGACTTACAGACAGACTAATCTCTGTATAATTGTTCGGTTGATGTCTCCTGACGAGTGGAGCGAACATTACAAAAAGGTTCATTTACGAAAATACGGAGTAGAGGTGCTGAGTATAAAATCAATCTTCTTCTGCGTGGCAAATTTATTATTTGTATTACTCCGTATATATATATATATATATATATATATATATATATATATATATATATATATATATATATATGATTGATAAAACTATCAAATTTGACATATATATATATATATATATATATATATATATATATATATATATATATATGATTGATAAAACTATCAAATTTGTCATATATATATATATATATATATATATATATATATATATATATATATATATATGATTAATAATACTATCAAATTTGTCATATATATTTTGTCATATATATATATGATTAATAAAACTAGCAAATTTGTCATATATATTTTGTCATGTATATATATATACATATGATTAATAAATATATACAATTTTTCATATATTTTGTCATATATATATATATATATATATATAATTAATAAAACTATAAAATGTATCATATATATTTTGTCATATATATATATATATATATATATATACATATATATATATATATATATGATTAATAAAACTATCAAATTTGTCATATATATTTGTTAAATATATGTGCGTGCCTGTATGTGTATGTACGTATATATGTATAAACTGTATTTCGGTAGCAATAAAAAGGTTATATATACGTATATAATAAAAACCTGATCAATACTTAATAGAACAACAAGTTAAAACTTGAAGGGAGACTTTACTCCATCGCATGTAATAATTGTTGCAAGAAATACATAGGCGAAACCTCAAGGAATCCAAATAAAACATTATATGAAAGATTTATAGAAAAAAACACAGCGAAGATAATTTGCGGTGGGGATGTAACTGAAGCCGAGATGCCAGGTTAGCACTGATAACTTGCAGATTCTTCTTTAGATATTGTCAAGAATTTCTAGATATATAGCAGAATCCCCAGACTAGATGTGGCATCAATATTCGATGTACAGACGAATAGTAAGTGCATAAACGTGAAAGATTCCGGCGATAAAAATTGCCTGGCACGACAGAGTGAACCAACTTTCTTAGCAGCAAATTCAGTAATTGTTTCAAAATAATAGTTCCACTTCGTGTCAAAAAAAAAAAAAAGAAATCGAAAATGCTGATGGGGGCCAAAACATATTCTCTATGATGATTAAAAAAGAGCAGCATCGTTTTCCAGGTGTTCAAATTAACAAGCCATTTCTTGCCCCAGTTAATAACAGATTGTAATTCAATTTCAACTAACAATTTCACCAGTGAAATTATGAGACCTAGGTGCCAATCCAGTACTGCGTTTATATGCAAGGAAAGCTCTTCAGAAAAATTGTCGTGAAATTATTTATAGAAAAGATACAGGAAATATTTGTTGCGGTGAGGATGTGAATGTAACGGAGATGCAAGGTCAGGACTGATAATGTTGCAGATTCTTCTTTAGATTTTGTCAAGAATTACTAGATATATGGCAGAAGCACCAAACCAGCAATTTTTTACTATAATTTTTCAACTTCTTCCGGTATAGACAAACAAAATTATTTTCCTAATGTTGTCCGTGGAATATACAAGTACTATACAACACTAAGTTAGACTGGCAATCAAACTATATCTGCCATTAAGGAAAACTCTATACTAAACAATGAATTTATTAATCTTTGCCTTAAAACGCTGTACACAGAAGAACAAGGAAAAGGGATGGTCAATGTTCAAGCTTTAATCTTAGTTGTAAAATAAAAGGATTATATTAAAAATATAGTTGATAAAGACGGTTAAAGAAAACCTTGTCAGTGTTTTAATCCACAACTTCCTAAAGTCGATGTTTTAAATGACGTCTTTTTCTCATATATATATATATATATATAAACTTATAGTATCGTTATCTGGAAAACAAATTACACTATATAGTAATATTTTAAGCTGTAATCTTGAAATATTTCACTGAAATTTATTCTAAGAACAATGTTTATGGATCATTTCTTTAGTCATATTCAAAATGCCTTGGAAATGACTACAGAAGGGTCCGAAAAGCTTGGGAATAGACACTACTGATAATGTTTATAGACGGATTCTTTAGTCATTTTAAAAATGCCTTGAAAATGGCTAAAAAAATGTGTCCGAAAAGGTTGGGAAAATAGACACCACTGAGAATGTTTAAATTCCCTTATCTCCACCTAACGGAAACATTTAAGAATGCTAGAAAAACTCAATAAAAAAAAATATCAAATATTACAGATTATATATATTTTTATCAAACTATTTAATATTTTTAATTTATTCGTTGTATTTTTGAAGATCAATAATCGATGCTGATATCAAAATTCCTATAAACATTTTTTTAATTACAATATTTCCTCTTTTTCTGTCTATTTTCACTTCTTGAAGCTTTGTCGATCACATCCGTTTAAGACTTCATGTCTTCACCATCTCCTTTTACTATTCCCCATCGTCTTTCTTAGAATCAGATTTTTTTTTTTTTCGACACGCACCATTTTCTCAGCAATTTTTTCTTCGATCCACCTTTAAGAGTGAAACCGTAGATGATAGTGCTGTAACTGATTATTCGCCTATGCCTCATCCCTTTCCTGTTGCAACAGACGCTGTGGGCGCAGTTGCCTCTTCGTTAGTGTTGCTGTTTGAGCGGAAGAAAACACTATACGAAACAAAAATTCCGGCTCCAAAAGATGGCCGACAGCACACTGAACTCAATTTTATTTTTAAAAAGGCAGAGACAAGTAAGCGAATTAGCACTAAAACAATTATTGTTTTATTTAATCAACTGATTCTGTGCAAGTGGGATTCCGTAGCAGTGTCTGTAATGATGCGATGACTCATACACTGTTTCTTCAAACTAAAAGCATATATTACAGTCTGAAATATTTTAGTGTCTATAAGAAAGAACAAGAAACAAATTATTCAGTGATACTGCATTGCAATGATATATGAATGTTTATGTTCATTCATTATATATCCAGTACTACTACGAATAAAAAGATATATATAAATTGGTTATGTAACTACAACACTAGCATTTCGAATAACAAGCTATTTATACGATAGCAGCTCCATATCACTGCTCTAAAAAGAAAGTCTTACTCACACCAATATCACAGAGACAATTGGTCAATATTTGAAGCTATAAATATGAAAAATAAGAATAATATATTATTTAACCCAAGAACCCTTATTTTAAATATCTTATAATAAACAAAAACTACTATGATGATGATAGAATTTCGATCCCTCTGCGTGTTGCCTCAGAACTCATTTCTCATTCTCTCTCTCTCTCTGCCTCTCTCTCTCTATATATATATGAGTTATCTCTCTCACTCTCTCTCTCTTTCTCTCTCCATATATATATATATATATATATATATATATATATATATATATATATATGATTTGAGTATTTTTCTTATGTATATAATACTGATTTATTTTACATACATTTAAAAGTGTTTTGTGATATAAAATATCTCTCTCACTCTCTCTCTCTTTCTCTCTCCATATATATATATATATATATATATATATATATATATGATTTGAGTATTTTTCTTATGTATATAATACTGATTTATTTTACATACATTTAAAAGTGTTTTGTGATATAAAATATCTCTCTCACTCTCTCTCTCTTTCTCTCTCCATATATATATATATATATATATATATATATATATATATATATATGATTTGAGTATTTTTCTTATGTATATAATACTGATTTATTTTACATACATTTAAAAGTGTTTTGTGATATAAAATATCTCTCTCACTCTCTCTCTCTCTTTCTCTCTCCATATATATATATATATATATATATATATATATATATATGATTTGAGTATTTTTCTTATGTATATAATACTGATTTATTTTACATACATTTAAAAGTGTTTTGTAATATAAAAGTTTTCAAAATACATTTAAAATGAATAGGAAAACACTTTCTTCTACTTCATCTTCTTCTTCCTCCTCCTCCTTCTTGTTGTTGTTCTTCTTCTTCTCTAAGCTTTCTCTTTCAGTAGGTGGAGGATTATGGCACTCCACAATTTTCTGTCCTTCTTAGTGTATTTTATATTTTCGTTATCTCTCCTAATCCGTGTTCTTCCAACAATTTGCGCATGCTCATTAGGCAGGTTACACAATGCCCCCATCTCTCTCTCTCTCTCTCTCTCTCTCTCTCTCTCCCTTTAGTGGCTGCAATAAATTATGTGAGTGTCAAACATTCTAAGATCCCTTTCCACATTATGTACACTAGGAATTTCAACTGTCTCTTTCTGATGTTAAGCATAACTACCTTTCATTCTCTAATTCCTATAACATCATCGTGTTCTATCCATGGTATTCTCAGCATCCTTCTGTAGAACCACATTTTTTTTGCCTCCCAATACTAGAATAATATAACATAAAAAAACAATAAAGTAAATTAGTAGAAGAGATAGCAACCTGATTGCCTCTAAAGTCTAAAATATAGTTACGGTGTTATGCCGGTTTCATGCTATAAACTTATGGCTTTGAATACAATACTATATATCTGTTTCTAATATTTTAAGCTACAGATAAAAAAAAAACACTGATATTTGGGAAATTGGTGGACCCTCCTGTCGTATCCGACGTATGAGGGTCAAGCAGCTCAGTTCCTAGGAACTGACAGCCCAGACACCAGCATATATGATTTGATTACAGTGGTGAAGGCTTTGTGCAGAACCAACCACACTTTTTTTGAAGGGCTGAATAGAGATACCCGGTGCACAGCGTGCCACAAGATCCCCAAACGGAGGCTTTGAATTCAGAGTTGTCCTTCTCCTAGACTAGTTGCCATCCAAGGCTCTGGAAACTGGTCTGTCCTCCTATTTACCCATAGCTGGATGTAGAAGAAGATGATTCATACCTTTCCTAAGGGTACTAGCACGTAATTTGAATGGAATTCGAACTCGGCTCTCCGATTTCTCAATCCGAGCCACTATCCACTACCCCACCGTGCCTCCTTAAATTAAAACCCGCAATATCAACATATAGCCCCCAAATAAAACATAAACATATTTGACAAGTAATGAATGCTTATGAAAAAAAATCCAATAATATTTAACAGGTGATTTTTATATCTCAAGGATATTTTGATTTGTAACCGATATCGGAAAATATTGATGACACCAATATTAAATCCACCCTTAATGTTAAGTCTTATTGGTTTCGTTAAGAAAAAAACTGGCTGCTGATCTCAAAAATGACCTTCAGTCTCTTGTTATCTTGGACAAGAGATGGTTTGTTAATTTTAACGCTTCCAAGACGAAATCCCCCTCGTTTAATCGTCTTAGAGAATCTTTTATACCTTCCATTTGTATGGATGGTGCTAACCTCCAAGACAGTACCACATTGATTATATTGAATCAAGTGATAGAAAAGTTGTTTCTCTGTATCCTGCTATGGAAATGTTATCACCAGAATCTATTACACATGTATATGTCAACCAGGCCTTGAACATTGCTGTCACATTTGGTCTTTTGCTCCTGCTATGTAAATAGAGATTCTTGACATAATCAAAAAAAGAAAAAAACATCTACAATTTTATTGGTCCTGATCAGGCATCTTGGATCCAATCACTTTCCCACGGCTCTAATGTGGCTTCACTGTGATTTTTTTTTCTATAATTATTTTCATAGTAATTGTTCTGATGAACTTTTTCTTTGTTTTTCACGTACACTGTTTATATGCATTCGTATGTGTCTGCGTGAGTGTGTTTGGGTTTTTATATATACGTTCATATATGTCGTTTATACGCTCACGCAAAGCAGTGTTTATCTGAATCCGTGTGATTTACGAAAATATATTTTACAGTAAATATGACAAAGTCGTTTGGATATTTTAACCAATCCTTCAGAGTAACGGAATTTTGTCTTGCCTTCGCTTAGCCAAGTAAATCTCTTCACAGACTCTGTCAACTCTACCGAAGAAAGTCTTTGTGAGGACATATGAAAGGGCAGAAATTCTTTTATATAATCTGTTATAGCGCAACGTCATATATTCAAGTACTCGCATATTTCATGATTTACTGTTTGCCTACGAGTTGCACCAAACAGTCGAGATAAAAAAAACGAACTCTCACTTTGTGCGTGTGTGTATTTACATGCGTATATGAAAATCTATGCTTGTGTCTGTGCGTATGTATGTACTCGAGTTTTGGAAACGATCGTAATGGATGGAAATCCTTTGTTGAAAGATTTCCAGTTGTCTATAACTGCATTTGTAGACTGACTTCTACTTTCACTTTCACTTTCGTTCGGGCATAGATTTTCTTTATTTCTCTCTATGCATCTTATTTGTTCTTTTTTTTTCTTTCTTTTGTTTTGTTCATTGTTTTATTTTTAGAATTCGAAAAATCAATTTCTGCTCGTGAAGCAATCCACTATTCCACAGCCAGAGACACAACTTAAATATACAATCAGATATGCAATGAGATATACAAATATAACAAGGCAAAGACAGATTGAACGAGAAAGTAGATTGAAATGCATAAAAAATGTGTAAATATAAACGCACAAGAATAGATCTGTTGATGTTTTCAGCTGAACGAACCTGATGTTTTAACAATTTTCCTTAACAATTTAAAGTTACCCATCGAAACGAAATATTTTATGGCTTTCTGAGTTGTTCCGTTATTCTAAACGGCCAAACTTGTTCTATAACGAGCCCTCTTTGGAAACATACGAGTTTTATGCATTGCAACTCAGTTTTGATTTTTTTTTATGTTTTTTTCAAGAATATTTCTTGTCAAAAGTATGGAATTTTTTTAATTCATGGATCAGTGCTTCTAATCCTTTCTTAGGCCAAATTGTAATCTTTAATTCATTATAATTTCTCCTCATATTTATAATGCATTTTTCTTGTTACTCAAGCAACGAAACTATAGAGTATTGGCTAAGACTTAACATCAAAATTTACAGGAGAATCAGATTATGATATAATTTTACTGAGAGAGTATATTTTTTGTATACTGAAAAATATGGCAGCATGATTAGATTATTTCCTTCAATTTAACATTTTTTTCTTTCCATATAATTTTTACTGCGACACTATTATTTTCATTAGTGATTATTTAATAAATAAATTACTGCAAATTTATTTCACAAGTTGAAATATTCACACCGATATGGCTCTTGCAGGCGGTGCATGTATTTGTTACGCCAGATGACGAACAGTGAACGCATGAGAATACAATAAATATCCAATTCCCCATTATTACGAAGTGGGACTAAAAACAAAGGCAGAAAATAGATACATTGTGATGTCTATCATTCTATATGGCTGCAGAAAGAAATAGTCACTAAATAAAAAAAATCAAGCTATCGAAATAGACTTTAATCGATGAGTGTTGGGCAGAGTATTTAACAAAGGAGAAATCCAAAAGGAGTATAGGAAAAACAAGCGAGTATAGGCGATAGAATAAAGAAGAATAGGAAAAGTAAAGGATTGTAGGTAGGAAAAAGGAATGTAGGAAAGAGAAAGGAGTAGTAAAGGAGAGAGAAAAGTGTATAGGAAAAGAAAAAGGAGTATATGCAAGAAAAAGGGGAAAGAGTAATAAAGAGAATAGGAGAGAGTAATGAGTATAAAATAGTGTAAAAACGAGTATAGGAGCGAGAAATTAGTGTAAGGAAGAGAAAGAAGGAGTAAAGGAGAGAGAAAAGTGTATAGGAAACGAAAAAGGAGTATATGCAAGAAAAAGGGGAAAGAGTAATAAAGAGAATAGAAGAGAGTAATGAGTATAAAATAGTGTAAAAACGAGTATAGGAGCGAGAAATTAGTGTAAGGAAGAGAAAGAAGGAGTAAAGGAGAGAGAAAAGTGTATAGGAAACGAAAAAGGAGTATATGCAAGAAAAAGGGGAAAGAGTAATAAAGAGAATAAGAGAGAGTAATGAGTGTAGAGTAGTGTAAAAACGAGTATAGGAGCGATAAATTAGTGTAGGGAAAAGAAAGGAGTAAAAGAGAGAAATGAGTGTAGGAAACAAAAAGGAGTGTACTAAACAGTGTAAATTTGATAATTTAATCAATGATATGCACTCGCGACAATAATATGGATATTGTTAAACCTCAAAAAAACGGAAAAATGAATGTTCACAATCCAAATACACACACAGACTAAAAATAAATGCTACGAACTGTGAATTTTTACTCCATTTTCTTCTTTCTCTCATTTGTGTATATATATATATATATATATATATATATATATATATATATATATATATATACATATATATATATATATATATATATATATATATATATATGTATATGTATATATATATATATATATATATGTATATATATAGGTGTGTGTGTATATGAGTATGTGTGTCTGTGTCTATGCGTTTATATTCTGTGTGTGTATATGAGTGTGTGCATGTGTGTTTATGTGTATGTGAGTATATATGCGCGTGTGTGTGTGTTTGTGTCTCTGGGTGACTGTGTGTGTTTCATATCCTTTGTCCTATTATATCTATATATCTATATATATATATATATATGCTTTTACAGAAGAAAAAAAAATTTCGCATTCACATATTTCCCCTTCTTTCTAGCGAATGTTCTTGTATTTTCTACAATTTCTCCTTCTTTTCCATTACTATATATTTCGTTTTTCCCTCATTAGAACCTGCTTACATCGGTTTTTCCACCATTTTCTCCGCCATTTTCTTAACCATCCCAAAACTAAATTCCGCATTACAGAACTCGCAAAAGAAGAAAAACGTATATGGAATTTATACCGGACATATAATTCACCCTGTATTTCTTTCCCCTTCCCCTTAGCACTCTGAAAAAAATAAAATATGCTTCCATGAAACATTATTGGTTGTCATATTTGATAGTGGGGTCTGACCTTGAACACAAAGTAGCGATAGAATATAAAAAAAGCTAAAATTTACAAAGGGATGTTTTTATACTGACTCCCCTGAATTATTTCACTGAATCCGTTATATGTAGTGATTTTAGGAATTGTCGTATTCTCCTCCACAGTAGCTATGGGTAAATAGTCGTGTAGACTGGTTTCTATAAGCTTGGGTGGCTAAAAGTCTAGAAGCAGGACAACTTTGCATACAAAACCTGGGAAGGGTCATTTGGAAACATGGTAGCCTACTCTACAACATTTCTCTGAATTCGGCTCTTCCAAAAAAAGTGTGGCTGGTTCTGTACAAGCCTTCACTGTAATAATCAAATATTTTCGTGTTGCCAGGCTGCTTTTTCTAAGAATTGATCTGCTTGACCCTCATACGTCAAAAATGTGGAGGATTTGTGTGTTCCTATCAAGAACGATTATAAGTACCAATTTCAAAGATATCTTTTGACTGTCACCTTCAGGGCAAATCCCAAAGACCAGTAACTGAACCACCACCCCATCACCGTATATTCTTTACAGTTTTATGTTCGTTTTTCGCGTGCTTGTTGCGTCTTCAAGGATCAGAGTTCTACGTGCATGTCAAAAGTTCAAAGCTTTTCCATATATAGAGTGCAAAACATCTTGAGAAAGACTATGCAGAAACCAAGGAATATCTTACCAGCTTTCGCATATCCCCTATTTCCCCCGTCGTGTTCTATTTGCATGGTTGGATAATAATAGCAATAATGGGGCACAAAAGATGGCTGAACAGGGGTTGACTGGATTGTTTTTTTGGTAACAAAGATGAATGAACTCTCTCATTTATTTCGAAATATTAGATAATGCTCACATATATAAATGCCTTATCAGTGTCTTCTCAACTTCCTTATTTTATCCATTCATATTTATGCATTTACATATATATATATATATATATATATATATATATATATATATATATATATATATATGTATATATATATATAAATATATATATATATATATATATATATATATATTTATACATATATACATATATTTATATATATATACATATACATATATATATATATATATATATATATATATATATATATATATATATATAAAGAGAAAGAGAGAGATGCTTATATATGTAGATAGATATTTATATATGAAGAGTGATATATATTTATATCTGAAGATAGAGAGATGTTCATATATGAAGATAGATATTTATTTTTGTAGATAGGTATATATATATATATATATATATATATATATGTGTGTGTGTGTGTGTGTGTTTCTATATATATATTTATATATGTAGATAAATATTTATATATGTAGATAGATAGGTATATATATATATATATATATATATATATATATATATATATATATATATATATATATATATACATGTAAGCAAATATATGGATATAGATCCGACAGTATGGAGAAAAATATACGGAAAAAACGAACAAAAATCCTAATATGCAATTATGCTGTTTTAATGTTAATATATTGTCAACGTCTGATGTTTCGGTCTAATAAACCATCTTCAGGACATATTCATAAAATATAATTAACATTATCATTATCGTCTTTGTCATGTTGAATTGATAATGTTAATTATATTTTATGAATATGTCCTGAAGATGGTTTATTAGACCGAAACGTCCGACGTTGACATTATATTAACATTAAAACAGTATAGTTGCATATAAGGATTTTTGTTTGTTTTTTCCGTATATTTTTCTTCATATATATATATATATATATATATATATATATATATATATATATATTCAGTGTATTCAGGCAGCAAATTTATGGAAGGCAATTATTATTGGATATATTGCGTCGATTACTTTTGATGGTCGTCTTTTTCGAATTACAAAACAAATTTATCTTAAACTATCCTTAAATATATCAACATTCTTTGTCTGCATCACAACACTCTTTGTCTACGTCACAATACTCTTTACGTCACAGTCACTACTACATAGCTCACCAATTGTCTCTCTACCTTGAAGTGTCGAAAGTATCGTATAGAAAAATAAAATAAGCTTCATTTTTCTAAAATCTATGTAATGGAAGGTAAATTGAGAAGAATGCTATGTGAAGGAATATTTTGGCTTATTAAAAGAATTAAAAGTTATGGATTTCTTTTTAATTATTTGTTTTCATGTGTATTTATTTTATTTTGTTTATTTATGTATCAAATTATCTGTTTTTTAAAGTCAGCAGTGAACCGTTTTCTTTCAATTTAAGAAAAAATTATGGTCACGCGTTCACTTCAGAAAGAAGCATAAATTTTGGAAAGAAGAAATGTTAAAAAAATCCGAGGGTAAATAAACATTTTGTCAAGAATCAATGATTGCCCTCCAATTTTTTTCTTATATGTATGTATGTGTGTGTGTGTGTGTGTGGATATATATATATATATATATATATATATATATATATATGTATATATATATATATATGTATATATATGTATATATATGTATGTATATATATGTATTAATATATGTATATATATGTATATATATGCATATATATATATATATATATATATATATATATATATATATATAATATACATGTATATATAATATATATGTACATATAGTGTATGTGTATCTATATATATATATATATATATATATATATATATATATTATTTATAATATCTTTTTTCTTATTTAAAGAACAAAACAAGTACTGTTGAAGCCAACTTAAATTACCTGGGTTTATCTCAAACTTTTGAATTGTATAGTGGTAGTATACACTAGTATACTATATTCTATAGTTGTAGTATAAACCGCAGGTGTGTTTGGCAGCCGTTGAACTAATCGAAATATACATGTGCTAACCCCAGCAACATGGGTCTGGCAACCTGTGTATTAATTTGGAAAACAAGAGTAGCCGGCCATTTTTAACCAAACACAGACACACACACATGCATTTATGAGTGTTCTTAATTTATTTTATTTTTTAAAGCTAACGATATTTTTATATAATGTAAAATCTTATGTTTGCCTTGATAAAGACCATCAGTAGACGAAACGCGCTGGTAAAGAAAAATTTTCTAAGAATTTTCTTGCTGTTGTCTCCACGTCACTTCGACATATTTCTGTCGGTATTGTTACAATCAGGCATACGCAGCTCTTTTAGATCGTCTACCCTATATAACTTCGTGCTACAGGCATGTTACTTTTATCCTCTGATACTGCCAGAAATCACCGAATGTGACGTATGCTGGTTATACAAACAATGTCAGTGCCCTTACCTCTTTCTAAATTTTCAATCAAGGGAGTTACAAAGAGTAAACGCATCGTGCGACGAAACGCAACAATTCAACCGGAAGTATTCACAATACGGCATTTGTAATGGCAGGTCACGTTCTGTGTAGTATTCATCATGCCTAAGATGTCAAAAGCAGTGCTTGCGGACATTTCAAAAAAGGTACGGCCCGATGACTCCTGTCGTAGTGAGTACACACCCAAGACATTCACCTTAGGATTGTATTGTTCATACTCACTAACAATAAAATGATTCTCACAAGACATGATTGTGTCTGCTCATCTGCGTGTGAAGCCAATCAGATATAATTTTTTTTTCTCGTGCAATTCCATTTAAAATGAAAGACCATATAACAGGGACCGAGATATTTAGTTAAGATGTATTCAGCAAACAGAATCTGACGGTTGCCGAAGAATTTTAAATCTAAGAAGTATTAACATAAACTTATTAATGATTTCAAGTAAAAGAAACGAGTTAAAATTAAGTAAAATTTAGAGTTTATATAGACAGGGTGCGCAAATAGAGTGAGAGAATCGGTAATTGCAATTGAAACCAGCACAACTGATAGTTGCGGGGCTGAGCAATTTTTGTCATTGGTACGGGTGAACGCTCTCTCCCTGCCAAGTAAAAAATAAAAAAGCGGTAATTCAGAAAGAAGTGAGATAAATATTGTAAACTGTCGACAACTGATGTAACCGAAAAATTCAAGAAGAATTTCTGCACATTTCGTCAATCCCCAAATCGAATGTTCTTTCAAAAGTACGATAACATGGCGCTCAAAAGGAGTGAGTTGTTTAGCCATACACGAAGGGCAGAATAAAAGACAAAAGTTGTCTGCATGTAACCTTGAAATGACGAGTCACAAGATCGAGAGAGCAATTAATCGCCCATAAAAAAAAATAATAATGAGAGTTAAGTCATTACGTGGGAGACGAATGATTATTCAAGATAATGAATATTCAAGAAACTTGTTCAAGGTTAATCAAGGTCAATTATTTCCCAGAGGTAAAACAGTGATAATGCATTTGCCGCTTTCTTACTAGGCGCTCTGTATATACGCATACACATATATATTTTTGTACTGGATATCAAAGTAAATATTTCATCAAATGGACTTCTTTTTTGTAATATTGTCATAATTTTTGTTTAAATCATGAATAACCGAATTCAATAATATATATATATATATATATATATATATATATATATATATATATATATATATATATATATATATATATGAAGAAAAATATACGGAAAAAACAAACAAAAATCCTTATATGCAATTATGCTGTTTTAATGTTAATATAATGTCAACGTCGGACGTTTCGGTCTAATAAACCATCTTCAGTACATATTCATAAAATATAATTAACATTATCAATTCAACATGACAAAGACGATGGACATAAGAACAAGACTTGTCCAAACTGATAACTGAAAGTTTTATATGATCAGCGTTCCGTTTAAACATGGTCACGTTGTCGTCACGTGGGCGACGCTGTGAAAACGTATTCCTAAAATTTGAGTATTTTGAATGAAAATTGAAAAATGAAAAGAATTCTATTTTGATCTAAAATTTATATGTACGCTTGTCGAGCATTAATCTCGCTGATCATTTTATGAAACGTCCGACATTGCCATTATATTAACATTAAAACAGCATAATTGCATATAAGGATTTTTGTTTGTTTTTTCCGTATATTTTTCTTCATACTGTCGGATCTATATCCATATATTTGCTTACATAAATATATATATATATATATATATATATATATATATATATATATATATATATATATATATATATCAATTAAAAGGTGCGAATATAATTTATAAATTCATGAATCATCCATACAAAAAATAAATATAGAGGTTAATGATTTAAATGGCGAGAATACTTCGTCGCAAACAATATAAATAAGATACACCAACCTCGAATCTGTATATGAATGATATGATCCCCGTTTATAAACTCCAGTTGCATAAGGTCTTTTTATTACTGAGAAGTAAAAACAAGAACAAAATCTACTTCCATACCTGATGATGTCTGTAGGAATAGACGAAAGCTTGTAAAATTAAAAAGACCTTATGCAACTGGAATTTATAAACAGGGATCATATCATTCATATACAGGTTTGGGGTTTGTGTATCTTATTTATATTGTTTGCGGGGATCTATTCTCGCCATTTAAATCATTAACCTCTATATTTGTTTTTGGTATGGATGATTCATGAATTCATATATATATATATATATATATATATATATATATATATATATATATATATATATATATATATATATCAAGGGGTTTGAATAAGCAACTCTAAATAGAAATCTGTCTAAAATTAGCTTTCTAGCATAAAAGTGCTCTATGCCATCAAAATGACACTGCATTTGAATATTAATTCAATAACTAGGTAGGCAATTTAAGTTTCCTATGATTGCACACACACTTTAGGTTCTTGGTTTGCAGGTCTGAAAGTTTGAAGGCTATTTTTATAGTTTCATGAAATAAAGATTAGTATCTATCGTATTTTTTTGTGTTTAATAATTTTGCTACGCCTCAGACATAGAGCTCTCCTTGGATGTTTATTGTTTTGCTGGATCACAGCTCATCACTATGGCTAGACATGCGATTGCTTCAAGCTGTGATCGAAACCCAATCGATTTGAAATCATTCGGAGACTCTCACTGGCGCATGCTACGAAGAGAGGGAATTTTTGACGCATCATATACGTGATATAAGAATTACGACTAGCAGAGTGCGCAATTCATACCTTGGGCTCTCCTACCAAATGCTTTCGGGGAGATTGGCAGAGGAAGAGAAGGGTATTTTCCCCGTCGGAGTAGATGCTGCGGTTGTAGTATCTATTCCGTGACGAAGGCGTTCTCTCCTCCCTTGTGGCCCCTCCCTGTTGGATAACATTTGTTATGTAGCGGTGGCATGACCGGCTACGTCATACAAACCCTCAGTCATGATTGTTGCAGTGTTTTGTGTATATATATGTAACTAGTGAGTTAGTCCAAATGCCTTGACTCACTTTATAGTCCACCAATAGAAGGTTAACCAATCAGAAGACGTAGAACATTCAATCCGTCGTGTATAAAGGCGGCCATTTTGTCTACTCTACCCGAATGTCCAGTGCCAGCTTGTCAGGCGAAGAGAAACAGAAGGACGAACTACGCTCTGCTACTTTTACCAAAATATCCACTGCTAACCTGAACAACGCTTTCCTACTGTCTAAAAAATTCACTGCTAACCTCTGGATTCTATACTCGAAGACGACCGTCACCATGAACAACAATGATGATTTATGAATTCGTACTAGCACAAACAGCTTGGTCTATCTAATTTTACCCGTGGTATGTTACTTTTTCCACTGGTGCCGCCGCTCTTTATCCCGAGGTTCTCGACAAAATCCAAAGGCGGTTAGGTAATGTGATAGGTCCTGACTTGGGATCTCGACTCCGACGATATGTGGCTTCCCTTTGTCTTTTCTATAAATATTTTCATGGCAACTGCTCTGACAAGCTATTATCATGGTGCCCCGGCTGAATGAATGTAAGCTTACTACTAGGTTGGCATCTCGCTCCCACCGTTTTACTGTCGAAACAAATGTAACCGCCTCTTCTCCTCCAATAGAATCTTCTGTCGCACTTCCCGACAGTGGAACTCCCTTCCCCTTACTTGCTTCTCTGATAACTATAATCTTCAAAATTTTAAATGTAATGCCTGATGACTTGATCCCGGTTCTACCCAAGTTTTTTCACTTTAACTCGCCGTAATCCCTTGCGTTTTAGTGGCACTCCCCGGGGAAATGCTTATAAGAAAAAACAAACTTTCCAATAATACCGCGGTTCTGAACAACCTCCCCTCGCTGATAAAGAAGCCACCATCCTGAAAAAATCGACCATGCGGAAATTCGAAGCGAATGTTGTAGGTAATCGGGCACCGCCCCATTATAGATATAAATAATTCCTCGCTAATCCTTTTCGTTTTATGACTGTATGTTAGGGGAAACGGCTAATCCTTATGACAGCTTTCTGCTTAGATACATTTGTGTTTCCTTAACACCCACACAGGGAATCTGTATTTTATACCACACTTTTGAGAGAAAAGCTGTCCTCTAATGTGATCTCCAGTTGATAAAGTCTGGCACGCTTAAACACTCGATGATGATAATTTGTGATTTGGGACCACGGTGCAAACACAACGAGTAACCCATTGTCTATTTTTCTGCGCGCTTTCAGAAACTGAAGCCATTTTCAAGATTGGTGTGTCTAATTTTCTTAATTAGCACCAATATTACAAATATATATATATATATATATATATATATATATATATATATATATATATATATATATATATGTGATATAATGGAATATGCATACACCTAAGTTCCCCCTCACTGGAATATGTTTGGCAGTGTGTCCGTCATAAATACAGACTGACGTGTAGGTGAGTCAAGAGCCTTAGTCTGATAGCTAAGTCTATAACGACGCCCATTGGACTACGCCATTGATCTACACTTCTTACCTGCGACTACGACGCGTACCAGTCGATTACTGATACCGTAATCTTTTTGGTTACAGTAGCCAAAACAACTTAGCTACTTCGATCAAATATATCTTTTTCCAGGATATATCAATATATATATATATATATATATATATATATATATATATATATATTAAAGAAAAACAGGCCACTATAATAATTTATTTCATCAGAGCACTTTTAAAGGACGCCGGATCATGGGATAGCACTTCCAAAAAATGAGACGAATATATATATATATATATATATATATATATATATATATATATATATATATATATATATATATATATATATATATATATATATATATATATGTGTGTGTGTGTGTGTGTATGGCACGTGACTGGCAAGTGGTTAGAAAGTTCGCATTCGGAACATGAGACCAAGGTTCGGATCTCACCATGGTTGATTTATCAGGAAGGAGAATTCTTGATGTTATCAGATTGGAGAGTGCGTTTCCAGCGTGCGGCACCTTTGGAAAAAGTCTGAAAACCATACCACGGGTTGAGCCAAGATTTGTGAATGAAATTGGTGCTAGCACGAGGTCACACATCATCGTGACCGACGGCTTGAGCGTATTGGCCTTGTTCCAATTGTTAATCATGGTGATAACACGCTTTTTCCCATAAACCCTAACTAAGGTCTCTAGTTCCAGTATGAATCACGGGTGGGCTCTGTGGGTGTTGAATAAACACAAATGCGCCTGAGCAAGCGTCTGCGACGGGGATTGGCTAGCCGCCCTAATAGACGGGTATCCTCGAATACGAGTGGCCAGCTTTCTCCCTCTCTCTCTCTCTCTCTCTCTCTCTCTCTATATATATATATATATATATATATATATATATATATATATATATATAATTATTTATTTTTAAAAAAGTTTATAACATAAATATGTTATAAAATCACTACAAATCACTATAAAATCACTAGCCATTTTGTTTCAACACCCCCGTGATGATGTTGAATTTAAAATAAATGGTTTAAAAAGTTTCAAATTAATTAACGATCCTTCGCAAGGGGTAAACGCTGTTACGTAAGCTAGAATGACCAATCAAAATACAAGTAGAGGAAAATTCAAAAATCTTGACAACGAAGTCATGTTATAATATCTATTCAGATCTTTAAAATACGGGTAATATTAAAAAAAATAATTTATTCTAACCAATAATTATTAAATTATATGATCAAATTTTATATATTATACAAAGTAGAGCAGATATAATTATTTATTTAATAAAGCAGATATAATTATTTATTTAAAAAAAAAAATTATTGGAAATTAATTCCGTATACACCAATCATATACTTGTATATATATATATATATATATATATATATATATATATATATATTACATACATATATATGACCATCTCTCTCTCTGTCTCTCTGTCTCTCTCTCTGTATATATATATATATATATATATATATATATTAGGTTGGTGCAAAAAATGACGTAATTATGTCGTTTTTTGACGTATTTTTTAACGTCAAAAAACGACATTATTACGTCATTATTTTTGCACCAACCTAATATATATATATTAGGCAGCGTATTTTCATTCAAACTGGTTTGGTTAAATATTTTAGACATATCATATCGATTAGTTTTCGTTGTGATCCTTTTCAAGTTCTTGGTAACCTTAGAAAATTGATTAAGAAAAATAACAAAATTTTATTTCAAATAGTTTTTCTTTTCCCCAAGTACTTTTAATCTCATCTGAGGCCATCTTTAGGGAGTTTAGTTATCTGTGTATATGTATATGTGTTTTTGTAAATTCAAAACCTTTCAACTGTTCGTTTTTGCTGTTTATGCAGCACTTTAGATTTCACAGTTCAAAGTTCATTTTTTCCCCCAGTATAAGGGCAGTAAATTTTCCATACATATATGATTTTTTTTCTAGATATTAGGTTGGTTCAAAAATAATGTCGTTTCCTCACATAGTAACATATGTGGGAAAACGACATTATTTTTGCACCAACCTAATATATTAGGTTGGATGGCATTTCTCTTAACTCTTCGCAGCTCACCATATTCATACGTATATATATATATATATATATATATATATATATATATATATATATATATACATGTATATATATATATATATACATATATATATATACATATATATATATATACATATATATATATATATATATACACACCCACATATATATATATATATATATATATATATATATATATATATATATAAAGTGTGCATTGAAGTCAACATTCAGAGGCGACAGTCTGTTTCATGGTTAAACGTCAGACCGCTTGTCGATTGCGTTTAAGCATGAAACAGCTTAACACCTGTGGGTGTTGACTTCAATGTCCACTTTTATATTTACTTGCATAACTTGATATTGATCACTTTAACACATAAATATAGCATACTGTAAAACTATATTTTATTACATATATATAAATATGTGTGTGTGTGTGTGTAGATAGATAGATAGATAGATAGATAGATAGATCAATGCAACTGAAATATTGCGCGGCTTTTTGCATATATGTTTTAATTTAGAGATATGCATTTTAGAGTTGCTAAAAGTGATCTTCAATACAGTCGCAAGATCTGCCGCCTGTAAGTGCTAACTCCCTACCCCCTCAGAAGTCTTATCCATCTATAAATTTTTGTCGCTACTTATGATTAGCAATTTTGGCACTTTCCCACATTGCATCAGTCGGTGAAAAGCCTACTTTACATGTGCAGACAGCACACCATCCTTTCTATATGTTCATTAACTTTGATGCTTACTCTAAGAAAACATATCGAAATATAAAGTAATCGGTGAATAAAACGCAGAATTGTACTACTTACCTGCTATGTTTTTTTATGGCAGGATAAGCTTACAACAGCAGCTGCCCCAGCGTGTCATATAATTGTGAGAGTGTTAGTTATATACTTATAAATTAAAATTATAACTTTGTTACTTCCAAATAATTTCTTTTACTATTTTTTTTTCTTTTTGCTTTAAGCGGTTTTGATTAACTTTTCAAAAAGTTTTAATTGTTTCTATCTCCACGTGTTAACGCTTATGTTTCGAACAAATCATAAAAATGCAATAAAAAATGAAATTATCAAAGGGCATAACTGGCTATATATATATATATATATATATATATATATATATATATATATATGTGTGTGTGTGTGTGTCTGTGTGTGTATGTGTGTGTGTGTGTCTGTGTACAAATATAGGTAACTATACTTGTTTCGAAAAACCTTCGAATTTTTGATTTGCCAATGATGAAATCAATCACGAGGGGAAAAAAGTTTTAAAAAAAGAAAGAGCTAGAAACATGAAAGTCTCTCAAAAAAAATCGCACAGATACAGGTTTGAAGCCCAAAGAAAAAAACCCCGACACGAGTAAACAACTAACTAACAAAAGAGCTCAATACAACTGTAGAGCAGACCTAGATAAACCTAGTGAGCCAGATAAACCTACCCGGTTTTACCTAAGCGGATCGTCAAGGAAAGCCTGACGATCCGCTTAGGTGAAACCTGGGTAGGTTTGTCTGGCTCACTAGGTTTGTCTATCTATCTATCTATCTATCTATCTATATATATATATATATATATATATATATATATATTATATATATATATATATATATATATATATATATATATATATCGGTTCTGACAGTGAAAAAGTTGGTAGAATCTCTTTGTGCAATGAACCAAGTATTGTTTTGAACTTGTTGAAAAAAAATGTTTCTTTAGTAATCCGCCTTTTTTCAGCCGTTCTGTAGTCGCATTAGTAGAATCGGGAGACACCAAAATTCGTCAGATGTTGTCCTGAGCATTCATCTACATGTTGGATAAAGGGTATTTTCTGGTGTTATTGTCATCTTTTGCCGGAGTGACTGTTTAACCAATGTAATTCTCGCGGCAATCTTTTTATGTCTTTATCTATATCAAATCCCCTGAGTCACACGAGAAATCATTTCTAATTTTTAATTTTGATCCGACTTTGAAATGAAAATCGTGGGCCTCTAATATGTAGCTGCATACTCCGCAAAGGGGTTGACTGCTTTTATTCACCTGACGGTCTTTAATTGTGTTCTATAGTTGTTCACTCGTCAGTATGATTTTTAGTGATGCTGGGTGTCATTTACTATTTATGATTGGCTATTTTCGTAATAGGCTTTTCATTAGTTTGTCCTTTCATAGGATTGGTAGATTTAGTTGTATGTGTGTGTAGATTTTTGTGTGTTTAGGTTGAAATTTGAGATATAAGGGATGACCTTTTTTTCGTTTTTCCTTTTGTTTCTCGGAGTGCGTGAATGTTAATTTGTTTTGCATTTTCAGTACCATTGTTGATCAAAGTTTGGGGGTAGTTTCTCTTGAGTACTTTTTTCATCTCTTCTAATCTATCTATCTATCTATCTATCTATCTATCTATCTATCTATCTATCTATCAGTCTGTTCCTTATCTAGCTAGCTCAGTCTGCCCTTATCTATCTAATTCAGAATCTAGCTAGCTAGCTATCAGTCTGTTCGTTATCTAGCTAGCTAGCTCATTCTGTTCCTTATCTAATTCAGACTCTATCTATCTATCTATCTATCTATCTATCTATCTATCTATCTATCTATCTATCTATCTAGCACTGCCTGTTTATATCTAGCTAGCTAGCTAGCTATCTAGCACTGCCTGTTCATATCTATCTATCTATCTATCTATCTATCTATCTAGCACTGCCTGTCCATATCTATCTATCTATCTATCTATCTATCTATCTATCTATCTATCTATCTAGCACTGCCTGTTCATATCTATCTATCTATCTATCTATCTATCTATCTATCTATCTATCTATCAGTATGTTCCTTATCTATCTACCTAGCGAGCTAGCTCAGTCTGCTCCTTATCTAATTCAGACTCTATCTATCTATATATAGAGAGAGAAAGCGAGAGAGAAAATCAGAGATAATGTTGAACGTATCAAGGACAGTCACTTGGTACAGTTGATTCCTTTGCCCTTATATTCCAAACGCTCCATATATTTCAAAGTTAAATGTAGTTTGTCATTTTATTTTGTCGCCTAGATATTTATAAAATTATATGAAAACATTATATATCCTTATGTCCTATATATGTATATTTATTCATTTTTGGAGAACAATTCACCTGAGCCTTTCTTATTCCAATCACGCCTTTTTTTTAAATATTCTCAGAAAATCCCCCCCACTCGTTAATTTAGGCTGAGAGCATTTTAGGACCGAGTATTTCGCTACTAAAAATTACAATAAATTATAAATAATATTTCATCCCCCTTTTATTTCATCAGTCTCATTTATCTGAAACTTAAGTGCGTTTTTCTAAAATGTCAAAGCCATTAAAAAAAGGCTTAAATATCCAAGGAATTGTATGCGAAATCTACTTTTCACGAAATGTAAATAACAATTCAATAGTTTTTTGTCTTTGTAAGTGAATCTAATATGCTATTAACATAGATCGTCCTATAATGAAGTAAAAATAAGAAAAGATTTTATAAATACCTCTATAAATATTTTTTTAATCATTTCAACCCAAGCAAGGTGGGAATGCCACTAGTACGCAAGGGTTGCAGGGAGTGAAAGTGAAAATGAAAGTAAAAGAGAATACTGAGAACACGGAGGATTTAGGAAAGGATAAAAATGAAGAGGATTCAAGAAGACAGCGATTGCTGTTGCATTTAAATCTTTGAAGATTGTAGTTATCATGAGAGCAAGTAAACGGGACAGGGTTCCACTTGTGTGAAGTGTGAGAAAAGTAACTCTTTAGGTTATAATTGGGGGAGGGTGAATTTACCTATTTCAACAGTAAAAGTTAAGGACTTTACTGCTATACTCATAACTGACTTTATTTTTTTTTAGGCTTTAATTCTCTTATATAAACGGCTTCAAGAATTTAAGTTTTTCTTCTCATTGTTTTTATATAATTTAGATGTATTTTCAACAAATATCCGTCTAATTTGTGGGTGTGGGCATAAGTGTCCCTTTAAATGCTGAGTTATTGAGCTATACTAAGCCAAATGAAAATGTAAGTTTTTTTTGTTAGCATCGTCGTAATAACGCCAACGTACGTATTGACATATTTATCAGAAATACAATCTCCCAAAGGACATTTACATTGATATACAACGTTGGCCTTTTGCAAGGATCACAGCGAAAACTAATTGACATGATATGTCTAAAATATTTAATCAAATCTGTTTATATATATATATATATATATATATATATATTTGATTAATACAAATTAATATATATATGTACATATATATATATATATATGATTAATAGAAAGTAAGATATATATATGTATATATATATATGATTAATACAAATTAATATATATATATATATATATATATATTTGATTAATACAAATTAATATATATGTGTGTGTGTGCGTGTGTGATTAATACAAATTAATATATATGTATATATATATATATATATAGGATTAATATAAATTAATATATATATATATATATATATATATATATATATATATATATATATGATTAATACAAATTAATACATATATATATATGATTAATACAAATTAATATATATATATGATTAATACAAATTAATATATATATGATTAATACAAATTAATATATAAATATATATATATATATATATATATATATATATATATGATTAATACAAATTAATTATATTCATAACTCAACTTCGGAAGTGTGCAAGATGCATTCTGTTGAGACAAAAAATTCTGGCCATCAGAGTAACCCAACATTTCTTGCAGTAGATGCAGCTATTATTTCTATGTAGTCGCCCCAATTCAAGTCAGTGGAAGACGTGAGACCAAGAACGCCCAGTGTTTTTGCTCTCCTGGTGTTTACCGCCAATCATGCCGAGGGCAGACAGTGGTAGTTAAGTGAAAGCAGTTTGAAATTATACCAATGTTATGATGGGTTCTGCATTTACTTTGTAATGTTTTTCTTGTTATTATAAATGTTATTTTAGTGGGAATGTATGTTTGACATTAATGCCAACCAGCCTAGAGATTGAGAAGTCTTTCTTAAAGAAAATGTACCAACCCCTGGCGCACCCTGTACTTATGCCGTGCTTGACTGTAGTATTCGTAATTTTAAAACCCAGAACAGTCACTTTACAAGTGGTGCTGTTGAAAAACCGTGACGGCATGAGAAAGGCACCTTCTTTCACCAATACATCATGCAATAAGTAGTCATCCCGAAATATCCCATTAACCTACACGTGCCACCAAGAACACATTAGGACTTCAGGTTGATGTCCAGCTTGACACTAATGGTCACTAAAATGACGTTATACCGGTCACTTTGCAATGACATTAATGGCGCTCTCGGTCCAAATGACTAGTAGCGTAACCCATGCAAAGAAAACAAAGATCCAGCGAATCCGGTTTGGTCAGTGGTCGAAATTGACTGTCTATGTGTCCATTGTCTCTGCCAGGTGAAAGCATTGGCTTCTGATTTTTAATGTAGGTAGAAGCATATTTCCAAGGAAGACGTTAACTGGTCAGGATGATGGCTGACCACGGGCCATATAATGGATGAAATACTTTCTCCGTCAGCCAAGTGTCTCGTCTTGTCTCTTCAGCGTTAACTTGTCGTGACGAAGACGACGCTAAACGGAAATAAGAACGCCATATACAACATTCGTCACTTCCGCCAGCAAATATAAATGATCGATTTTATAAACAAGATAGAGATATATATTTTTTTTATATCATTTTTTTGTATATAAAATTAATTCGATACTTGTCATTTTCCTGACACATACGATGATAAAATTTCAAATCCAAATCCTGTGTCCATTTAAAATTAATTATAAAATTTATAATTAAAATTTTGAAAATATATACAGATTTAAATACAGGAGTCATAAAAATGAATTTAAACGGCTGGATTATACACTTTTCCTGTTACCCAGAAAGAAAAGGAAATTGCACCTCGTAACACAAGTTAATTTTAATTCATTCAAATTGTGTGTGTGTTGCATGTGTATGTATTCGTTGTTGCATATATATTTTAATTTCATGACAGACCTAAAAAATATTCATACGAAATTTTAAAAAATAAGCTTTTAAAATACAAGGTGATCAAATCGCAAAAAGTACTTAATGTTTACAAACTAGCACCATGACCTGGCGTTGCCCATGCTTGATTCAAAAATCGTACAACTCATACAGCAATCGCTATCACTTGACTTAAAATATTTTTGCCCTTCCTTGCCTTTAAAGGAGTGCCCTTTGCTGATGTTGCTATATGCCTGACTTATTGCCTCACACTGCGAATTTTTTCTAAGCTCTATACTAAACATTAAATCTGTTACGAAAAAAGAACTAAACAAAATGAACACAAAACGATCAGCTTTAAAAAAGGACTCGTAACTGAAAAAACCGAATGAAAAGAATGTTAACAACAAATACTTTTTCACACCCAACCCAGTTCTGCGGAATTAGAATCAACGTTGAGTTTAAGCAAGAGAATGAGTAAAGAGCCATGCAGATTTAAATTTTTCCAACTTGTGACGACTGCAGCTATCGATTTTATTTTGCATGCTAGCATGCTAGTTAACATTCGTGTTAATCAGCTGTTGGCTCTCACGCTGGCCAATAGAATTTTTCTGCCTATTCGCGGCAGCCAGCTATAGGCTCTCACTCTGGCCAGTAGAAAATGGCGGCAAACTACATGAAAATTGCCGTAGAAGCATGAAAAAAATTATTATTTCCACTATCGATGGGAGTTGGGAAATGCAATGTCGGTGTTGGCCTTCCCGCTATCTTGGAGCATGTGCATGTAAATTTTGGTGCAAATCCGTCGAAAATTGCGACCGTGCATTCGTTACACACACACACACACACACACACATCCTGCCTTTTATAGATAGAGATTAGAACAAATTTGACATACCATTAGTCTTCGAAGTAATCCCTACCTCTATTCAGAACTTCTGTCAATATGCCCCCAGCTACGCAACGACCAGTCAGTAAAAATCAGGTGCCCTGGATGCAAGTTTGCCTCACTTACGAAGGATTTCCCACGAAGGATTTGTCCAGGTAATAGAAGAGATCTTAATCTATTGGCACAAGTTTCAGAGTACAAGGTTGATGGTCTCTCGGCCAAGTCGTCGTATCGTGTTCCTGACCTCTCAGACTATATGAGGCTTGGCATTGTCATGAAGGAATACATCACCCTTGCGATTAATAAATGCTGTCTCCTTTTACTTCGCTGTCTGTTGCGCACGTTCCAACTATAATTCTGTTGGTAGCAGTGGCAACTTGTCGATCAGATATAGAGCATGATCTCTGGTGGGTGTAGATCTGATCTTGTTGTATGACGCATATAAACTCTAAAGGATAACCAATGCCTGGCATGCTTTGTAGTGTCATACAGGGCCCACTTTCCGTCACTGGTCTGCAGACCATGCAACATGGTTACGTTGTGGTACCAAAAAAGCAACGAAAAATAGGCTGTCACCCGTTGTTGCATGTTGGCTTCCGACAATGTGTGGGTTACCCACTTGCTCAAATTGTACCCCTTCCCTATGCGGTGCAGGTGATATCTACCGGTGAATTTTCATCAGAAATCTGGATGCGTTTGCCAAGCTCAGCACACGTTTGGTTGTTGTTCTCCTCTCTTGCAGCCTTCAGAGCCTCATCATTCAGGTTCTGTAATCAGCCACTGCAGGGTTCAGCGCAAAGGGAAAGGTGTCCCGACAGGAACTACACGAGCCAATGCCTGACAGTACGTTCACTCACAGCATTATCTCCCAAAGAGTTTCGGTATTCAGCAACTTGAGACGGCTGCAGAGAACACCGAACGACCTGATTCGACACCGACATATTTCCTCGCTACTACTCGAGATATGACTGATGTGTGTGCGCAACGCACCTGCACTAGACGAAAACAAAGCGCTCCACCCGCAAGGCTTTCTTTGAACGTGACCCACTCATTTACGTATCAGTCTTCCCACACGACGTAAAAGCAAGGACATTTTTTTTATTATTGTCCTACATATTTCCGAATAATGTACGAAAAACTAAATAAATTATTTTAATTATCTGATTGGTGTGTGGGGGTGGGGTAAAAATGAAAAACTCTTTAGTGTTTTCGAATTTAGGATTTGACTGCGCAGATTGTCTAGCCAGAGAACTAACGGATGCAATATTTTACTGGAATGTTCCACACCCAACTAAATTGTGCGTGCATATGTGTGTGCGAGAGAGCTGGCTTTTACATTAAATGGCCAAAAGCAAATTGAAACTAGTCACGCACAACATCGACATGCACATATAGATTACAGATGTACACGCGGAATCCTACACAGACGGTGCGTGACGAACAGATATCCACGCTTGACTGTAGATGCGACTGAGAACGATAATGAAATATTAATTTGATTAAGAACATTTGTTCCATATTGAAAGCTATAAGCCATAACAGCATCAACTATGAACACGGCCACAACGTTCTGGACGTATTCGATAATTAGGAACATGTGTATCTTTCAGCAATCTTTCGCAATAGCACTTATATTTTGCAATATCATAAAACCACTCGCGAATGGCATTGATTTGAAGAAAGTGTTCAGCGTTAAAAATCACTTGTTGAACAATTTCTACTCTACAGTGTATTGGAAAAGAAATCTTTTTTTGTTCGAATCCAAGAAAAAAATAACATAACAGGATTATTTTGTCAGACATTTTTCATTTCTTATATATGATTTGTATGTTCGTTTTCTTAAAAATAATAGTAAGAGTGTCCTATGTTAAATCCTTTTTTAGAGGAGCTTTGAAGTACACATATTTTTCATCATTTAACCATTAGCAGTTTGTTTCACGCTGTGTGATTTTCAAAATGGGTGTTTGTTTTCTTGAGAAGCACTTGTGCTTTATAGTTACGTTTCACCACCAGCACATCCAAGCTTATATTACCTAGTCTTTCCAACCGGTCACCATCTAGGTACTGACAAGGTTGGACGTTGCTTAACTTCGGTGATCGGTCTAAGCCTGAAGCATGCTTTTGTATGCATGTGTGTATGTGTGCGTGTGTGTGTTTATATATATGAATATGCGACTGTGTATGTGCGTGTGTTAATATTTTTATAATGTATAATAATTTATAAATGTTGCTAGGTTTTGTTTCTTCTGCGTTTTCTACATAGACTGAAATATTCTGTACATTTCATATTTTTAATGAAAAATTTTAATCTTTACACTGGATCAGCTCAAAGTAGCACGAATAAAAATGACGCTGATGTTAGTTTCCCCAACTGCTTTTTACAACAGCCTCACCATTCCTGCAATATTCTACTTTGAACTGCCAATCCAACCATTCCAGTAAGAGGCAAATCTTTCCTCCTCCCACACTGAACCTGAACTCACAGTCTTACAAGGGCAAACCAATTATTACTATTGATTATGCCTCTCTTACAGGGTACCTCAGTGTTTCTTTCTCGTTGTAGAATGAAAGCATAGCGAATCGTAGTAGAAAAGAAAATTAAATTTAAACTAGAAAAAATATTTTAAGACAAAAATTTGATCTTGCCTAACGAAAATCAACTGCAGTCTCTTCAACGAGAAAACAAATGGCGTATAACGCAAAAGTGAATGCAAATTGGGAATTGTGCTGTCTTGTTTCGTTCCGTCCTCTTTCACCACGGAACAATCACAACCACAGCCGCCCGCATTACTTTTTGGTTTCGTCTGGCTGTAAATTTTGTTTCCCGTTTTAGCATTGCTATTTTTTCAAATTTATATTTATTTGTATGCGTGTAACTTTTGATTACTTTCACTTATTTAGGCATTTTCTGATGTATTTTTAATTATTTTCCAATACATTGTAGGTTTTAAAAAAATATTTCGTTCAGTTTAAAAAGCTGGCAAGATTCATGAAATAAATACATCCAATTCATACTGCTTATATATAAAATTGCAAGATGATATTAAAAATAATATTGTTTCAAAATTCATTGGAAAATATTTTGATAAAGAAACACATTGAAATTATCACAAATTATATTTATTAATAAATATAAATGAATATTAATAAATATTAATGAATATAAATGAATATTAATGAATATAGAGAAATTTTCATTCACGTTTCGAGTGATATAGCAAATACTAAAAGTATACAACAGAAATATAGAATTACTAGATATCCTAATTAGAAAACGAATAATTACAGGATAAGAATAATGAGACGATTATAACAGCAGTAATTACAGGATTATTAGAAGTAGAATCATGTGATCATATTATAGAATTATACCAGGAATAAATTATAGGAATATAACAACAAAGAGTATAGGATATATAATCCTATAATATTTTCTATTATCATATATAATAGATTATATATCAGTAATTATAGAATTATAATAGCAAGTAATATATGGTTGCACCAGGAATAATTATAGGATAATAGGAATAATTATAGGGCTATAAATTCAATAATTATACGATCATAATAGTTCTGTGATTATAATAATTACATGAGGATGATATGAATTACAGGATTATAATAGGAATAGTCATAGTATTATTAAAATTATAGGATTTTAATATAAATAATTATAAGGTTCTAAAAAGAATACTTATTTCATTATAACATAAACAATTATTCGATTATATCAGGAATTATTACATGTTTTTTAAAAGTATAAGATTATAATATAAAAAATTATAGAATTATACCAGAAATTATTATAAGATAATAGGAATAATTATAGGATTATAAATGCAATAATTATATGATTATAACAGTATAATAGGTATAATTATAGGAATATATAGTATTACAATATAAATAATTGTAAGATTATAACAGAAATAGTTGTAGGATTATAATAATTTTAGGATTATAATACCAATAATTATAGTATTGTAAAAATGAATAATTATAGGATATCATAAATAATTATAGGATTAAATGATTATATGATTCTGGGAAAATAATAGTAGCAATTGTATGGATAATTATATGATAATAATTGTAGGATTTTTTTAGGACTTATTATATTAAAATAGGCTAATTATAGGAGAAATATAGTGCCAATTATTCGATCGTTATAGGATACTGCAAACACACGCACACGTATATATATATATATATATATATATATATATGTGTGTGTGTGTGTGTGCGTGTACGTGTTTTGTTTGATATGACAAAGATTGGTTTTATTCAGTATCTGTTTATCTTTCTGAGATGAGGTATTATGTACACTATTTAAACGTTGTGATAAATATGGCAACAATGATGAGTTCAATAGTCCGAATAATGTAAATAGTGCTTTTATTCAGTTTTTACATCATTTTTACAATTTTTCTTCTATAATAGCTAAGAATTCGTAGAAATTGTCTCGAGTGCTTTTGGCTAATTCTTTAGCAATTCCCAAAGAGTGTGCTTACTTCTCGGTGTTGGTATATTTTTTTTTTTTTTTTTTTTTTTTGCTTCCGCTTCTGTGTTCTTTGAGAGTGATTTTATTCATGTTGGTATTTGAGACTTTGTATTCAAATCAAAGGTAAGACTAATTGACACTTCTCAGAAGAAAGTGTTGTTCAATGGATCGTCAACGCCTACCAAAAACGCGTCGACCGCTATATTTCTGAAGGATAACGCCTCCATGGTGAGCTCAATGTTTGCAAATAAAGTGCTCTATGTTAAAAATAAATAGTAACAATAATAGAGAGCATATACCAGAAAGTTCAAATTAATTAAAACTTCGAAAGATCAGTCATTTAAACATCTCTCTCCCTCTCTCCCTCTCTCTCTCTTCGAAAGATGAATCATTTAAACGTATCTCTTTCATTCACCTCTCTCTCTCTCACTCAATATATATATATATATATATATATATATATATATATATATATATATATATATATATAAATCCTCTGTAAATTTACATTGAGCACTGTTTTGTAAAAATAAAAATATCAATAAGAACATCGGATTATATATCTTACTGTTCTTTCTTTTTATTATTATTATTATAATATATATATATATATATATGTGTGTGTGTGTGTGTGCTTTTAGGCAGCAATTCTTTTTTCATGCACATATCATTGAATACGATAGACAAGATGCTTTTATTTAGTTTTTTTTTATACGACTTCTCATGTGATTTAATATTTTTTTTTCTTTTCAGATGGTAAATTATATAAAAACTGTCCGAATGTTCTTTTTTTCATCCGAGCGCTTTCGGCTATACATTTAACATTTTCAAGGATTAAATATTTTAACTGCAAAATAAGAAGTTGTTGGAAGTATGTTGCATATATATATATATATATATATATAACGTCATCCACAGACAGACTGTTTCGCAGCTCATCAGTGTGGCTTGACATCCGGTTGCCTCTAGCTAGGATCGAAACCCGACTAAATTGGTGTCAGTCGGAGATTCTACCACTAAGCCGTAGGCGCACGGCAGGGACGTCGGTGGATTTTTAGCGTATTTATTTTTAGAAACTCGCCCAGTGACCGACAGTGACTCAATTCGCTTTTTGCGAATATATATATATTAATATATATATATATATATATATATATATATATATATATATATATATATATATATATATATATATATATATATATATATATATATATAATCATTATTTATTTAAAAATTATAACATAAATATGTTATAAAATCACTACAAAAATAGCCATTTTGTTTCAACACCTCCGGTGTCTTATCAAGTGATTATTTTGTATGTAAAATAAATGGTTTTAAAAGTTTCAAATTAATTAACGATCCTTCACAAGTGGAAAACGCTATTACAAAATCTACAATGACCAATCAAAACTCAAGTATACGAGAATTCAAAAAACTTGACAACGAAGTAAGGTTATAATAGCTATTAAGAGCTTTAAAGTTGGGGTTATATTAAAAAAAAAAATTATTCTAACCAATAAATATTAAATTATATGGTAAGATTCGATATTAAAATTAAAAGTAAAACATTTCCAATTTTAAAATCTATTGTATATATATATATATATATATATATATATATATATATATATATATATATATATATATATATATATATATATATATATCAAAGTATGTGATTGACGGAATAAAATTACAACCAAAAACGCTATTCTTGAAAGAGTGCTCAATACAGAGTAGAGCAAATATTATTTATTCAGATATTATAACATAAACATGTTTTAAGATCATTACAAAAATCAAGTGATTGTGTTGCATGTCGCATTAAAAAGTCACCAGTAGTGTTGAAACACAATGACAACGGAGTTAAAATATTCAGATTGACTTTCTACTCCAAGTTATAATCCTGTCGGTCACTTCCGTTTTATATAGTAAGGCAAGTGTGTAGAGTGTGGTTGTCCCACCACACCGCAGAGGTTCTATCAGTGAATATGGTTTGGGCAGCAGTTTTTGACAAATACAAGTCTCCCTAGATCCAGCAATCACAACATTCCACAGATCTCGCCCTTTGCGATGTTACCTCTTGAAACGTTAAATCCCACTTGAAGGATACAAGATTTCAAGACGTTGAGGAAATCCATAATAAATCGATGAGGGAGCTGCTCGCTATCACAAAAAGTGAGTCCCAGAAATTCTCTCAATTGAAACGGCGTTGAATAAAGTATGTGGCTTCAGAAGGGGGCTGCTTCGAAGGAGATTAAATACTGAATTGATATGTTATAGTTTTCCTTTTGTAGCACCTGTATTGGTACTTTTTGTGTAACCATCGTATATATATTATAACTTAATATCTATTAAGTAGTAAGAGATTATAATTGTAGGTTTATAATATACGGTCTCCTAATTGTTTCCTTTGGTAAAATATATTTGCGTCGTTGTTTCAAACTATATTGTAATATATTTAAGGCTTAAATGTTTCTCTTTTTAATGTGCTACCTTTATTTTTGAATATCTAAACTGTATATTTTCTGTAAATCGATTATTGCATGATACATTTCGACTTATTCAGTCATATTTCTAATATCCAAGAGCATAAAGATGTGAGATATGATGCTAGTCGTCGCTAAGTTGCAATTATTTTTTTCAGGTAACGACTAAAAATTACAGATGATATTTTTAAAATTTTACATGTTCATGTGTGCCAGTAGCTTATTTGAAGAATTTATATGCACTTCATCAATTGCTAACAAGGATTCAAATTCACCTGTTACCCATGTCTTATCGCTTTTAATATTCCCTGACTGGCAATGCTTTTTTTTATCAAACGGTAAAAAATTCTATTCTTTATTCTGTTTTGTTTTTCTTTTATTTCCATCCATTATATATATATATATATATATATATATATATATATATATATATATATATATATATATATATATATATTACTTTTCAGGCTCGTTTGTTTCAATAAATTATTCAGTTTTATCCGTAAACTACTCCCCGGCGTTCGTTGTTAAGAACTGTCCTTTGTTTTATTTCCATTTTTTTCCTCCACAATCAGAGGCTTTAGAAAAGAGAGCTGAGATTCACGCGTGAATATAAGCTACCGAATGCCGACGCGTGATTAGAGACACGCGCCTGCGCAGAAATCTCTTCATTTTTACTCTCTACGTACGCATGCGCACAAATACATTCTGCTCATCTATTTCGTTCTCCTTACACAAACAATCGAACACACATATTTAACGATGGTCTTTGTGTTTTACTGGATGTTGTATGTTTTTTTTTTTCTTTTCCAACATTGTCGTTTCTAAATCTATGTAGAAATTATGACTAGTATCTATAGTTAGGTCGCTTTTTGTACAAAATCTGAATATTCTGGAAAGAAATATTTGCTGTGCTACGCACTGAATTAATTAATTTTGCCAAGATTTTCTTTCCTGCTATTTCCGGTGTGTCTTAAGGCATCTCTCAAATTAAGTAAACATCATACATCGACGAGATTTGAATTCAAGCACTTTTTTTTTTTACTCACGAACACGTTCTTTAATATTATTTGCTGATCCGTGCAGCAATAGGTGTTAAAAATAAATAAGTGAGAATGGTTGTTTAAGAAATATTATTATTATATTAAAAAATGCTAATGAACTAATGAAGAGAAATTGAGATGAAAGAAATATTGAGGATTAAGAATGTTTCGTATACGAAATTATGCTATTAAATCAAATATAAACTTAACTTAGGTTCGAACATCGGAGTCAAATCCTCAGAGCACGCAAAAATTTAATAGGTGTAGATAACTTCGCCATTCGTTCACACTCCTCCCCAGTCTTTTGAACAGGAATAGAGGTTTATCCCTTCTTTCCTGTCTAAGATTGGTTTTCCGGTTCCTTCTGGAGTTTTCTTATTCTCTTTCACTCCCAGTAGGCATGTTAGTGACATTATCATCTTGTTTGGGGCGAACTGATTGAAGAATAAAAAAATGCTAAACTCAGTCGCGCCTTTTCAAGACGTGGGCGATCAGGCACTCGTATCCTTCGTAACATTAGATGTAAAAGTTTATCCCCCTTTTTTTCTTCTTAAGATTCGGTTTGCCGTTCCTTTTGAAGACTTCCCCATCTCTTTGGCTCCTGGTAGACGTGACGTCTTAGTGGCATTATCGCCTTGTTTGGAGTGAGTTGATTAAAGAAAGAAAAAAATAACGTTTCTATTTTTACTATCCATCCAAGTCCCTTACCTGTCATTGATTTAAAAATGTTCATTAGTTAAACTGATGTTTCCCCTTGCAATATTTACATTCTGAATGTCCGACGAGTTTCAAATGTTCCCTTATAGACATTTTTAAGCCCATTTTCCTCATGGATATTTCAGTTTTCTGATCCTGTATGCAAGTGTTATTTTTCGTCCATATTACGAGCAAATTATCCAGATTCGATTGCGTAACAGTGGCACAAGACAGGTTTTTAATATATTTATATTAGTCTGACGAAAGGCCGCAGGCGCGGAGGTACCTTCTTTGAATTGTAATAGTCTGCGAGATTTATATTTGTAACCGCTCCACCAAAGAGATTCTAAATGCCGGGAAGAACTGATTAATCTAGTTAGTGAGCGGTTACTTTCTTTCTCTTTTTCTTCGAGTTTTCAGCATGACAAAATTCCTGAAAAATCGGTAAATCGATGAGGGCTCAAATTTTTTTTTTCTTTCTTTTGTGTATGCAGGATTATGTTACGGGAGATGCGTTAGATGAGAACATGCGCTTTATTAATTCTAGAAAAATCTCTTGATGCTAACTTTATTTTTAGACAAGGCGGCAATTGAAAACCGTCCTCTCGAAGAAAGAACGAATCACGAGACCGAAAACACTGACCAATCGAAAGCAAGAAACAGTTAAGTGCGTACCTCTTGAAGGTGAATATATTTTAGGGAAGGATGTGCTTTTCAAGATATCAATATAATTGTGTCTATACTATTCATCACACAATTATCTAATCATTCAATTAAAAATAGTTCAGTTCTACGCATATATATATATATATATATATATATATATATATATATAATGTGTGTGTGTGCATGTGTTTGTGTAAAACATTTTCAGATATATTTTACAGGGTGTAATAGATAGGTTGTCGTCTAAATTATACAAAAATAACACTGACATCTCATTTTAACAGAGCTATCAGTTATGTGTCATGCGTGATACACGGTTAGGCGATACATGATTAACGAGGCATATTTTTTCCCGCAGTAGGTTGCCATTTCTTTCTCCGGTAGACCAGTTGTCACCGAAGGCTGTAGAACCCGGTCTGTCATGCTATTTACCCATAGCTGCGTCGAGGATAAGAGGATTCATGGTTATTAGCACGTAAGTGAATGTAATGGATTCGACTGGCATTTGAACTCGGCTCTCCGATTCCTCAATCCAAGCCGCTATCCATTACTCCACCGCCCCTCTCTTTTAACAGGTACATTTACCAAAATTACAGAAAAATATTTCGAAATAGTAAAGTGTAAATTTATTCAATAAAACTACGATTAACTTCAACTACGCCCTCCATGCAACTTCGTAATGTCCTACATTTTTTTTTTTTTTAAAGATGGTGTATACTACCATAATCCTTCTCTTCAATTCGTCTTTTGTGTTATAAAGAGTTTTGTTGGTCTTTCGCTCAACTGTAACACCACAAATAATAATCAAGGGGGTTGTAATCTTGGAGAGTTATACAGCCAGATGTGATCTGCTGCCTGTGTGCCATGATGCATAGTCCTGTTGCTAGACCTAGGGTCTTCCAGTAGCCACTTTATTGACCCAGGGCAGTAGTACCTCCTCAGGGCACGATGTAGGGCTCCGAGTTGAGTCTGAGGCACTTACCAACAAATTCAGTTCTTTTCTTATCAGGACGATCAGCCTGAGTTTACCGAGCATCCTTACTTTCGTAATCACCATTAGACTCATCCAACTCTTTCTGAATCCTCTGTACTGACCTCAGATTGACGCCCAAACATTCTGAAATGTTCGCATTGGAGCTTCCGACGCAAAGGCCATGCAGTACAGCATGCCGTTTCCAAATTTCCGGGGGAGTGATTTGCGTCATGATACTCTTTTTCTACCCTACCATACTGTGCAGTCGCCAAAATTAAAAGCAAACAACGCACATACGCGAAATTAAAAATATAATATGGCGAAGACTTGCCATCGCACGCTGTATGTGTATAGGAACAGAATATATATATATATATATAATCTTATAAATAGGTGTAAGTATACTCGTCCGGAAAAATCTTAGGTATATTGGCTTGTAAATGAACAAACCAATAACTAAGAGGAAAGAAAGGAATAAAAAAAGAAAGATCTAGGAACATGTAATTTTGGCGAAAATAATCGACCAGAATCCAAGTTCAGAGTCCAAAGGAAAAAACCTCCGTCACGAGTAAAAGAAAATAACTAAGCAAAGTGCTCAATACGCTAAGTAGACCAAAGCTAACTATGAACCTAAAGAGCCAAGCAAACTTACGTAGGCTTCACCTACGCGGATCGTCAGCGTACCCTGACCATCCGTGTAGGTAAAACCTAGGTAGATTTGCCTGGCATATGCTCTACTTTCGTATCGAGCACTATTTTTAAAAAATAATAACAAAAATACTACGGAACTTTGGATTATTTACCAAACCAGTTTCTTTCCTATTTTCTACAATATTTTCACACATATATATATATATATATATATATATATATATATATATATATATATATATATATATTTATATATATAATATATATATAGTTCGGCAAAATATGCGTAACAATGAGGAGTGTTAAACGATTGATTGATTTGTTTTTTTACGGCTTATCAACCGCTTTCAGGTTGAGTATTATTAAAGGAATAAAAAAGAGAAATAAAATGCAAGCAAGAATAACCAGCGAAACTGAATAAACTAAAAGCAATAAATTAAAATGTCGATTCTGGAATATTTAAAAAATAATACTATTTCCTTAAATTGGTCATCACGAGTGGCATCTAGAAATTGACATTATTTATGCAATGAGGAAGAAAACAATACATTGCTTATATCATTGGCCCCAAAACGCAAGATATACTAAAAGCAATGGACGGTTGGACATTAGCGGCCGAGTTGGGTATAATTTGATTTATTTCCCAGCTTAGCATTGATGAATATTTAGGGCTGACAGACCTGTGATGAATGGACGTCGCTGCCGCTTCCTCTGATAGAGGAACATTTGCACACGGGAAATGATTAGAACGATTTAGAGTTGAATTACGATCGCCTAAACAAGTTAGGAGGACCATGAGAAGAAAAAAAAGAGTAGTCAGAAAAAAAAATAACTTAGGCGACACATTCAGCCTAAAAAATATAAAATATAAGTGAGTAGAAAAAATGGTTTGGAAGATTTAAACATCCGGGCAATAAACTGTGTCATTAAAGTGGAAAAGTGCAATTATATATATATATATATATATATATATAATGGACTATCTCATCGGTTTCGACGTATGAGGATCTGACAGCTTATTGATTCAGTTATGAAAGTTTGTGCGATAATCTTATGTGGTTTTAAGACCCGTTAGTGATTTACAAAGGAGGCCACATATGGAACAAGTGTGAGGATTGTGAGATGAGATCACTGTTAGATTGTCTGACCTTTTAGATCTTGCTCTCGCTTCATGAAGATGATTCAAACAAGCAAAATGAAAATTGCCGAGTCCACTAAAACTCGTTGATCACCAAAGCTAAGCGCTCAAGGGTGTTATGTGGTATATTGACTGATGACAAGTTGCTTTTCAGCTTGTCTTTGTATCTTAGCCATGGGCCTCCTACATTACTGTAGCCCTGATCTAACTGGCTGTACATTAGGATCTTGGGTATCCTGTCATCAGACATTCTCAAGACATGACCATATATATATATATATATATATATATATATATATATATATATATATATATATATATAATTCCATCGCCACACAGTAATTACTGTTTCGAAACTAGACTCATGTCTTAAAATCTTTAATCTTTAATATCTTTAATATTATTCCGAGCAATGAAGTAAAGCTGCGCTTCTGTATCGGGCCCCTTTTTTTTTCAAAAACAAAGACATATCTACTAAAGAACCTTGGCTCATTAATCTAACTGTTCTATTCTATTGCATCAATAGACACACACACACACACTCATATATATATATATATATATATATATATATATATATAGTCATCCGCAGACACACCGTTTAGCTGTATCACAGATCCTCAGTGTGGCTAGACGCCCGATTGCTTCAAGCCGGGATAGAAACAGTCATGTATCGTACCTCTAGGCCATCATCGTAGAAAGGAAGGAGATTTTAACGTTTAACTTTTTTCTCTATAAGATATACGTCATACTTCATACCTGTCATACTTGAAGAGTAATCCGTAACAGCTGTATATATATATATATATATATATATATATTTATATATATATATATATATATATATATAAATGGCTCATGCACTAATATTCCATGGAGTGAGTCCGTCAGAATTCTGTCAGTCAGTCAGAGCGAGCGAGTCAGTCAGTCGAGTCAGAGGCAGTCCGAAACAGAGCCGCGTTCAGACAATTACTACAAGACATTGGAATAGTGATACTGGTCGAGACTACATTGTTCTCCCTATTAAACCTGTTTGTTCGTAATAACACTTCCTACCTCTCTGTATATATTCCTGTTTGTAATATATCTGTGTTATTCTATATCCGTGTTCGAGTTCTTCTTTATTGGTTCTACCTTCGACTATCACCGTGGTACAAGGAACCGGACCATAACAGTATGTATTGAGAGAGAAAGAGTTTTAAAAACTATTATAATGCAAAGTAAGCAAATTTGTGAAAACGACACATTTTTTTTTTAAATGGGTATGAAATGGGTTTTTTTTATAGTTACAACAAATTTTCAATCTCTCCTCCATTTTATTGTATAACCAAGGTTGCATGCTTGATCAAATAGTTTACGGACATCTGTATAGAGTTGATTCGTGCGTTAATTGCATCAAAGATATTAGATCGAAACGGATGGTAGACTCGTGGTTTTGAATGCACACCCATAAGATTTAAATTGTTCCTTGTTTAGTAAGCCCTCAGCATTGCTCCAACGTTCACATGATTCTCATAATACAGGTTCACAAGCCCCAGTCGGCAGTGGAAACTAAGCTTAGATATATTTGCCAGATAATGATTTATCGAAACAAGCCCCAGCATATATACATTTAATGTGTTACAAATAAATAACGTGTCATTACCTGATTGGTCAATTAAAAAAAAACATTAAAACTTGCGCACATTTGTATTCACCTTCTGTATGTATACAGACATACATATATATAGCGCGTAAGTGGATGTAATGGATTCAACTGAGAATTCGAACTCGGCTCTCCGATTCCTCAAAGCGAGTCACTATCCACCACTCCACAGTACCTCCTCATCCCATTGGAAAAGGGTATTAATCCTCTTCTTTCTCTATCTATGGGTAAAGAGCAGGACAGACTGGGTTCTATAGACTTAGATTGCAACTGGTCTACGAGAAGGTCAATTCTGAATTCAAAACTTGTGGAGGGTTGTTTGGGGACCTTCTGGCAAGTATGGCACAAGGCCTCTTCAAAAAGTGTGGTTGGTTCTGCACAAAGCCTTCACTACCATAATCAAATCATATGTGATGGTGTCTAGGCTGCCGGTACCTAGAAAGTGAGCTACTTGACCCTCATACGTCAAGGACGACGGGGGAGTCCATCATATATATATATATATATATATATATATATATATATATATATATATATATATATATATATATATATTTCCTTCAATTTTTACAATGAATGAATTAATCTGCTAATTTTGAACGGGTAAATTTTATTCCCTGTGTATTTCTTTTCTCGCAATAGGAATTGATAGGTTCGCCTATCGCCCGGTTCACACTTCTCCTTGGTTTTTTGAATAGGAGTAGATAGATAGATAGATAGATAGATAGATAGATAGAAAATGAAGAGAGATCACTTCTGTTCACCCATATAGACAAATGCACCTACGAATATATGCTCGCTAAATAATATCTGAGGATTAGACATTACGATGGATGAACTCATTCAATCAGGAATACTTTATGTCATTATTGTAGAAGACGAAACCAAGGCCTGCCAAAGTGTAACCGACGTCGCATGAATGGACGTGTTTCTGCAAAGGCATGCTAAAAGTGATACAAAATCTATCCCTTTACGTTGCAACGATATACAAATGTTTTGGGACGAATTCGCAACGCAGATAACAAAAGATATATAAAGGCATTAGTTTCATTTTAAAGAAATATGAAAGTATGCATAAGAGGGTAGAGATCCTCATTTATAAGGAATAGTGCAAAGGATTTGAATTCGGCCTTAGACATCAATGTGATGAAAACTAACTAGAAAGTGACATAATATATAATAGACTATTATAAATAGAAATTGTCTTTCTTTTCTTCTATACGACTTCATTTTCTTTCTTTCTTTCTTTCTTTCTTTCTTATGAAATCATGAAATGGAAATCTATCCCATTCAGTCCATCCCTGTCTATCTCATTCAGTTCATATCTATCTATCTATCTATTAGGTTGGTGCAAAAATAATGACGTAATAATGTCGTTTTTTGACGTTAAAAAATACGTCAAAAAACGACATTATTACGTCATTATTTTTGCACCAACCTAATATCTATCTATCTATCTATCTATCTGTTTGGCCATATCTATCTACCTATATGATCATACCTTTCTGTTCAATTCTATCTGTATTGTCATTTCTCTCTCTCTCTCTCTCTCTCTCTCTCTCTATATATATATATATATATATATATATATATATATATATATATATATATATATATATATCAAGCTAGTTATCCCAGTTCACTTATATATATCTTTCTATCTATCTCTGTATGACCATCTCTATCTATTTATATCTATATTCATATCCTATATGATCATATCTATCTGTTCATATCTATCTATATGATCATTTCTACCTATCTGTTTCTATTTGATTTTATCTATCTATCTATCTATCTATCTATCTATCTATCTATCTATCTCATTCTGTTCATATCTATTTATCTCTCTGTAATGTAACATCTGACTTAGATCGACGTGGTGTAATGCTTAGGAACCTTGTCTCACCAGAACAGTTGCCAATAAGTAGCGAGTTTGTAACCCCCCCTGGTGCTCTATACTTTTAGCCTTGTGCCACATTTAAGCTACGCTTAGAAATAACCTAAGATCGTTATTCAAAATTTCTTTCTCCCAGTTTTCCTGTTTTTCTTTCTCTCTTTCTTTCATTCTGTCTTCTAAATGAGTCTATGCACCTTTGATCTATTTCTTTCACTTTATCTCTCTCTCTCTCTCTTTGTCTGTCTATCTATGTATCTATCTATCTATCTATCTATCTATCTATCTATCTATCTATCTATCTATCTATCTATCTCAGTCTGTTCATATCTATCTATCTATCTCAATCTATTCACATCTATCTATCTATCTCAATCTATCTATCTATCTATCTATCTATCTATCTATCTATCTATGCTCCTATTTCTCACCTCTTTCTTTCTCTCTTTCTTGACATGGCAGTCCCTTCAGATTGTCATGCATCTTTGAATGTCCTCAAAAGGCTATCAAAATATAATGATCCTTAAATGGAAATCTAAAAAAATGTGTCACATGAGGACATCAAAAGTTCCAGTTGTATTTTAAGCCTCGGGCTGGATTCTTATTGATCCTTTGAAGGGGTTCCTGCTAGCCCATGCCTTATAGAAAAAATGTACTCACAGGTACAGCTCACACATTATTTAATGCCGACATGATTTTTATTGCTAGTTATATTTTCTATCTATCTATCTATCTATCTATCTATCTATCTATCTATCTATCTATCTATCTATCTCAGTCTGTTTATATCTATCTCTCTCTCTCTTTATCTATCTATCTATCTATCTATCTATCTCACTTTCTGCGTATGCATATAAACTCCATCCAGTAGCAAGTTTGGGAGATCGGAGATTATGAGGTGCGTGGAACCACGTCTTAATTGCTGTTGTTTCCAGGTTCACCCTGACCCGAGGTGGTTCCACCTGTCAGAGTCCCAGCTATGGACAAATAAACAAATCCAAACACTATGAAAGAATAAAGATAAATTTTAATAGTAAAAATATCAGCCATGCATATTTAAATGAAAAATACCAACAATAAATTTTATCTGCATTTGAAGGCATACAATTCCGTTCAAAATATTTAAATTAGATTTCGCCATTAAATGACTCATAATTTTTTTGATATACCGTTAAACAAACAAATCAGTCAATCAGTCTATCTATCTCAGTAGCATATATCGATCTTGGCTCGGCATATAAATATTTTCTTTATTTTATTTTATTTCTTTTTTCCGATGCTATTGACCCCCTCATCTTGCTTTTCCGTCAGGATTCTTTGTCTCCCCCTTCAGATCAGCATCAATCCCACCCCCACCTACCTCTCCCGTGTCCCGGTCATCTGCTTCCGGTTTTGTGCTCTTGGACTGAATAGACAATTCTATGTAGAAATAATCGCAGAGATTAAAGACACACTGTTGCTCCTATTTTAAAACCATCTGCTTGGTTCTCGCAATTTATTCGTTTCCTTCCTTACGTTGTCTTTTTATTTTTATTTTTATTTTTATTTTATTTTCCTGCTAATGTCTTTTCTCTCTTATTCTGTACTCTTCTTTGTTCGCCCTCCAATATTTTCCGTCTCGCCTCCTTTATATTTTAATTGTTATTCATACTTTTAGGTTTCTTAAAAGTTTTCTTAATTCATTCTTTCTTTATAATCCATTTGTCGCTTCTGTTCCATTGTTACTTCGTATTTTGGCCCCTGGCATATTTCAATAAATCCTTCAGTGAAAGATTTTTCAAATTTTTAATTGTCTGTGACGTCTATAAACGTTTTTCTTTCTTTTCTTTTTTTTCACCGTCTTCGTTCCGATTCCTCTGTACATCGTTTCATATTCTTATTCCTTCATCGTTCTTTTTCTATTCTTCTCTAATCCTGTTAATCCCTTCTTAATCTTTTCTTCTTCGTTATTTCCTTTTCATTTTCGTATTAATTGAATCTTTATTTCTTTCTTTTTCATTTTTTTCCTTTAAATATTTTGTTTTCTTTTTAGTCTTTTTTTTTTCTATTTAGTATTTTTTTCATTTTTTTTTGTCTTTCTTTTTCATTGTTTTTTTTTATTTCTTTCTTCTTCTTTAGTTACTTCTGCCATTTTTATCTGTTTTTTCCTTCATGTTTTTGTTTATTTTTCTTCCTGTTTTCTTTCATTTTCATTCTTTTATGCATTTATTCTTCGGAAGGTTTTGCAACTTATTTATTTCCTCTTTCTTTCTTTCTTTCTTTCTTTCTTTCTTTCTTTTTATCCAGTATTTTTATTTGTTTCTCATCAGGTATTAGGTTGGTGCAAAATTAATGACGTAATAATGTCGTTTTTTGACGTTAAAAATACGTCAAAAAACGACATTATTACGTCATTATTTTTGCACCAACCTAATATTTCTTTTTCTTTCTCTTTCTCTCATTCTTTATTTCTTTCTTTCCACTATTTTTATTTGTTTGTTATCAAGTGTTTCTATTTCTTCTTCTTCTTCCTTTTCTTCTTCTTCTTCTTCTGTTTCTTTCTTTCTCTCTTTCCTCTTTAATCTAATATTTCTATTTATTTTTCATTTCTACTCCTTCTTCTTATTATTCCTTTCTTTCTTTGTTTCTAATCCACTATTTATTTTATTTCTCAAGTATTTCTTCTTCTTCTTCTTTCTTTCTTTCTTTTTTTCTTTCTTTTTTTCTTTCTTTCTTTCTTTCTTTAATTCTCTTATAGTGGAACACACCTATTCTATAGTTAATAGACTCTCCCACCTATAATAAGTAGGAGTAGTAAGAGTAACGAGGGAGCGAGTCGCTCAGTGGGGTTCGGTCAATCAGTCGATGCCAGACGACCATTAGTCGGATACTAAAGTATAAGCGACCACAGCTAAATTTCTCTGCGTCATTACCTATTATATCAAGTTCCTAACATTTTTGTACGTGGAACCTATTTTAGGACCGACTTAGTACAAATACAAGCCCCCACCGTGAAACCACTACATAACAAAATCCTTCCTTTTTAATCTAATATTTTGATTTATTTTTCATCAAGTATTTCCTCCTCCTCTTCTACTTCTTCTTTCTTTCATTCTTTCTTTCTTTCTTTTTTAATCAATTATTTTGATTTATTTCACATAAAGTATTTATTCTTTCTTTACCGTTTCCTTACTTCATTCATTCTTTGTTTCTTTACAGAATTTTTACACCCTCTGTCCACTTTTCTTGCTATAGCCTTCTTCATCAATAGTGCTACATTCGGATTTAGCAACGTAAATTATCAATTGGTCATTAAGCTCTTTGTGCGGCTTTGTATGAGTAATTCTTTTTCTTTTTTATACATATAAAAGCGTTGACATGTGCCGCCAAAATTCTCTGTTGTCCTGCGCATGCGTACATCTGTGTGCATTGTTGCAGAGTTAGGTTGTGTCTGTCAGTGATGTCTGCTTTTGAGCAGCAACGAATGAATAGGGAAAATTGAATTTAAAGACAACGCCATTGATTTTCAGTCTGTCAGTAAAAGAAGCCATGATATGGAAATATCTCAATAAACCGGAAGCTGAATAAACACAGATGTATACGTAAAAACGCATACACGTACATGTACACACACGCGCGTGCACACAAACACAAACACACGCACACACCCACATCCATATATATATATATATATATATATATATATATATAGATACATACATACATTTATATAGATAGATAGATATGAACACAACGAGATAGATAGATAGATAAATATGAACAAAACGAGATAGATATATAGATATGAAAACAACGATATATATATATATATATATATATATAGAGAGAGAGAGAGAGAGAGAGATAGATAGATATGAAAACAACGATATATATATATATATATATATATATAGAGAGAGAGAGAGAGAGAGAGATAGATAGATATGAAAACAACGATATATATATATATATATATATATATATATATATATATATATATAGATAGATAGATATAAACACAACTAGATAGATAGATAAATAGATAGATAGATAGATATAAACACAACTAGATAGATAGATAGATAGAAACACAATTAGATAGATAGATAGATAGATAGATAGATAGATAGAAACACAATTAGATAGATAGATAGAAAGATAGATAGATAGATAGAAACACAGATAGATAGATAGATAGATAGAAACACAATTACATAGATAGAAACACAATTAGATAGATAGATACATAGATAGATAGAAACACAGATAGATAGAAACACAATTAGATAGATAGATAGAAACACAATTACATAGATAGAAACACAATTAGATAGATACATAGATAGATAGAAACACAATTCGATAGATAGATAGAAACACAGATAGATAGATAGATAGATAGATAGATAGATAGATAGATAGATAGATAGATAGATAGAAACACAATTAGATAGATAGATAGAAACACAGATAGATAGAAACACAATTAGATAGATAGATAGAAACACAGATAGATAGATAGATAGATAGATAGATAGATAGATAGATAGATAAAAACACAATTAGATAGATAGATAGATAGATAGATAGATAGAAACACAGATAGATAGATAGATAGATAGATAGATAGATAGATAGATATGAACACAATTAGATAGATAGATAGATAGATAGATATGAACACAATTAGATAGATAGATAGATAGATAGATAGATAGATATGAACACAATTAGACAGATAGATATGAACACAATTAGATAGATAGATAGATAGATAGATAGATATGAACACAATTAGATAGATAGATAGATATGAACACAATTAGATAGATAGATAGATAGATAGATAGATAGATATGAACACAATTAGATAGATAGATAGATATGAACACAATTAGATAGATAGATAGATAGATAGATAGATAGATAGATAGATAGATAGATAGATAGATAGATAGATAGATAGATAGATAGATTTGAATAAGCTAAGTTGGTGAAATCCGTATGCCATATTCCAATCAGATTCCGCTAAGTATTTTTTGAAGAAGTCTCGACCAGCGGAAGAAAAATGAAATCAAATATGAATAGCAAAAATGCCTCTCAATAATAAAAAATGCAATGTCGTAAGGTTACGAGAAATGCGACTTACATCGCCATATTGTTGATAACCTCATTTTCATCAAAGGTCCTTGTACCACCACGACGACATATCCCTTAAGGCATTTTTTTTTCTTAAATTACGCGTAGACATTCATTTCGCGGTTAAGCTTTTCACATTCGCTTTGCTTCTGGTAAGATCATGAGCCTGATTGAATTCCATAGCATGTCAAGCAAAATGTGTTGACACGGAGATGTGGCTTGGAGGAAGTGTAATTTGTATGAATACACGTTGGAATAAGCGCAATAAGTCGTACGTACGCAGGTTGGGATAAGTGTACCAGCGGTTAGTTTTTTTCAATGGCGTAAAAACCTTCAATGTTGATAAATATTGGCATTTAAACTCTGCTATATTCAAAGAAATAGCAGCACAATCAAATGGTCAAAGGCAGTCAACAGATCAATAAATAGGATCAGTATATATATATATTTGAATACTTTCTATATATATATATATATATATATATATATATATATATATATATATACAGGAATGGGAATGGTGTATACGGAATGAATTTCAAATAAACAAAAATATTGTTGTTAAAAGACTGCTTAATAAAGAATAGAGCAAATATAATTTATTAAAAAATTATAACATAAATATGTTATAAAATCCCTAAAAAAAGCCGTTTTGTGTCAACACTTCGAGTGTCTTATCAACCGATGGTGTTGAATATAGGATAAAGGGAATCCCATCACTTGATAAGACAACAGGAGTGTTGAAACAAAGTTATTCATAGCTCTTTAAGAGTTATTCTTTGTTTTATATAATGGCTAGCCGCTGGTATGCCAGCTTGCTTGGGCGGCTTACCAATTCTTATTACAGACACCTGCCAGGCAGATTTGGGTTTGTTTAATACCCACAGAGCCCACGTGTGAGCGGAGCTTATTTACAGTGACTTGGAGAGAGCGCATTATATGGCAAGATAAGCAGTGGGAACAACGCCATTAGGCTCCAACCCTCGGTCCCGATGACTTGTGACTTCGTCCTGGCACAATCATCAACAGCACGCAATTGTCACATCTACCGAATTTCGCTTACATGGCTTTGGTCAACACGTTGTAAGGTTTGCAGGTACTTTCCAAAGGCACCTCCCGCTGAAATCCCCTCCCCCAGCCCGATAGAATCAAGAAGTCACCTGATGGAGAAAACTACCATTGAGAGATTCTTTGTTATATATATATATATATGTATATATATATATACACACTTCTTTATATTATTTATTCTATTCAATTTCTATTTGTGTTTATATATATATATATATATATATATATATATATATAGTCGACTCTCCCGTCGAATTCGACGTATGAGGGTCAAGCAGATCAGTTCCCAGGAAACCGACAGCCCGACAACAGCAGATGAGATTTGAATATAGTGGTGAATGTTTCGTGCTGGACCATCCACACATTTTGAAGGGCCGAATTCAGAGACCTGGTGCACCGAATGCCACAAGGTTCCCAAACGGCCCTCCGCAGGTTTTGAATTCAGAGTTGTCCTTCTCCTAGACCAGTTGCCATCCAAGGCTATAGACGCCAGTCTGTCCTGCTATTTACCGAATGCTGGAGGGAGAAGAGGATGATTCACACCTTTCCCAAGGGTATTAGCACGTAAATGAATGTAATGGATTCGACTGGAATTCAAACTCGGCTCTCCGGTTCCTCAATCCAATATATATATATATATATATATATATATATATATATATATATATATATATATATATATAAATATATATATTCTATTTCGGATTTCAATGGAGACTCCAAAACTGCATTTCTCTTAAAAACAAAACATACGTAATTGAAAATTTGAATTTTGTTAGGAGACTTTGATTATCGTATTGTATAAACCCTATAATTATGTTTCTTTTGTTCACTATGATCTTCCCCCTTTATAAGGCCCGAGAGTCACTCGAGGTAGGATTTTTTACTAAATAAGAAGCATATCTTGTGTGGATATGTGTGGAAGATAACGATACACCCTAGACTTGAATCGATTAAGATTGTAGGGATCGGAGAAGTAACTTCTTCCTAAGCCATTTTTGAGATGAAGCTGCTGCAGTGGCCATTTATCTCATCCAGGGATTACCAAAGGAATGAAGGCAGTTTGCTACAATGTGAGTGGCATCGCGGGTCCTAGCCGTGAAAATTAAGACTAGGGGAATTAAGGAGTGTAGTTCATCGGAACACTATGCATGGAAATAACGTTAGAGCAGTGAGAGGCTTACGACGTCTCGTCTGGGAAGAAGGCGTTGCAGGTTGGAAAATAATTCGTCACCCAGCAAGATTTGGAGACGCTTTTGGAGTCTTTCGATAATAGAAAGTAAAGATTGGGTAGATCCTATCCATATATGGCAACAGTACTTCATTTTCGTCCTGATCTGACTCTTGTAAAACTAGATAAGATCAGGAGGAGCCAGACACTTGCTAGGGCGGTAGAGGGAAGCGGGCATTTTTCAAACATCTTAAGCAACAAATCGTATGTTTCACTTGAGCTCTGGACTGAGTTTAAATCCCATTAGTCGCTCAAGTCACGGGCACTCCCTTAGGGAACAAGTCACGAGCACTCCCTTAGGGAACATCCGTTCATCGCGATTAGTGAAATTTCTGGGTCTGCGATAGCGGAATTCCTCTAGTATGATTTTCGAGGCATTGAATGTGACCTGCAGGGAAACATCCGAGTCAGCAAATTCGTTGGTTGATTTATTAGGTTGGTGCAAAAATAATGACGTAATAATGTCGTTTTTGACGTTAAAAAATACGTCAAAAAACGACATTATTATGTCATTATTTTTGCACCAAACTAATATTTTAAGAAAGAAGGGGAGGTATATATACACTTGGAAATATTTAAGAATAATTCTGAAATCTTTTAACGCGCACTGAAGTAAAAATAAAAATATATATCTTGAATACAACTTTCGAATCAGTTTGACCCAAATCGATTTCATTCTGAAATTATTGGAATATTGATTTTTCTTACGCTTTAAGAATGTATGAATCATGCGATGTCGGATGGATCTAATCCCTGATAATCGTCATAGCTCTCTCTCTCTCTCTCTCTCTCTCTCTCTCTGTCTTTCTCTCTCTAACTATTTAGTTGGTGCCAAAATAATGACGTAATAATGTCGTTTTTTGAAGTATTTTTAACGTCAAAAAACGACATTATTACGTCATTATTTTTGCACCAACCTAATATCTATCTCTATCTCTCTCACTCTCTCTAGCTCTCCCTCTCTATCTATCTAACTATCTCTATCTCTCTCACTCTATCTCTCTCACTCTATCTCTATCTCTCTATATATATCTCTCTCACTCTATTTCTCTCTTTCTATCTATCTACCTATCTATCTCCCTCACTCTATCTATCTCACTCTATCTCTCTCTCTCTATCTCTCTCTTTCACTCTATCTCTCTCTATCTTTCTCACTCTATCTCTCTCTATCTCTCTCACTCTATCTCTCTCACTGTATCACTCACTCTCTCTCCCTTTATCTATCTATCTATATCTCTCTCACTCTATCTCTTTTTATCTATCTATCTCTCTCTCTCTCTCTCTCTCCTTGTCGAAATGCCCGATATTTTATTTTTCCTCTGATCCATTAGGACTTATTTAAAAAGCCAATCTTTTTGTAGAATTATGGCGTAAGTGTCGAACGCCCATGTCTCTCAGACTCCGTATGCTGTGTTTATAGTTTAATATACAATCTCATAACATGTTATATAAATGACCTTTATTTCTTTTAACAGAAAGTTCTTATCATTTTGGAGGAGGTTGTAATGAACTCTTCTCAGAGTGGGTTGGATATCACTTGTTTCCCGGGATACTATTTATATCCGATTACTATTTCACGTTTCAATGACGTGTACCTCCATAACTTCATATCCTTTCAGACAATAGTCGTCTCCTTCCTACCGCTACCTGTTCTTTTTAACAACAATTTATAAATCTCTTTTAGTTTCGTTAGTTATTGATGGCTTCTGGTCTGATTGTTTCTACTAAATTCTCTTAGTTTCAAACTCACCAATCCTGCTTTTCTCGATATGAGTCACAGTAATTACAACAGTCGTTTCTTAAAATTAGACGCTGTATTCATATTATGAACAGGATCCCGTTTTTGAAATGATATAAAATCAATATTTTTTTTTTATTAAACCAAATACGGTTGGAGGAATGTCTAATAAAAGCTAATATAAAAAATAATATTCGCCGTACCTTTATTTCCAATTTTTGTACGAGTGGATCAATATAAGTAGTAATATTAGTATAGATTTTTTTTTTTTTATCAGTTCACCCCAAGCAAGGCGATAATGCACTTTAAGTTGCAAGGGGTTACTGTGAATGAAAGAAAATGGAAAGACCTTTGGAGAAGGAACCGGAAACACAACCCTAAACAGGAAAGAAGGAATAAACATTGAAACATATTCAAAAGAATGCGAAGAAGTGTGAAACGGGCAATAGACAAACCTATCTGTTCCTATTGAACAAAAAATTCAGGTATTCAATTTGGGACAGTTAATTATGTAGCCATCGTTCCGTAAGGAATTTTAACAACTTATTTAGATTTTTTTTTAAAGTTTTGTTGTTTTATAAAAATGAAAAAAAGCAAGGGAAGATTAAAATAATATTCAATTTATTTTATTTTCAAACACTGGTCAAACGAAAAAGTTAAGAACATATATATATATATATATATATATATATATATATATATATATATATATATATATATATATAAAAGTTATAAGGAACTTGGTAAACCGAATTGGTAAATCCAAAGAGGATGAAATCCTGAGAGCTCAATGTTAGGACAGAGCTAATATGTAATGAAAAACAAACCACTTTAATGTACCATTAAAGTGGTACATTAAAGTGGTTTGTTTTTCATTACATTATATATATATATATATATATATATATATATATATATATATATATATATATATATATATAAGAACGCTCAAATTCTTTACTTAAACTAGTCAAAGCAAAGGATGCTAAATGATGTAATTTAATACCTGATAAACCGAAGCGAATATATGCTGTTTGTTTTTTTTATTTGTTCTTATATATTAATTTGCTTTATAAGTATTTAAAAAAATTGAATGAACAAACCTTGTCAGTGGAATTTAATAAAAACATTGATAAATGTGCCCGCAATTAAAAAGCGATGATTAGAATTGGACTAAAAGCTAAAGATATGAAAGTGAAGTTTTACATTTTCTAATTGCCAATTGATTCAAACATTATACATTTATGAATAAAAAATATATGAATGCTAAAATGATGGCTAAAAAATTGTTTTCTCATATATGTCTTTATCAATTGGTAAATGATAAATATTGCATTGCATTAGTTTTAATTGTATTTGCTTTTAGGATGTGTTGTAAACGTAAAATTATTCTTTTAAATAAATAATTTATAATTTTGTTGTATATTCTTAGGAACAAAAATGTATAATTTCACTTTTATTCTATTTGCTATTCCAATTCTAATCATCCCTTTTTTAAAATAATAAACATTGCTGAAGAGTGTATATATATATATATATATATATATATATATATATATATATATATATATATATATATATATATATATCTGTGTGTGTGTGTGTGTGTGTGTGTGTGTGTGTGTAAAATAGGATATAGAATGCCGTTGAAATTTAAACTAGATTTGGTTACGCGTTTCCTCTTTCGAGGAAAGATAGACAATCTCCCTTTTCACCCGGATGTTCTTTTTTTTTCTAACCTTAAAGCTTGCTATTTTAGTCAAAGTATTGTGTTGTTTATTCGTTTTTTTCCCCTGTTGTCCAGTTGCAATAATAAAGAACTGTCTGTCGTAAATGGCTAAATGAAATTGAAGAGTAATCTATACCACTCATTAAATTATTGCTTGGATTCAACTGAGATTTGAATTGTTGCAACTTCTTTGGCTATCTCTCTAGATAGCTCATCTCCCTTTATATATATATATATATATATGAAGAAAAATATACGGAAAAAACAAACAAAAATCCTTATATGCAATTATGCTGTTTTAATGCTAATATAATGTCAACGTCGGACGTTTCGGTCTAATAGACCATCTTCAGGACATATTCATAAAATATAATTAACATTATCAATTCAACATGACAAAGACGATGGACATAAGAACAAGACTTATCCAAACAGATAACTGAAAGTTTTAAATGATCAGCGTTCCGTTTAAACATGGCCACGTTGTCGTCACGTTGACATTATATTAACATTAAAACAGCATAATTGCATATAAGGATTTTTCTTTGTTTTTTCCGTATATTTTTCTTCATACTGACGGATCTATATCCATATATTGGCTTACATATATATATATATATATATATATATATATATATATATATATATATATATATATATATCAGTATGTTCATTATCTGAATCTTAAGATAGATAGATAGATATATATATAGATAGATAGATAGATAGAGAGAGAGAGAGAGAGAGAGAGAGAGAGAGAGAGAGAAAGCAAAATGTTATTGGCGCGCAAGTGACTATAAGGAACCTAACAGGCAGATATATAGATAGCCTGAGATATCTAGATATCTATCTAGATATCTAGATAGATAGATATCTGATTTCGTTCCCTATATCTATCTATCTATCTCAATTATATTTGCTTATATATATATATATATATATATATATATATATATATATATATTTATATATATATAAAGAAATATAGTCTTAAGATGTGCTATATTGATGGGATATAGTGCTCAATATTAGAAATAGAGCGTGAGTAAATATAAAAGCTCTATGTTCACTTTTATACATATATATATATATATATATATATAATACATTACATTCTAATGTATTATTTTTATATATATTTCTTAATATATATATTAAGTAGCTCTGTTATTTAACATTGATAACTGTGCGCGCGCTTGTTCTTGCATGTGCCAGTAAAAATTTAAATGTATATTTTTAAAAGGCCAATATAAACAAAGCAAAAGAAAACATTTAAATTATCCGTCGCTTTTCGTCGTGTGAGGAACTTTAGTCAAGAACTTTCTATCAAGAATATCACTTACTGCTTTTCGTTTATTAGACATATATAGATATGCTGGATTCTCCCGTCGATTTGGAAGTATAAAGATCCGACATCCTCATTCAGTTTTTATGTCAATGTTATATACGACACTTCCGTCCTGCTAGTGACCCGCATACAAGTGCACATATTGTGCAACAGCGAGGATCTCGGGAAATATGAACGGGTGTATTTGCTGATGCTTTTCGCTGTTGTCTTTCGTCTGTTAGCCGGTCAATACAAAATTTCTGATACCCTTGTGGCACACATTTCTTCAGATATTTCTATCCAAGGCAACTCTCTCGAAGTTAGTATAAGGCACACTGACAACTGAGAGTTTACACTTTAGCTTGTCTTTATACTTGAGTCACGGCTGTCCAATTATCCTTTATCCACTTGTGAAGCTGGCTATACATGAGGACCTTAGGTATTCTGTCGTCACTCATAATTCAAGGTGATAAGACCAGCAAAGTTGTGACTGCACCAGGAATGTCTTATTCTACCAATGTTGCATTTGAGAGATCAGCATTAGACACCCTATTGCCAAATGTATAGCCACTGATCGCGCGGATATATGTAACAAATCAGAAACATATAAATGTTTGCGTGTATATGTGTAAGTATATTAAGAAATATATTGACGAGTGGTCGTTTGATTAGAACGTTCGCTTTTCGATCATCAAACGAGGATTCGAATGTCAGCATATTCCTTTTATCAGGTAGTTAATTCTTGATGCTATTGATCTTGCGAGGCGGTCCCAGCTTACAGCATTTTTGGAAAGCTCCTAAAAGCCATAACGAGGTTTGATCGAAGCCTTAGATTTGTGAGTGAAATTGTATACACGGAAATTTAGAAGCCCTCGACGATTTTGCAAGCGCAATCATTGTGACTGATGTTTTGAGCGAACCGGCCCTTTTTCGTTCCCTATCACCCCAGGTAAGGCAGTAAAGCTACGAAGATACAAGGGGCTAGAAGGTGTGGATGAAGAAGGAACAGAAACATTAATAATGAGCGGGAAGTGTAATCTAGAGGACAGTCGATAGACATTGCATTTAAATATTTTTAGGTTAAAGTGCACGCTATGGAAAAGGTATGAATATATCTCCTCTCCCTCTAGTTAGTAAATAGCAGGGTAGATCGAGCGCCCAAGCCTGAGGTGGCAACAATGAATTCCACAACATGGAGAAGGTAAGGGAAAGCAGTGAATTCTCTTTCAAAAGACATTATGCTAATTCCCAGATTATAAAGAAAAGGACACTGTGGAGAGCCATGGTCGTTTACATCTTGAAGGAACATGGTATTAAAAGAAACTAATACAAATTATTTGAAAATATCTCTCCATTCATATACTTTTTTTAATTGGTAGAATCCCAAGCCACTTAAACGCAAGGGGTTACAGGTTACAGAAGAATTAGAAACAGAAACATTAATATTAGGTTGGTGCAAAAATAATGTCGTTTTCTCACATAGTAACATATGTGAGAAAACGGCATTATTTTTGCACCAACCTAATAATAAGCGGGGGGGAGAGTAATCAGGAGGACAGTAGATAGCGATTGACATTGCATTTAAATGTTTGCAGATTAAAGATGACTGGAAAGAAAGGAACCGAAAGGGAGTTCCACAAGCGAGAAGTGCGAGATAAGAAACTGTTAGCATAGAATTTACGGTTATATCTAGCCAGCTCAACTGTAAATTGATGAGATCTCGACGTCAGTCTAGTACTGCACTTAAATTCAAAAAGTCGAGGTACCATATCGAAGATCTCATCCGAGCAACTGACCTGAAAGAATTTATAGAAAAGTCACAGAGCGGACAAATTATGGTGGTTGGAAAGTAACTGAAGCCGAGCCGTAAGATCAGGACCAATAATATTGGTGATTGTTCTTTAGGGTTTATCAAGGAGCTGAAGGTAAGTAACAGGGGAGCCGAACCATATGTGGCAGCAATATTCTAAGCATGGATTATAGAAATGTAAGATATATTCTGGAGAGAAAATTGCCTCGCATAACACAGTAAACTTTCTTAGTAGCTGACATAGTAATGGATTCAAAATAATGTTTCTGTTTGATGTCAGCTGAGAACATGAGCCCGAGAAGGCGCAAAGTGTCACTTTCCTGGAGATTAGATTCAGCCATGCTTATAAAAGGTAGAACGTTAATTTTTTTTTTAAATCACTGTTGATCATACTATGTTCTCTCCACAAAACTTTAACTAAGGTCTGCTGATCATAGTTACATTATAAACCACAGGTGTGTTCTGTGGTCATTGAAACAGCCTTGTTCAGCCCGAGATTCAAATCCGGATCTTAAGGTCAGAAACCAAACGTTCTAACAGGCTTTTGCTCAATAGTCACTACTTAGACCCCCTAACTGACAACGAGCGGGCCATTATATTGTCTTAACAAATATTTAGGAAATCTAGAAACGCAACAAGAAGTTGTGTGATGGATAGCTGTTTACTAAACTAATCTTCCTATTAGACTACAGTGAAACCTCGGTTCTAGAATGTCTCGCATATCTGTCGAATCGGTTTTCGAACAGAAAATTCGAGATGAAAATGCCTCGTTTATCGAACAAAATTTCGGTTCTAGAACAACATCGACGAGCCGAGTTAATCCAAACGGAATACTGAGTCGACCGCCAGTTTGTACACAATTTTATTGTACTGTAACTTTTTCTCTACATTAGAAAAATAGTTTCGGTTTACGAACATTCCGGGTGACGAACGGCCTTCAGGAACGAATTAAATTCGTGAACCGAAGGTTCCACCGTATTTGTAATGAGATAGCAAATCCCAAATTGTAAATCTACAAGAGATTGTTCGATCCCAGATGCAAACATTGAAAATATGTGCCAAAGTCTTTAAATCTGAACAAATGCCCTATTAATTATGAAGCAATTTTCATGTCAGTATGCTAACATTCGGATTTACGTCTATACGTGCTTGTGCTGTGTAATCTCTTATAATCTAAATGATGAAAAAAAGATTAATACCGCCCAACTAGTGTATCTTGTTTCAAATAAGATACATAGAAGCCCGCGTGATATTTACTGATTTTGCTGTAGCTGTGAGTTTTTCTTTAGAGTTTCTTTTCTAAATCTTTTTCTGTAATTCTGTTTCAACTCCGAACGCAGCAAGGACAGCCATCATAATGTAATCTGAAAAATCAAGCAAGGAGAAGTGGATCAAATCGTAAATAAAGAGTAAATACATAAAAATTGAGTTAAATAAATAAACGATCCAGGTGACTTGGTAATGTAATAGAAAACATCGAACTGAAAACCTGAACAGCAGAGAAAGCATGATCGTATTTTTTTTAAATACTAAGACAGAATCGAAAGTGAAAGTGAAAGGGAAAGTAACAATGCAAACAAAAACTCAGAACCTGAAAGTCAAAGAAAAAAAGTAGATAAGATTTACGAAAACGGAATTAGAGCGAAAATAAAAGAAAGATATATTGTAAAACTGTAGCGATGAAACGGAAAAAAGTAAAAGAAACGTTCTAGGGAAAAATGAACATTATTTAGAAGCCAAGAACGTATGTGAGAGAAGGAGATGATGGTAAGGGTCGATAGAGTTGGATTTTGCAGGCTTCTGGGTCAGAGGTTTAATAAATAATTTGATAGTCCGAATGAAATTAGCAAAATGTCTTTTCAGACTGTTTTTTTTTCTTTCCTCTATTAACGCCTTCGTCGTCACAGGAAGTAAAATTAAATAATCAGATTTCCTCAAATGTCTTTGATTCTAGGATTGAGGTGTGAGAGTGTATGTGCCAGTCTGAAACCAAGCGCACACACATATCTACACATCTACAAACACACACATATATATATATAAATAAATATATGTATATATATATATATATATATATATATATATATATATATATATATATAGATAGATAGATAGATAGATAGATAGATAGATATAGATATATACACGCACACACATATCTATATAAATATATATATACATATATATATATATATATATATAGATAGATAGATAGATAGATAGATAGATAGATAGACAGATAGATAGATAATTTTCATATCCATACTAAGTTACACTTTTACTCATGAGTATTTATCTATAGCTTCTCTTAATATATTTATCTATGCATATAAATATAAGACGTTCCTATATGCACACACACTCACATACAATATATATATATATATATATATATATATATATATATATATATATAGAAAGAGAGAGAGAGATGTAGAAATGATGTAAATAAAGAGATACGATCAAGCATATATGTGTGCGATTACGTAGACATACTGGTGAGCAAATAACTATTTCATTTATGGTGTAGACAAAACTGTGCTCAATATAGTAAAACAGAGAGAGAAAGTGTATATTAATAATTACACATATGAAACTCGGAATCATACCTTAAACGTAGGTATATATATATATATATATATATATATATATATATATATATATATATATATATATATATATATATATATATATATATATATATATATATATATATTACGAAATGGACAAAGTCCGACAATTTATTTATTAAAGACATTTTTATGTTTAACCTTCTTTTTATAGATACAAGTATTTAAGTAAATGCTCTGTTTATAATAAACAGTATTAAATAACATTTACCGGCCTGAATGTCCGAGAAATTTTCATAGAAAATATTCGTTCTTTGACAGGATTCGAACCTAACGGTAAGGCACGTCAGCGTAAATGACGGTTCCGTATAGGATGCAGGTTCGAATCCTGTCAAAGAACGAATATTTTCTATGAAAATTTCTCGGACATTCAGGCCGGTAAATGTTATTTAATACTGTTTATTATAAACAGAGCATTTACTTAAATACTTGTATCAATAAAAAGAACGTTAAACATAAAAATGTCTTTAATATATATGTGTGTGTGTGTGTAATTATATATATATATATATATTTAGGCAGCAATCTCTATTTTATACAACTCTCATTTAATACGACAGGTAATCTAAACTTTTAATTCAATTTCCTTGAATTAGTGATTTTTTTTCCTCGATATTAAATATATGAAAGTCAAACTTTTTAAGGATCGTATATAGTGCAGAAGATCTCCAAGCGACGGCAGGTTTTGAATTCTGAGTTCTCCTTTTCCTAAGCCAGTTACCATCCAAGGCCATAGTCTGTCGCACGCGTAGCGAGAAGAAGAGGGTTCATACATTTCTCAAGGTCATTAGTGAATGTAATGGATTTGACTGGAATTTGAACTCAGCTATCCGATTTTCCAGACCAAGCCGTTAACCATTACTCGACCTATACGGCTAATACATTTGAATATTTATTTATTTCTAGTGGAAACAGCGTTTTAACCGGCGGACTTTACCTGTCTGGCGCGGCGGACTTTACATCAAGGAACGTTCTTTTTACATTATTTAAAGCAAGCACATCCTCCTTAACCGGCTTACTTTTATCGAGAGCCCATGTCTGCTCAGTGTTTATTCGAATCGTAAACAAAGCAATGCATAATAATTAATGGATTTATTTTTCATCCGAAATTATTATTAATTCAGAGGTTGGACAATTACACTTGGGAAGAGAGGCACGAATTTTAGTTATTACGCAGTTTGTATGACGCTTACCGGCTTACGTATTCAAGAAATCTTAAATAAAAAAATAATGTGTCAAGCATCCTCACCCAAGATTTGCAGGGTAAAACTCCCATTTGATCATCGCTGTAGCTTTTAAGTTATGTATATATAGATTATAAGCTATATATATATATATACATATATATATATATATATATACATATATATATATATATATATATATATATATATATATATATATATATATATATATAAAATATATATAGATTAAAATCTCTATATGTATCTATAAATTATATATATATATATATATATATATATATATATCAAAAGCTACATATATAAGCTATATATGTATATATATATATGTATATATATATAGCTCAAAAGCTACATATATAAGCTATATATAATATATATAGCTCAAATCTACATATATAAGCTATATATATATATATATATATCTCAAAAGCTACATATATCAGCTATATACTATATATATATATATACATATATATATATATATAGCTCAAAAGCTACATATATAAGCTATATATATATATATATATATATATACATAGCTTTTAAGCTATGTATATATAGCTTATATGTATATATATATATCTTTTAAGCTATATATATATATATATGTATATATAGCTTATATATGTAGCTTTTAAGTTATATATATATATATATATATATATATATATATATATATATATATATATATATATATATAGCTTATATATATATATATATATATATATAACTTTTAATCTATATATATAGCTTATATACATGTAACTTATACATATATATATATATATAGCACCTGTATTGAGCACTTCTTAATACTACTGTTCCCTGGACTGGTTCAACTCAGGCCATTAACGTTTACACACACACACTCACACACACACGTATATATATATATATATATATATATATATATATATATATATTAGGATATAGAATTCACTATAAAGATTGTAAATTTTGCCAATTGGAAACGTTCATGTATTTTTTTTTTTTTTTAAATATGTTTAATAAATCATTTCGCCATTTAAAGCTTCATCAAATCCGAAAACCAAACAATGGACTGCATGTCTGAATATTTGTGTTTATGTTTAAATCTATTGCAGATGTTTGTATGTTTGTGAGAGTTGCCGACATATATAAGCAATAGAAAACAATTTTAAATGTTGCCTACCCTGTGTTTCTCAATAATATTTGCAGATTTTTTTCTTGCCATCTTTATCGTTCTCCCAACGCCTTTTTGATGCTCCGCCGTTCGACCTCTTTGCAACATATTGCATTGATTTTCAATATTTAGCGTCACTTTGTGTTATCGCATAACTTGTCAATTGTATTTGTTTTTGTTTTTTTTTTCTTTTTATATAATTTCCAGTTGTAACTTAATTTTCACTTTATCTCTTTATTATCTTTGTTTCTACATACAACTCGTGATACGTAAGCCAATTGGACATTGGTTTGCGAATCTCCAACTGTTATTCGTCATAAGTCTTTTAGCCATTTTTAAACTCTTGATTTTCAATTGCCGGGTCTCGATTGTCTGGAACTATACAGCTTCTGTCAAATTATAATCTAATCATTATATTTTCAAGAGAAATATAAAAAAAAAAAACGGTTATGTGTAAAAATCTCATGTTTCTGAAGGACACCTTCATGTCAACTCGGATAAGATTTCTTTTCATATTTTTTGGACCTAACATACAAAATACTAGCTTTGAATTAACCTTTGGTCTTGTGATTGGCTATTTACCATTGTAAACACCGGAATATATATCAGGTGATAGTGGTTCTAATTAGAGGTGGTGGAAATCGAAATTATTTGAGCATTTTTCCATCAATTTCAGTGGGGGTATTGTTAGACATTTTCATGACGGTCGTCTTTGAGTATAGAATCCAGAGGTTGGCAGTGAATATTTCGGAGACAGTAGGAAAGCGTAGTTCAGGTTCGCAGTGGATATCTTAGCAGAGCGTAGTTCTTCCTTCTATCCTCTTCGCCTGTCAAGTTAGCGCTGGTCCTTCCGGTAGGTTAAACAAAGATGGCCGCCTTTATACACGACGAATACAATGTTCTGCGGCTTCTGATTGGTTAAGCTTCTATTGGTAGACTATAAAGGAAGTTGAGTCATCTGGATTGGCTCACTAGTCATACATGCATATCCAAAAAACCGTAACAGGTATGGTTTACTTTACTTTTATTTTATTTAGTAATAAAATTTATAAATACGATGTATTTTCTTAACCTGTTCTTTTACTTTTTTTTCTGCTTTTATTTTTATATTCTTTCACACTTAGTAACCGCAAGCGTCTTAGTGGCTTTATTGCCATGTTTGGGGTAAAATGATTGAACAAACAACGTTTTCATTATATCTGATGGTTGAATACCTAATTTAAAAATGTTTCACCTAGGATATGCTTTAAAAAGGTTTAGCGTTTGTTTGTATATTATACATTGAAAATCAGGAATAAAATGTCAGTATACATGAAATAAAGAATCCATTATTGATATAATCTAGCCATTATGTGAAACTACTAGATAAACGATTAGCAGGGACTACTATGAGAACTGTGTTCGAATTTCACCAGTGTCAATTGGCCAAATGGGTGATATCTTGATAATGTCCACCTCGGGAGACTTACTATTTAGGCTACAAAATGTGTTGTAACCTCGAAAATGTTACTAAATGAGAAATAACCAAAACGGAGGTTGTAAATGCAAAGATAATCTTTATAACACGAACAAAATACAATACTCGCCAGCGGCGTGAAGTAGGTAGACCACTGCTAGTGGTGGTCTACTTATACAACATATTACCCCAACTTACAATCGTGTCCAACGTATTTATGAGGATTTGGACATACCCAATAGTGTTCATAGGAACGGTATCTAACGACCTCCTTATTAGATTTACTCTGCACAGACTCAATATCTTGTCCTCGTCGTCAAAATCTTATAACCTAGTAGCAGTTACTGAATGTAGAATAACCAAAACAGAGTTCGGAAATGAAATGGTAATCTTTACAACATTAACAAAATACAATACTTGCCACCGCCCTGAAGTAGGTAAACCACTGTTAGTGGTGGACTACTTATACAGCATATTGCCCCCCCCCACTTACAATCGTGTCCAAAGTATTTATGAGGATTGGGCTATACCCTTTAATGTTCATAGGTAGGGTATATAAGAGCAGGCAGCTGTGAACACATTCAAATGTATTCTTAATGCTACGGATTCATATTGTCGGTTTCTCTCTCTCTCTCTCTCTCTCTCTCTCTATCTATCTATCTATATATATATATATATATATATATATTTGTGTTAAATTCTGTATGTTTAATCCATGAACATTCATAAGAATAAAATGCATTGATTTTGACGTTGATAAAGGATTAACTGAATCCTTTGTATATCTAATTTTTCTCTCTCTCACTCTCCCTCTTTCTTTCATTCTATACTTTCTTTTTCTCCTTTTCCCTTACCCACTTTTTTCTTGTTTTCACTCTCCTCCTCTCACTTTTCTTCGTTCTACTCTCTGCTCTTTCTGCCTCTCTCTCTTACACTCTTTCTCTATTGGCTTCTTTCCTTTTCTCTCTACTCTTTCTTTCTCTCAACCTTTCCCTATTTCTTAGTTATTTATCTTTCTTTTCCCCATCTCCTCTTGTTTGTTTCTTTTTTTTCTCTCTCACCTATTTCTTTATATCACTTTCTTTTTCTTTTCCCTTCTTTATTTATCACTTTGTCTTTTCGCTTTTCCTTTTCTCTCCATCCAGCCCTTTCTCTCCTTTTTCTTTCTCTTTTTCACTTCCACTCTCTTTCTCTCTATCTCTCTCTATCTATCTATCTATCTATCTATCTATCTATCTCATTGTCTTTCTCTCTCATTTCTTTCACGATTTCTCTTTTCTCTCTTCCCTCCCTCTTTTTATCTTTCTGTCTCAGTTACTCTCTCTCTCTCTCTCTCTACTTACTAATCTTTCAGAAAATATAACCTTATGATTTTATTGTCATCTATATTATTTATTTGATATCCAGAAATAAGAAAATAGACATAAACAGAGAGGACCACTGACACACAGCGAAGGAAAGGAGAGAGAAAAAGGAGGAAGAACGAAAGAAAGGAAGGAAGAAAGAGAGAAGAACAAAAGGAGAAGGAAGAAAGAAAGAAAGTAAAGAGGAAAGAGACGCATAAAGAAAACAAAGGAGAGATTGAGAAACTTCATGGATTGGAATAAATAAGTGGAAATGAATAAATAAACAAAAAAGAAAGGAAAAAAAGAAAGAAACAAAGAAACAAAGAAAAAGAAAGAAAACAAAAAACTAAATGAAAAAGAAGACAAAATTATGATAGACTTTCTGATCTTCTTTATGTGCCATGTCCTTTCAAGACGTAAATGGTCATGGCTCTCCTTAATTTCCTGGTCCTTCGTAGCTAATTGATGTTCTTTATAAACATTTATTTTATCCAGTAACGTCTACTTGCTTCCTTGATGACTACATTCTCCAAAAGTTGAAATGCAACATCAATCGCTATCTTCTTGAATTCCATTCATCTTTTGTACTTTCCTAAATTCTCCCTATTCTCAGTCTTCTCTTTCACTTTCACTTTCACTTTCTCTAACGCCCTGCGCACTAATGAACATTACCGCATTTCTTGTGGTGTAATAATAGAAAAAAAGACATGCTTTTAATTATTGCCCCAAAAATATATTTTGAAATACGGATTACAAAAGAACATATCAAAAACTTATATTTATATGCAATCCATTGAAAAAGAATAAGAAAAAAATTCTTCCAATTCTATATTTATTAAAAGAATAGACTTTCCTATAACTCAAATTTTTCTGACGGACGGATAGAATCAATACATCTCAGAAAATCTTCCGCAATGTTTTCAAACTCTAAAAGTGCTTCATTCTCTTCAAATATTTATAATCTGAAGATTAAATCAAATAACAGAGAAAGGGCGGTCAATATTTAAGAAGGTCAGAAAGAAGAAAAATATATACATGTCAGGACGGAGCAGCGATTTCTATGGAACTGTGAAAACGATTTAGATTTAATTATGCGTATCAAAATGCATATCCTTGAAAAAGAACTTGTCCAAGAGAAGGGAAAAATGACAATTTTAATGGATTTAGAAATTTCAGCAAACCCCCAAATTCTCACCAGAAAACCACGAATGTCGTCGTCTTAAACAAAACTCCGACCGAAGAGGATTTCATTGTCCGAACAGGGATATTTAAAGTGAATTGCACTAAGAATAGCTTTACTCGATGAGATATAAAGGAGGCGATTTGCGTACCCTTTATTATCGACCGCTATATGCACACTAGACGAGAAACTGGAAGAAGTGGAATGTCAAGAACATATCTGCGACATACCTGCATCAACATTACTAATTGCAGGAACTTCTCTGACGTGAATGACGGCGTTTTGTGCTGACGTTCTCTCTCGTGAATTCCCAGTAAACCCACACTACTTTTTTTTTTTAAATAATCAGTTAATAAATATTTAGAAAGATTAACAATGTCAAACAGGCAAGGAAAATCGTGAAAGTAAACTTAATAGGTATTATAATACTACCCATGATATCAATTTCCGCGTGCTATTTAACTTCGTCTGAGGACCAAAAGATCGGCATTTGAATGTCGCCAGACGTGCTTGATTTGATAAATCATTGTTAGTGACCCGTAATCAAAGACACCAAGGTTGAATTAATCAGAAATACAATGCTACAGTATCAATCAGATACAAATAAATTTGCGAGAACATTTCATTACAACCTCCTCCGTATATTTAACAACCGGCGACTAAGATAGCTAAAGGAAGCATATATAATAATAATAATAATAATAATAATAATAATAATAATAATACAATCTTCACAGTTTTGATAAGAAGGGAACAGTTTTTACAACCTTCACCACATATATAACAAACATCAAATTAGTGTGTTCGATCCTCACCAGGTGTCCCATACTATCGGCCTTGTGCCATACCTAAGCTGTGCTTAGAAAATCACTATAGCTAACATCAACTAAAGATAACTAAAGAAACCATATATAACAATATAAAATAAAATGCTTACTGTTTTGTTAGGAATGAAAACAGAGAAGTATTAAAATAACATAAATAGATCACCGATTGTAATGTAATGGTTAACAAGCTAACTTCAGTAGTAAAAATCAGAAATCCTGACTGAGCAGCATACGATTGTAGATTTGTAATAAAACAAGATAAGCTTGGTAATTCTTTTTTTTAACGTCGTCGGTTACTGGTTAATAATATCGTCAATAAATTCTATCTTAATTGATATTTTTATAGCCTTGTGTCATACCTACACAATAGACTTTCTAAATATCAATGACAACATAAATATTTCCTATCCTTACATTCTTGGGACAAATAACATTGGTTAAGATGTTTTAAAGAAAGGTATCAATACAATTATTGGATAATATGTGATATATAAAAACACTGCTAATAATGGGAATATGGTCATTAATCTCGTTGCAATAGAATATATATTCAGTTCAATAAAATTGGTAGAAAACCGAAGATTATGTGAAAAAAACCCTAAATCTAATAACAGTAAATAAAAACTGACTCTCAAGTACTTTAAGTAGAACAGAGAATTCTTAAAAGCACTACAAGAATTATAATAATAATAATAAAAAACGGCTCCATTCTGATATATTTCTAAAAGAAAATCGACAAAAATCGTTGAATCAATTTACATTCAACTGAGACAACCATCCGTAAATAAAACAAACTATAGCTTGAAACCCCGTATATGACTATAAAAGAAATCATTACACGTGTTTTACCCGTTACCGTCACATGACTAGCAGCGTTCCGTCGCAATAGATTTAGCTTTCAAATGACATTTTTTAGAACAATATGCTTCTTTAAACGCACATACCTTTTACACAATATGAATCTGGGTTATTTTTTTTCATAAATAAGAGACACATTTGCAAAAAAACAATCAAATTAAGTAGTCATAAAATATGAAAGAATAATCAATGTCAAAACATAATTCAAATATTAAATCAGTTGACAGGAGAAAGAGCTATAATGTCGGTGACAACTTTAATAATATTGCTTATTATATTAATTGTAAATATCATTGCTGAAACTAATATGTATTTTATGAGTCAGATAAGATATTGCGTAGTTGCAGTAATAAAAACATTCATAATGTTGCTAATAATAATAATAATGTTACTGTTAATACTTGTAACAATAATAATAATAATAATACTTTTGATGAGATGCCGAATAAGGGGACGAAGAAGGCGTAGGCGAAGACCACGAAAGAGAGTTATTATATCAACTGCCAAAAGAAAAACGTGTTACCGTCCCAATTCTCGCAGCACGAGAAGACGAAGATCAAGAGTCAGGGCGAGATCCCACTTAAGGGGAAGACCAGCACTGTTTACAGTCGTTGTCATAACAAATCTGACACAAGGACATTTATTTTTAGTAATACTTTTTGTAGTGCCAACAATCAATGAACAAAGCTAGTAATGTGCCTCAGGAAAAAATTAACAATATCTTCTGGTTGATCTTTATTTCACAAGGTAACTCAATGCTGGTGCCTTGTGCCAGATTAAAATAAAGAATACTGTAAGCATTAAATTAATTAAAATAATTCCATTAGTATCTGTTATAAATATAAGCATTTAAAATAACGATTATTTCAACTTAACAATTCCCCCTTGTAATCAAACTATCTTATCTTTAACTATTCCCAGCAATTATAATTTATAAAAAAAAATTATCAATATTAGAAAATGTAATAATTTATAAAAATATTATGAATATTAAAAAAATATGCTCTTTAAGAAACATTATCAATATTATCAACTATAATAATTTATAAAAACACTATCAATATTACCAAATATTATAATTTAAAAACACTAGCAATTTTAGCAAATATGATCATTTATAAAAACACGATCAATACTACCAAATATAATAATTTATAAAAACACTATCAATATTACCAAATATTATAATTTAAAACTTCAATATTAGCAAATATAATTTGTAAAAACGTCATGAATATTATCAAATATGATAATTTATAAAAACATTATCAATATTATTAAATATGAAAATAAATAAAAATTCTACCAATTTTTCGAAATATAAAAATTCATTAAAATTATATCTTTTTTTCATAATTAACAAAATGTATTATTACCGTTATTAATATTATTATTATTATCATTCATAACCACAATAGCCTTAATGGTATTTATAAAAGAAAACTTAATCATGAGAGTAATAATCAATCTTATGTCTGCAAAAATGCTATTTTATGCAGGATGAAGATCTGTCTCCAGTGATTTCATCCTGCATTCAATCGATTTTCTAATCGTGGCAAAATAAAGATTAATTTTGGTCGAAGCCGATACAGATAGGCAAAACAAAGACGGTCACAAAGATGTTTTTTTTCCGCATGCCCACAACCACAGAAACGCATCACCTTGTATATAAAACATTTGTTTTTTGTTGTTACAGATGATGTCAAATTGCAAAGACTGCAATATATATTTCTGTATGCATTTATATTTCTATATACACACATTTGTATACTGTATATCATATTTGAGACAAATAAATATGAACTATCCATATTGAATATATATATATGTATATATATGTATATATCTATATTTTGGAGTTTAACTTGACACGCACGCACATATATGTATATTTTTCACATACAGAGTGGGACACAGGTTAGAACCCTACAGGAAAGCATATTTTTTTATTAAGACTTTCGAATGCACAGGCCGGTAGGCAGATATTTACACTTATTAAAAACAGAAGGCCCATCTACTCAAAAACGTGCATATATTAGATATTACATTTAAAGTAATTATAACAATATAAATAATAATTATATATATATATATATATATATATATATATATATAAAATATACGTATTTTTTCTAATTTGCCATACTATTTTCTCAATATATATATATATATATATATATATATATATATATATATATATATAATAATTACTATTATTATTTATAATTTGTCATACTATTTTCTCAGTATATATATATATATATATATATATATATATATATATATACTGAGAAAATGCAATTATTACTCACCACAGAGATCCATCCCTGCCCCGCCATTAGAATGTCTGACGCTCAACCTCGAGAGCTCCTCTTTGCGACTTATTCGGCCTCACATTGACTGCTAACCTGAGATGGAACAAATACATTGAGTTAATATCTTCGTCCACCGCAAGGAAAGTTGGCTTCCTGTGCCGCGCCAGGAAATTTTTCTCGCCGGAGTCGATCCTTCAAATCTACAAATCAACCATTCGCCCTTGCATGGAGTATTGCTGCCATATATGTTCTGGTGTCCCTTATGTTTGTCTCAATATTCTTAATAAGATCCAGAGACGGATATGCAACGTAATTGGCCCTGATCTGCCATCTCGTCTGCAGTCGCTCTCTCACAGACGTGACGTCGCCTCCCTCTGTCTTGTTTACAAATACTTTCATGGTAACTGCTCCGAGGAGCTGCTTTTGCTGGTTCCCAGACTTCATGAATTTAAGCGTTCTACTAGGCTGGCATCTCGCTCACACCCTTTCACTGTCGAAAAAGTTAAATGTAGCCGTCTTTTCTACTCCAATAGTTTCATGTCCCGCACTTCTAGCCTGTGGATCTCCCTCTCCTTTTCCTGTTTCCCTGATAGCTATAATCTCTAACTATTCAAATGTAATGTCAATCGATGTCTCAAGATGCCCTGATCTATCTCCTATCCTTCTCTTCATCTTTTCCTCTATCACTCTTATTTGTTCTCGCTCCAACTCTCTGTAACCCCTTGCATGCTAGTGGCTTCTAGCCTTGCTTGGGATGAAACGCTTAAAAAAAATATCCGGATCAGATATGTTTTGTCTTTTGTGATTTCTGCTAAATTTTGTTCCGACATCCATTTACTAATTAGGTTATGTGTTGTTTTCCTCTGTTCTTCTTGCCTTCAATCTGTCCTGTGAGGATCAGTTTTTCCAAGCTTTCTTTTCTTATTATATGCTCTATAAATTTCCAATGTTTCTTCCTTTTATGTAACTTTCTGTTTTTGTTTCTATTTTCTATAAAACTATGGGGTTTCTTACATGTTCGATATATAGTATTCTCAGCATCCTTCTGTAGAACAAAATTTCTGTTGTTTCAAATCTCCCCTTCATCTGTGAGGAGATTGTCCAATATTCACTGTGATACTGGGAGGACTGATGTTGCGTTAGATTTCAGTGCTCTTTTCTTTTTTTTCTAACAAGATTTTTGTTCTGTTTCCTAATACTTTGCTTCGTGTTTGGAAGGCATCTTTAGCTATACCAATTCGTCTTCAGATTTCTGGGTTACACTTCCCGCGTTCTGATAAAACACTTCCGAGATATTTAAAATTTCGTGTTTATTCTGCAAATTACTAATTGAAGACACCAAATTTAAACAAGTACAAAAAACACCATACAAATTTTGTTTAATAAAAACAAATTGGAATTATTAGATTACATTTGGGCGAACCAATATACAGTCCTAATTAAGCGTTCCTTAAATATAACATAACAGCTAATAGGTTTGTCTATCGCCCGGTTCATGTTCCTCCACGCTCTTTTGAACAGGAGTAGAGGTTTATCCATTGTTTCATGTTTAGGATTTGTTTTCTGGTTCCTTTCAATGTTTTCTCATTCTCTTTATCTCCGAGTATACTCTTGGGTCTTAGAAACATTATCGACTTGGGGTGAATAGCCTGGCATTTATTTTGTTCCTCAAACGCTTTCAAAGATGTCCTTTTGTAGGTTGAGTATCTGACATCTATTTCATAATTATATCTGATCCATTTACGTGGATTATCCATTAGACTGAATGCTGAAATTCCAGAGGATGGTAACTTCACAATATATAACTTGTAGCCTGTTGTTGTCGTTATTATTATTATTATTATTATTATTATTATTATTATTGATAGTGCAGATCTTCACATTATATTTTTCAAACTAGACAACCCTTTTAAAAGATTGTTTGAAACAAGTTAAATAGAAGTTGTATTATTAATATTAAAATAATTTTCTGTTACTAACAATTGGTTGTCTATTATTAAAACCCAACTAACACTGAGCAGTGTGTATGTCCTTTCGGAAGAGGCTGTTTTTCCTCATGAAACAACGGAAAGAGCTTCACATTAAGCCAAAGTTTGAAGAAAGACGGCAGTAAATTGAAAGAGAAAAGCACAATGCCTGAACCAAATTGGCTACGAAGTAATCAATTCTTCAACTTTCGTTTGACCCCCGAGCAAACACGAGAGTAGAAACGTTGCCTAAAACGATAATAAACGATAAGCGACCAAAAGAAAAAAAAAGAAGGCATACGTTTGAGAAGACAAACTGAAATTGAAGATGAACGGCGTGTAGTCAGAATTAAAATATGCAATTGTCTTTAGCTACATCAATCTGAACAAAGTTCATTTGAAATGCCCTAAGGACATTTTTAACAAGAACGCTCACTTTCACTTTCACTTTCATATTTGGCGTGAGATTTTCGTTGTTATTGTTGCAATTACTCTTAGTGTATTCCTATTAGAGTTTTAGTTGGAATGTTTTCAAATTGTATATACCGCTAGATTGATTCCGTTGATCCGCTGCAAAATGTACATTTATTATTGATCACGGAGATTATCATATATATCATTTCGAAATTATGAAAACATGTCACCAGTTAGATAAGTTAAGTCACAATGAGGTGTAACGATGATAAACATATTAAGATATATTCAGATAAGAGTGTAAATTTAAATATTCAGATAGGAGTGAAGGTTTAGTTAAAATAATTGACAAATAACTGTCATGAAATACCTCTGGAGAATAGAAGATTGGAAGACGCGGCAGATATCAACTTGATGAGTAAAACAGTCTAGTATGACTCAACATGGAATGTTTTTCTTTGTTTAGCAGTGAGAAGATTTGTCGAGCTTCCAAGCGCATGAATTATAATTATCTTTATTTCCAGGGGGATGCAAATGTCATCCTTTACAGATATGACATGTTATGATACATCTACGGAAGCGAACCAGCCTCATTCCTCACGTTTTCTAATTGCAAAGGAGAAAGTTCCAAATAATAGAGAGTTTTTCCAAATAACTTTGTGGAACAGGCACTCTCCCACATCGTTGCGTAGCTGAATATGAATTTTTTAACTCTTGACGTCAAGTGTCAATAGGTATCTGCCCACCTCCTCATAATCGACCGTCTCCTCCTACCTATACGCTGAGTGTCTCTCAAGCTTGAAATCTGAACTTTAATAATAAAAATAGACTAGCATGGCTGGGAATTAAATAGATTATTACAGTAATTAGTATTTTTAAGTTTGTCATCTATAGTTTATTTGTCGAATACCTTCCTTTTTCCTTTATCGTCTCATTTTTTTAGTTTAATTATGAATTTCTCCTGAATCATAATTTTTCTTAATTTGCATAAATATTTGTTTGTTTGTTTTTCTTTCTTGATTTCCGTTTTATTTGTGTCCTTTCTACTTTTAGAATTTCTTTAAAAACTTTACATTTTTGTCTCATTTGCAGTCACTTTTCCCGCCAGAATTTTGACTTACAAATCACTTCTTTCTTTCTTTCTTTCTTTCTTCTTGACACAATTGTGACCTTCTTTCTGTCTGTCCGTCAGTCTGTCTATCTATCTCAATCTGATCATTATCTATCTATCTATCTATCTATCTATCTGTGTTGTCTATTTGCAATTGTTCTTTTTCTTCCTCGTTATTATGATTATTACCATTATTATTATTATTATTATTATTATTATTATTATTATTATTATTATTTATGTATGTTATGTTTCTTACTTTGTATCCTGTAAAACCGGATCCAAACTATGATCCTTAGACCCTTAGGAGAATCTTCATTTAATTGATATCACTTTTCTTAGTATATCGGATCTTCCTAGTAGGGCGAACTTCTGAGGAATTTGTGTACTGATGTTACCTGCGACACTGTCAGTAAAATTGCCTATTCCTTTTCTTACGAGGCCCAGTGCTCCGATTACTATTGGTACAGTTTCAGTCTTCATTACCCACATCCTGTTAAATCTCGATCTCCAGGTCCTTGTATCTGGACAATTTCCTGATAATTTTCATGGAAGTGTTTCTCTCAGATTGTACTGCTATTGTCAATAAGCTTAAATTTCCTGAATTTCTTTTGTGATAATATCAGTTATTATTATTATTATTATTATTATTATTATTATTATTATTATTATTATTCTATATTTTGATTTCTCTTTGTATACATATTTCCAATTGGGTCCCAGCCAGAGATCTAAACTCAGAAATATCTTCATGAAAATTTTCACTGATTTTTTTTTTTTTTTTTTTTTTGTTAAAAAAGATCACACACATTTTACATAGATAAAAGTCTTCGTAATGTTTGAGCTGAACTTGTGAGTACAATTTTTTTTATATTTCTTTAAGGCATGGGGTCCCAAGAATACCTTCTATGTGTCTATTGGGACCTTTTTCCAATCAATAAGAAAGCTCCAACCACAACAGGAATTATTGATGCCTTCATGAGCCATATGTTTGAGATTTCCACTTCAAGATC
>OZ010602.1:74608256-74650756 GCA_963932145.1 Acanthosepion lycidas | reverse complement strand
TTAAACGTACCGATGGCGAAGTGTTTTAATATCGTTCACTGAAAATACAATCGCCATCAGATTATGATTACGTCTGTAACGTTTCTCAGACGTATTATTTGAGATGAACACAAACTTAGCTGAATATCGAACTCTGTTCGCCTATTTCGTCTTCGCGCGATCACTGCTTTTCATGCCCAGTGCAAAGTGATTTTCCAATCGTAGCTCAGATATGGCACAAGGCCGAAAGTAGGGAGCACCCAATGAGTATCGAACTCACTATTCAATCGTAATTGTTCTAGCGAGACAAGCTTGCGAACCATTACACCACCTCGAGGTACCCATGCCCAGCGTATAAATACCTATTTCTGAATGGATAAAAACATGTACGATGCGTACAAGAGAGGCTTGGGATACTGAAATGGTACCAACTACAAATAGTTCGGCCATATTAATGTAATGTGTCAACGAAATAAACCATACTAACAACAGAAATAAACAATGAAAGCAGTTGTATAAAGCACAAGAATAAAGCAAGCATCGAGACAAAGACAACCTCGAATTGGCCAAGTAGTGTATGGGTGCGCATGCGCAGAGAGTTACGACGCTGCTGGAGAACGTGAGCAAATAAGGAAGAATGTAATCCATTTAAAGAGAGAGTCAGATAAAAACGAGCTATGCACACTGGACGAAAATGGATTAAAGATTTCAGTTTTGGATTCGGCAATGCTGTTGTCGTTGTCTTCTCTCATTATTTGCTTATTCCTTTAGATATTTGTTTCTCGCTTTCTCCTTCCTGGTCTTTTATTTTTAATATGAAACGTTCAGGTATTATTATTTTTTTTTTTTAATATTTTTGCTTTTCATTTTAGTCATCTCCTCGTCTTCTTCTTTCCTACTTTTTGTTCTTTGGCTTTATTTGCACCAATTTGATTTGTTTTCGAACATGTTTCATTTCTGAATTTCTTTCTTATTCTACAATAGCGTCGTTTTTGCATTCAGTCCGATAGTTCTTCTTTCGCTGTGTAAATCTAGATTTCTTGCTTTGATTTCTAACATATCATTCTTTCTTAGAATACACCTATTCTTTCGTATTAATTCTTAATTTTATTTTCCTTTCTTTTCGTTTTCTTTTCTTCCTTTCTTACTTTCTTTCTTTCTTTCTTTCTTTTTTTTCTTTTGTTTTCTTTATTACTTTTGATTTCATTCTTTTTTCTTTTTCTTTCGTTCTTTCTTTTTCTTTTCATTTCTGCCGTTCTTTTCTTTTCTTTCTTTCTTTTCATTTGTTTTTTTTTTCTTTTCATTCTTTTCAATTTTTTTCTTTTCATTTCTATCGTTCTTTCTTTTCATTTCTTTTCTTCTTTTCATTTCATTCTTTACATTTCTTTATTTTCTTTCTTTGTTTTCTTTCTTTGTTTATTTTTCAATTCTTTCTTTCTTTCTTTTCATATCTTTTCTTTGTTTCCATTTCTTTCTTTTCTTTTCTTTTCTTTCTTTCTACTACTGAATCTCTTTTCTATCCTTTTCGTACATTTATCATTTTCTTTCTTTCTTTCTTTCTTTTCAACTGTCTTTCTTTCTTTCTTTCTTTCTTTTCAATTTTTTTTCTTTCTTTCTTCTGCTCACCCTTATTTCAATTTTTCTTTCACTTCCCCCTTTTCCTTTCCTCATTCTTTATTTCAAAGTTACCCTTCATTTTTCACAATTTCCTTCTCCTTTTATCATATCTTATTCTCTTTATCTCTCCCCCCATCACATTGAATGTATGACGGACGTTCTTCTATCTTTCCTACTTTTCTCTCTTTCATCTTTTTTTACTCCTTTTTCCCTATTTCTCTATACAATTTTTAAGAAATCTTTCCAATAGTTCATTCGTCGATTCACATCTCTACTCCTCTTTCCCCTCCTCCTCCTTCTCATCCTTCTTCTTCTTCATCTTGTTCTTCTTCTTCTTTCTTTCTTCTTCTTCATCGATGATTTCCTTCTCACTCTTCTGCTTCCTCTTTCTCGTTGCCCACAAACAAGAATTCTTAGCCATTCTAAATTCTATTCAATCTTTTTTCGATTCTCTCGAAAACTTTATCGATATTTTATATCCATAAAAACAATTATATCTAATAACTTGCTACACGTCACCCAACAATCCTACTATAACCAATGCATTTCCCGCCGATCTCTACATGCGCATGCGTGCTATGTACTTTCAATTAAAACCCAGATTCAACGTGATTTCTTTTTCTTTATTTACACCGCCTATTTCTTTCATTAAATAGGGAAATATTTCTCTTTATTTATTTATTTATTTAGATAGATAGATAGATAGATAGATAGATAATTACCAGATTTAGATAGATAGATAGATAGATAGATAGATAGATAGATAGATAATTACCAGACTTAGATAGATAGATAGATAGATAGATATTAGGTTGGTGCAAAAATAATATCGTTTTTTGACGTTAAAAATACGTCAAAAAACGATATTATTCTTGCACCAACCTAATAGATAGATAATTACCAGACTTAGATAGATAGATAGATAGATAGATAGATAGATAGATAGATCTAAAGACTGTTTCTCCTGCTAAGCTAACGCAGTTTCTAAACCTGTCAGATGTTTCATCATTTCTTTACTGAGATGTTTCGAATATTCAGGCCGGTAGACGAAAATCAATAAACATACTGTTTAATAAATAAACGGAGTGTCTACCCCTGTACTAGTAGACACTAAAAATAACGTCTAAATGATAAAATATATGGATTTATTGTTCAGGTAGATCTCATATCGTTATGTCTTGTGGCATTAGTTGTGTGTGTGCTATTTGGCTTTTATTATTTCTATTTACTATTTCTCTCTGGCAATGTCCCTGTCATTGATTCCTAAAGATGTTTGGGGGAGGAAGATGGATATCTGTTCGTTAGTAAGGTTCAGCTGAATTATATGGTTGATGTAGACATTGTGTGTATTGAAAAAAAAATCGAGTTATGTGAGTGTGTGCGTGTGTATTATTATTGTTGTTAGTATTATATTTGGCTTTTGAGAGTATCGAGTTATATTCGGTGAGTTGAAATGAAGGACTTAGGTTCCAATTCTTTAAGTATATGTCTTGAAAATGTTGGTGATAACAAAAATGTGTCCGGCGTGTTTATTTATGGAATGATATCAATTAATAATCCCTTTAAATATTTTCTACATATTGAAGAATGTTCTTTCTTTTTTTTTTAATTTGCTAGTTTTTAAATCTAAAATTTGGCCTGTTTAATTCCTGTGTATTGCGGAGAGTTCTGCGGATTGTCCCAATGGACGTCTCTCTTGTGTTTATAGATGGGGACATTTACAGTTCTGGATGTTTCACGTATATAGCTTTTATGGCGTTGCAGTGATTTATGTTAGATATCTCGGTATATGATATGGTGTCGGTTGTATGTTTTTCGCTAAATTGATCTATGATATACATCTAATATACCAGAGCAATGTTATGAAAATTAATGGCAATTGTTTGTGTTACGAGTTAAGCCTTTGAACTTCATTGAATTAAAGTCATGCAAAGTTAACTATACATGCAATTTGGAGGGGAGACGGCATATAAGAACGCAGAATTTAGCTGGAATAATGCACAGAAAACGCTGAAAATCTTGCGACGCTGAAAATCTTGCGACGCTGAAAATATATGTTTATCAGTTTATTTCTCTTGCTGATTTTTCATAAGTACTGTATTTGACGGTATATAAGGTGCACTTTGTGTACTAAAAATATCTGTTAAAATTCCCCTACGTCTTATATGCAATATATAGGTTTAAAATCGGCGATAGTCGGCCGAAATTAGCTATCTGGCAACTCCTATTAGCTTAGACTTTAGAGTAACTTTCATATACATATTGTCTTCACTTAAAAGGCTGTTATGCAGATTAAAAATGTTATCATTGATAATTTTCATTATATTAATTTCATCGCGTTTCATAATAGTACTTTGTTTCACTAAAATTATATGCAATAAATTCAAATTATATATTTTTAAAATTTATTTGTTTCATTAATATTTTTCTTGTGATAACTTCCATTTGCAATGGTATAAATACAATCTGAATTTTTATATCCTAATTATTCCACTAAGACGTTAACAAAGACGCCGGTTGTACAGTTCATATAAAGGATATAATAAAGTTTTTATAGGCTCGTGTTCTTTTTTCCTAAAATTTTTCGTTTAATTGTAATCATGTTTAGCCAAAATAATACCTCATAAATATAGCCTAGACTATCTTTTACTAATAATTTTACTAATAATTTTACTAATTACTAATTTTTTTCTTGATTTACCCCGCTGAAATTCTCTTATACACCCGGGCTTTTTATATGCCCTCAAAACGGTATATATCTATTTTAAAAACAATACATTTACATATTAATACAGTCGCAAGACATACGTGTACAAATACGCCATACATAAAATATTCTAAAACAAAAAAGAAAAAATGAACCCTATTGAAAAACCCAATAAATCAAAATATATTATCCCACCAACTAACTCTATCGAAAAGAATCTATCTAAAGTCAATATAATGTTACTACTACATACAAATCTATAAAAGTCTTAGTCAATACAGAAAAAAACAATAAACTAAAACCCGAAAGAGGAGTTTACTACATCGCCTGTAATAATTGTCACAAAAAAGTACATAGGAGAAACCTCAAGGAATATAAATAAAAAATTATATGAACACAAAAGGGACATTTTACAAAATAATACGTCAAACGCTTAGGTTACCCAGCGTAACGATACTGACCACAATTTTGGCATAAAGTAATTCACTACAACGTAAGTGTCGAGAGAGTGCCTTGATCGCAGGGGCTTCTGCAATAACTTTGCGTCCTGGTTCTTACATCATTTCACCATTTGTGGCCGATCTTCTATTATTACAGTACGCGATATCTAATAACAAAAGTGATGAAAATAAAGAAAAGACGCTAAATAAATTCTGGTAGATATATAAAAAATATCTAAACATCCCAGCATCCCTCGTTCGTGCGCATGCGTAGTCACACCAACATAACAAATTTAGTTTGATGAAGTCCTGAAGAACGTTATGTATGACAAGTTAAATTTTTCTACTTTGTCATACAATTTTCCCAATACTGTTTTTGATATATGAAAATATAATAATAATAGCTGGCCACTTGTATTCAAGGATACCCGTCTACTAGGGAGGCTAGTCAATCCTTATTGCAACCGCTCGCTGAGGTACACAATGTGTTTGTTTAACACCCACAGAGCCCAACTGCAACTATGCTGAGCAGAGCTTAGTTACAGTTTCTGGGAGATAACGTGTTATCTAGCGCGATCAACAATTTGAACAAAGCCAGCACGCTCACCGTCTCGGACACGCTGACTTGTGACTTCGTGTTAGCACAGCTATCGACGGCCCCGTCTACTCAATTTCATTCAGAGGGCTTGGATCAACCCGTGGTATGGTTTTCAGGCACTTTCCAAAGATGTTGCACGATGGGGTCGACCTCGATCCATTCCGATAACATCAAGAAGTATCCTTCCTGACAAATAGTGAGATTCCAACCCCGGGTCTCATAGTCAGAAAGCGAACGTTTTAACCTCTCGGCTTCCATATATAAAATATATATATAAATATACGTATACGTTTATATGTATATACGCATGTGAATGCAAGTGTTTTATTTTGAAATATCAATATATATATGAAGATAGTGCTGTTAATATTTTTTTCATACAGAGCAAGCTAAATGCATTGATCAAAACAATAATTGATCTCTTTGCTTGTTCGTCTCTTTTTGACTCATGAGTTTTTCATGGTCTGTTTTCAGTATCAGTTGGGAAGAAACTTCATTCTGAAAGAGTCATGTTCGCTTCGTCGTTTTGATGTTAAAAGATATTGAAAAGATTAGAAAAAGAAAAAAAAATACTTGCAAAATTGACAAATGAAATTGTAGAGAAAAATGTATTTTGGTAAAAGACAGGGAATGACAACAACAACAACAACAACAACAACAACAACAGCAGCAGCAACAACAGCAACAAAAAACAAAGAAGTAAAAAAAAAAAAATCCTAACCGAAAAGATAAAGATAACTTGCTATTTTTTGATAACCCATTATACTTGGATTTAATATCGAGATTCTCCCGCTTATTATACAATCACGTGATTTTTATGATCACGTGGTTTTTATGACCTCGTGATTTTCGCATGAATCTCGCAACGAGAATAATTTAAATTTGTTCGTTTTTTCTTTGTTTGCTTTTTTTTTTCTTGCTTTTATGAGACATAAGAACATTCATATTGAAATTTTCCCCTATAATTTTCCCCTATAATTTTCCGAAATTTAAAAAAAAGGGGGTTGGGATTTCCCCAAGCACACACACACACACACACACACACACACACACACACACACACACACACACACACACATATATATATATATATATATATATATATATATATATAAAGTCCTGAACTATGTAAAGTCTTTCACCTATCTTGGTAGCAAAGTCAACTACAGTGGAACTTTAGATGATGAAATCATGTATCAGATTGCTAAGGCTACCAGTGCTTTAGGCAAACTTCGCCATCGCTTGTGGAATGTGCGGGTTATTCGACTGTATATGAAAATTCTGGTTTACCTGTTGTACCTGACATCCTTTTGTATGACACAGAGTCGTGGACTCCATACAGGTACCATATGCACCAGCTGGATTGTTTTCATAAAACCTGTCTGCGTGCAATCTGTGGAGTCATTCTTCAAGATAGGACATCTAACGTAGACTTGTTTAACAGGTGTAATATCCACTGATGAAGAACATCTCACTTTTTGAAATAGTCCCTTTGTAAAGGGATATACTTCTGGTATCGTTCAACGAGCGTCTTTTTCCTCTTCCGGTTGCTCACGAAGACATGTCTGCAACACTTGTTCGTTTGGGCAACCAACGCACACAAAATTTTCTGTATCTCAAGTCATCATGCAGTATGTAAAGATCCATAGCTGATGACGACGCTTGCCACCACTTTTACGTGGTTCGTCGGTCATCGCTGATCAATTCGTCTATCCACGACCCCACTGGATGTATTCTTCTGTGCACGATGTTGATAGACGACCAGATCGACTTTCGACCGTTATGATTTTCTTCCCGCGTTAAAGCTTTCTAAATACAAACACCATTTCGTTGATTCATGCTGTGTGCTGTTATTTTAAATCGTTTCTCACCAAGCAAGGCAATAAACCCCCTAAGACGCAAGGGTGTTACTGAGTGTTAAAGAATATAAGAAATGCAACTATTAAGGTGAGAGATCAATAAAAGAACAAGAATTAAGAAGACCGAAGATAACGATCGACATTGCATTAACATTTTTGATGATCAAAGTCCCTGGGGCGCAAGGAGGTTACTGGGTATTAGAGAATATGAGAAACAACTATCATTAAAATGAGAGGACAATAAAAGAACAAGAATTAAGAAGACAAAAGATAACGATCGGCGTTGTTTTAAATTTTTGAAGGTCAAAATTAACGGAGAAGCAAAACCCGGAAGAGAGATCCACAAATAAAAAGTGCGAGAGAAGAAACTGCTAGCATATAACTTACGGTTACATCTAGCCACTGAAACTGTAAAATGATGACACGTTGACGCTAATATAGTACTGTTGTTAAATTTATAAAGTTTAGTTACTTTAGTGGAAATTTCATTAAAAATACTACCATGAAAATATTTATAGAAAAGTCACAGGGGGCACCTGGACGTGGTGTAATGGTTAGAAAGCTTGTCTTACTAGATCAATTACAACTGAGTAGTGAGTTCGATCCTCGCTGGGTGCCCCATACTTTCGGCCTTGTGTCACATCTAAGCCGCTAAGCATCGCTATAGAAAAGTCACAGGGAAGCTACGTTAGGACGCCGGTTAATTGTGTGAAGCCGAGATGACAGGTGAGGATAATTAAATTAAAGATTCTTAGGAATCTCTAAATATATAGCAAGAGCACCGTGCGATATATGTTTGCAATATTTAAAGCCAATGAGCAATGGTAGACTTATAAATATGTAAAATTCTAAAGATTCTGGCGAAAAAAAATATCTAGCCCGAATCTGGCGTTAGATTTCAGCAAACATGGCTTCCTGCGCCTACAGAAAGAGCACATCGGTGCGTTGTCTCTCGATGGTGTAGTTGCTGACTAAGGCGTCAACACGTCTGACCTCGATGATCCCTGCAAATCAATTGAATGACAGAGTGCTGCGTGCGGCTATCTACCCGTCCCACCATGCGCACGTGTCGAGCGCCAGTGTTTCCCTGATGATCTTACTGCGTCTGTCTTTATCAAAATTTTCTTTGCGTTCTTATTTCTCATCGTATTAATAATATCAACTCCGTCTCTAGAAAATGATGGTGTTATATTTCATAGTGACTTCTTCATATAATGACCGCTCTCTAATAAACCAGAGAGCTTCACAAAAGATTTCAAAGAATATAAGTTCTATATAATTGATATGAGTATACCATTCAATAAAAGCATATCCGTGAAGCAAAATCATATTCACCCAAATATATTAATCTTGAAGTAGATATTTTTTATAATGTAACATTTGATTTTTTTTTTACTTTAACGATGCTGAGTAGACCTTTCTGGTAAATAACGCATAATCTCGTTTTCCTTTTGCAATAATGCTCACCCTATACAAGGCCCAAGAGCCAATCGAGGTAGGTTACAGATTAAGAGACACCACCTTCAACAAGGTGATAATACCATCAAGTAAGTGGACAAGAAGGAAAAGATTTAGAAAAAAATTTAATCAAATACTAATCAAGAAGCAAGGGATAAACTTTTACATCTGTTTTGATCGGGGCTAGTCAAATTCTCTGTAAAGAAGGTATAATCTGGCGAGAGCAACACTTACATTCACTTATACTTATTTTTTTTTGTTTTTATCTTATTGCGATTTGCGATGTCATCGTTCTTCGTCTACAAATGCTTAGATGTTAATATAACATAATTATATAAATACATATCTTCTATGTTTTCGCTCTCATCTATAACGGTCAATATCTGTATCAAACATAAAAATGATATAAGGAGACAAAGAAAATGTATGTTGCTGCCAATGGTATAGTTCTAAAAAAAAATAAACAAGCAAATAGATAAAACAAAATAAATTATAAACGCCAAGAAACTAATTTGGCTTTACAATTAAGACTCAGGTGAAAATAAAGATGAATAAAAATCAAGAGGAAAAGAAAAACAGATGAGAAATAAAATAAAAATCCCAGTTGAACAAATTTATGCTGGATCAATAGTAGAGGTTTATGTTTCAGAAAATCAAATCTCGCGTGAGTTTACACAGTGGAACTCGAAGTCTCGCGAGCAACGCAGGTCAACAAACATTGTAGAAATTTCCCGAGAGTATATCAGTGGAATCCTGTAGACAGACGAGATGTGTATTTATATCACGGAAGATGTCTACTTGGAGAGAAGGCTAATCATTATGATATAAGTTGACGAACAATTGTAAACCTATTCGTAAAGGTGAGAAAAATACAATAAATTAGCAGGCAAGGCTGTAAGAAGGGTAATAGATGGCCAATGATTCTTAGATGAACCAAACGATAGAATGTTGTGAAAAACTCTGAGGGTTCACGTGCTGAAAGGACAAGCCATATATATACTCTGGCTAATTTTATATTTTAATACAAAATTGTGTTCATCTCAAAGTTAAATTTTTAACTGTGACGTGCAAAACGCCAAGGTTATGAACTGTACGATTTAAATTTTACGTCAGGGGAGGTAACTATGTTATGAAATGTCCAAATGATGAACACAATAATTTTTTGTCTTAGTCAAAACAACAGCCCGATGATGCTATTGAGCAAAAGTAGTCACAATAAATGAATATGTATCAACAAAGTAATTAACTTTTCTTTAATAAGTATACTAAAAAGCCTATCCGTGAACATGATCCATTCATCTCTCATGAGCCTTTGCTTACAATAGCGAATCGAGATCTTCTGAAAAAGGCAAAAACATACCAAAGATATTATGTCCACAGAATTAGCGATGGAGTAACACACGGTTGATTGCTTCACGTACGATGAATTTTCAAGGCAAGACAATTGAAAGAAGCAACAAAAAGAAATCCTTTAGAAGGAAGCATATTCCTTTAAATCCTAGAAAACAATGAATCGGAAACTAACAGGGAAAGTTAAACGAAACGAATTTGGATCAGTTAAATTAATGAATAACATATTTGGTAATATTACTCTTGTTATACAATGACATATAAGAAGGCGAAAAGGAGTACTTCGGACAAATTGTTTTTACAGAAATTGAAGCAACGTAAAACGAACATTTATCAACAAGAAGTTCTAAAACTATGATGCTGATGAAGAAATAACATTAGCTTTAATGAAATTTAGAAAAAGATAATATAAGCAACAAATTTGATCGCCTAAATGTCGTCAGTTGAGTGACATGAAATTTGTTTCAGTAAACAGAATAACACAAGAATTAAACAAAAATATAGAAGAATATAGAGAAAACACAATCAGTGGAAAGAAATGGATTGACATTTGAGAAAAAAATAAAATATAAATAAATATGAATTTTGGTAAATTTACCTATAATATAAAACAACAAATTTAGAAATTAGAAAATAATTAGTAAAATTATCTGAAATATATATGTGTGGGTTTTGAAAAGTATTAAAAAAATTAACAAATTAAAATTTTCAGACAGAGTGGGTTGTATATTAATATTTTTTTTCGTTTTATTGTTCCAATTAGATTCCTCGACTAGTTTCAACCATCAATGGCCATCATCAGGAGAAAAAAAATTCTGCTTGTTAGTAGCAGTGAACTGCAGGAATAAATCACTTGATGAAAAAAATGAACTTTATCTTTAGTTTTCATAGTAGTTTTTTGAAGTTTGATATATATATATATATATATATATATATATATATATATATATATATATATATGATTAAAATATAGTTTTATGGTGTGTTAAAAGTGTTCAATTTCAGGGATAGAGTATGAAACGCATTTTCCTGAAGATTACGTTGAAGCATGAAACAGTCTATCACCGGTTGATGCTGACCATAGTGTCGATATATATATATATATATATATATATATATATATATATATATATATATATATATATATATATATATATATCGAGAGAGAGAAAGAGAGTGTGGGAGAGACAAACTTAAAGTATATTCGCCATTATAATAATGAAATACAGGCTCTGAAATTTTCTATAAATTTACCAATTCTCGATAGTTCTTTTCCTCATTTCAAAAGAAAATATGTAAGTCATTGGAAAAGAAATGTTACAGACGCAACTGATAAAAAAAGACGACAAATGATGGAAGCGCTCCAACTTCAGCATAACAATTACTTTCCAGCAGAAGCTGCAGCTTGTTTCTACTGTGTCGGAAGCTTCGCTGAGGCTATGATGTCATCCTATGATGACGTAATATCCGGTTTGAAATTACTCTCTTCAGTTTGAACGAATGCAGATGAGAATTACACATGTGCATTTATGGGTGTCGCTGCTGATTTTATCGTCCTGTTACACCCAATATAGAAGTTGAAGATCGATCGATAGATTGATAGATGGATAGATAGTCCACTTCATATCTATCTATCTATCTATCTATCTATCTATCTCAGTCTCTTAATATCAATCTCATTCTCTTCATACCTATATATCTATTTATCTATCTCAGTCTCTTCATATTTATCTATCTATCTATCTATCTATCTCAGTCTCTTAATACGAATCTCATTCTCTTCATACCTATATATCTATTTATCTATCTCAGTCCCATCATATCTATCTATCTATCTATCTATCTATCTATCTATCTATCTATATATCTATCTATCTATCTATCTCAGTCTCTTAATATCATTCTCATTCTCTTCATACCTATATATCTATTTATCTATCTCAGTCCCTTCATATTTATCTATCTATCTATCTATCTATCTATCTATCTATCTATCTATCTATCTCAGTCTTTTTATATCTATCTATATATCTATTATTATAGGAGATTGTGATGAAAATTATTCAAGGTCTTAATATATATATATATATATATATATATATATGTGTGTGTGTGTGTGTGTGTGTGTGTGTGTGTGTGAAGAATCTGATCTATACATTACAGCGAATGAAATCGATATAGTGTGATTGACAAGCCTCGGAATTTGACAGAAAAACAAAGGAAGAAAAAAATTCTTGCGAGAACCAAAAACGAAAACAAATCCAAAACGGTAAAATCAGAGCGAATAATAAATCATGGCAAACAGAATGCTGGTTGGAAAAATCTCTCATCGATTCTTGCCTCACGAGCGTCACTGCTAAAGCCTACTACAAAAGGACCAGACTGATAATCAGAATGTGAGACGGTTGGAGGAAAAGAGTGACAGAATGAGTAAAGAACCTGTAAGACTGTAGATTCTTAATGCTGAACGGTTGGCAGACGCCGGGCACGTGTTGCGGGGCTGAGTCAGAAAAAAATACATTAAGCGTCGTTCGATAGTGGAAGGTTAAGAATATTTGCGATCAGTTAAACTTCAGCATGATAAAGATACTGCTGAGTAAAGGCGGGTGAGTAAGCTTTGGCACATGGGATCGAATGTGAAGCACCCAATGAGGATCGACGTTACTCCGGCTGATTCAATAAGTCCAGTTACACGAGGGTAGGGGGAGAAGCCAAGAGTGTTCAGGTATTTATGCATGGGGAAGGCAAAAGGTGATGGACGAGAAAAAAGAGAGAGTATTTACAACATAAGGGGATAAAATGTAAACTATAGCTAGCTGGCCAGATAGATAGATAGATAGATAGATAGATAGATAGATAGATAGATAGATAGATAGATATGGACAGACATAGAGAGAGAGAGAGAGATACATGCATGCATACATACATACACATGAACAGAAACAGATAGAATGATTTATACACACATATGAACGGACATAAAGTAGATAGATAGATAGATAGATAGATAGATAGATAGATACATACATACATACATACATACACATGAACACACACAGATAGATAGAAAGGTCTATACACACATATGAACGGACATAAAACTGATACATACATACATACATACATACATTCATTCATAGATATATACATACATATGAAAAGACAGATAGATATGAGCAGTCTGTGGAAGATAGATAGATAGATAGATAGATAGATAGATAGATAGATAGATAGATAGATAGATAGATAGATATGAAAAGACTGAGATAGATAGATATGAAAAGACTGAGATGGATAGATATGAAAAGACTGAGATAGGTAGACAGATATGAAAAGACTGAGATAGATAGATATGAAAAGACTGAGATAGATAGATAGATATGAAAAGACTGAGATAGATAGATAGATAGATAGATAGATATGAAAAGACTGAGATAGATAGATAGATATGAAAAGACTGAGAGAGATAGATAGATAGATAGATATGAAAAGACTGAGATAGATAGATAGATAGATATGAAAAGACTGAGATAGATAAATAGATAGATAGATAGATAGATAGATATGAAAAGATTGAGATAGATAGATAGATATGAACAGAGATAGATAGATAGATAGATACATAGATAGATAGATAGATAGATAGATATGGACAGACATAGAGAGAGAGAGAGAGAGATACATGCATGCATACATACATACACATGAACAGAAACAGATAGAATGATTTATACACACATATGAACGGACATAAAGTAGATAGATAGATAGATAGATACATACATACATACATACATACATACATACACATGAACACACACAGATAGATAGAAAGGTCTATACACACATATGAACGGACATAAAACTGATACATACATACATACATACATTCATTCATAGATATATACATACATATGAAAAGACAGATAGATATGAGCAGTCTGTGGAAGATAGATAGATAGATAGATAGATAGATAGATAGATAGATAGATAGATAGATAGATAGATAGATATGAAAAGACTGAGATAGATAGATATGAAAAGACTGAGATGGATAGATATGAAAAGACTGAGATAGGTAGACAGATATAAAAAGACTGAGATAGATATATATGAAAAGACTGAGATAGATAGATATGAAAAGACTGAGATAGATAGATAGATAGATAGATATGAAAAGACTGAGATAGATATATAGATAGATATGAAAAGACTGAGATAGATAGATAGATAGATATGAAAAGACTGAGATAGATAGATAGATAGATAGATAGATATGAAAAGATTTAGATAGATAGATATGAAAAGACTGAGATAGATAGATATGAAAATACTGAGATAGATATTAGGTTGGTGCAAAAATAATGACGTAATAATGTCGTTTTTTGACGTTAAAAAATACGTCAAAAACGACATTATTACGTCATTATTTTTCACCAACCTAATAGATATGAAAATATTGAGATAGAGAGATAGAAAGATAGATACATATGGACAGACTGAGATATATATATATATATATATATATATACATATATATATATATATATATATATATACATATATATATATATATATATATATATACATGCATGCCTACATACATATGAACAGACATAGATAGATATATACATTCGTACATTTATAAATACATACATAAGAAGAGAGATAGATATGAACAGCCTGATATAGTTAGATATGAAGATAGATAGATAGATAGATAGATAGATAGATAGATAGATAGATAAATGGAAATGAAAAGACTGAGATAAATATGAACAGGCTTAAATAAAGAATTTTATGCATTTACCCAAAAATGAAGCAAATTCTTTAAATATATAAATAAGGTCAAGGAAAATTAAAATTCCTTAGAAATGTCAGAAATTATTTTAATGTTTAACTTTAATGCAAATATATACGTTCGAATCCGTATATGTATCGCTAGATATATCTGCGTATTCCTACACATACATACACACATATTCCTTGAGGAGGTATAAATGTAAAGATAGGAAGAAGCAAGCCAACAAATAAAAGAGAAATATGGAACAATTATTTCTCTTGTGAAAGGAAGGAAAGACATAAGGACTGACTTAAACTTTACTTCCTTTTCCGAATCTCAAGCGATTCTTACTATATTAGCCCACATCCGGAACTCGTTAATTTCCGACCGGTGGCACTTGATCCCAAAGTCTTTCACTCATTTATTTCATTGATCTACTTACTTCTGGACAGCTGTTTTTTGCTTTCAATATCTCATGTCTAGAGCTTAATGTAAGCGTAATCAGCAAGCTTCATCCCAAATAAAAACTATGTATTGCTCACTTTACTATATGGATGCTTTTAACACGGCCTTGTTCCATTGTCTCATATGTGTTTCATTAAGATGGATCAAAGTAAATAAATCAGTGTTATTTGAGCACATTTATTTATTTCTCTATTGGTTCATGTTATTTGAGTCATGGTAATTATGTGTGAAAAATAATATCGCCCAAATGTCCGCCAAGGCTTCGGTGGCACACTTCCACTCGATGGTCAAAATTTTTGATGACGTCTCAACATAGTTGCTTCTCGATGTCACCAATATGCATTATTATCTCATCTTTCAGCTGTTGAAATGTTGTTGACTTGTTGGCATAGACGTTACTTTTGAGATGACCCCAAATTCAGAAACCTAAAGGCGTCAAGTGGCACGATCGGGGTGGCCAATTGACTTCTCTGTTTCGAGAGATGATGCGACCTGGGAACTTCTCATTGCATTTTTGATTGAACGTCCATTTTGGTAATAGAATTCGATAACTTTAACACGTTGTTTGATTGTTAACTTTCCAGGGTTAAATTTGCCAAAGACTAAAGTTGTTGAATCTGAAAGAAAAAGAAAAAAATCATTAGACGCTTAAACTTAATTCACATTTAAAATCGGTCCAAGTTATTGGGACACATTTAGTATTTGAGCAAATTTAAACTCCGTAGATGTGGATATTAAAGTGGAGTTATTAGGTTGGTGCAAAAATAATGACGTAATAATGTCGTTTTTTGACGTATGTTTAACGTCAAAAAACGACATTATTACGTCATTATTTTTGCACCACCCTAATAGATGAACGATTAACTTCTTGGAAAAATAAATCAGCGTGTCGAGATCAAATTCTGGACGTATCTGTTTCGTTCAGTTTCGCACATATACGTCGTAGGAAAACTATGAATATATCGTTTTCTCCCATCAGCTATGGGTTAAATAGCCGGATATTTCTACCTTCGATCAGCGTTGCTAAGGCTAAACTCCAAGAGGATGACGCGTTGCGACTTCACGGACTAATGTTTTCTGCTGACATGAAGTAGAAAGAGTATATTGAATCACTTGCTAAGCCTGCACCAAGGAAAATAGGTTCGTGCTAGACGGGTTTTTACATCTATCTCATATATTTATAAATCAACCATCCGTCCTTAGAAAATTAGTGCCACAAGAGAAGAGAGAAAATTACCGTATTGATACATATTCATTTATTCCGAGTACTTTCGACATTAGATCAATGTCATCATCAGTGTGATTTTTTTACGAAGACAAAAATTACCGTGTTCTTCATTTTTCTAACACAAATTTGTGGTGTTCCTCTGAAAGTTAATTTTTTACCTGTCCGGTGAAAAACGCTAAGTCTATTTACTGTACGATTTAAATTTCACGATGTAAACGTCAGGGGAGGTAACTAAGTTATGAATATGTCCAAATGTTTTTATTTTTTTTAAACAAAATGACGAACACAACATTTTTTTGTCTGAGGAAAAACAACACCCTGCTGATGACATTGGGCTAATGTCGAAAGTACTCGGCATAAATGAATATATATCAATATGGTAACTTTCTCTCTTCCTTTAATAAATATACTAAGAAGAGACCTAACGATTGCGTCTAACCTCTGAGTGTTGACTTCAATGTTCACTTTTATATATATCATATATATATATGTATGCATTATATATATGTGTATGTGTGTGTATGTGAGTATAAGATTTTCCAATCATTTTTTTTCTCATTTATTGACCTAGAAATTTCGACTGTCTCTTCCTAATGTTAAGTATAAGTTTCCTTTTTGTTTCCATTTTCTCTAAATTATCGCCGTTGCTCCCATGTTCGTCCCATGGAATCCTCATCATCCTTCTGTAGACCATCAAATCATCCTTCTGTTCCTTCAAATCTTTTAAAAAGGAATAACCTGAACAAATTACAATTTATTTTTATTCATTCATTCTTGATAATAATCTTGATAATAATCTCGATAATAATCTTGATAATAAGCATTACATTTTTCTATCAATTTTTAAGTAGTAAATATTTATTTCAATTTATTTCACAACGTCCTTTTAATGAAAGAGAAAAAAAAAATTATATTCATAAAACAAGTTGTTTGTTCAAAAACCGAGGATGAATATGAGCCAAGCGACTGCTGTGCACCTATCTACTATTATTGAGAAGAAAAGAAAAAATAATTAGTTATTGAATAAAATTTCAGGGGTAGACTTTAGAAAAATATGGTTGAAGAAGACTTTAGAAGGAACCGGAAACACAATCCTAAACAGGAAACAAGGGATAAAGAGTGTGAATAGGGCGATAGGCGAACTCCTCTACTTAAGGAAAAAATAGTAAATAGTATATTGATTCATTTTATATTGGTTCTTCCTCATGGAAGAAAACTATGAAGATAGATAAAAAGAAAAGAGACAAGGACAGTGAAAAAAAAGAGGAAGTAGTAGAGAGAAGAGGGAGAAGAGAAAATCAAAAGAAAGAAAGAATAGATAGGGGAGAGAGAAAGAAAGACAGATGAACAGAGAGAAAAACAATAGAGATGAGTGAGAAGAGAGAGAAGAGAGGGTGTGTGTGCGTGAAAGAGAGAGAGACAGAGAGAGAGAGAGAGAGAGAGAGAGAAAGAGAGAAAAGAGGAAAAGAGAGCTATAGAAGGGAGATGTTTTTAAAAATCAATTCACGCCAAGTGAGGCGATAAAGCCACTAAGACGCAAAGTGGGGAGTGGGCTACTGGGAGGGAAAGAGAATGAGAATATTTTAGAAGGAAACGGAATTTCAATTCTATACAGGAAACCAGTGATAAAACTTTACTCCTGTTTAAAAGACGGGGGAAGAGTTCGAACCTATTTACTCCTATTGAGGAGAAATAGTAAATAAAACTTTGAACGGAGATTTTAGAAGGATAGAGTTGAAGAAGCGGTTTAAAATGAACCTGAAACACAACCCTAAACAAGAAAAAAGGGATAAAGCTCTGCTCTTGTTCAAAAGAAAAGCCAAGAGTGTGAACCGGGCGATAGAAGAATCTGTCTGCCATATAATATTTAGTGAATAGTGAAAAAAATGCAATAGTATCAGCTGACCATTGAAACAAATTCTCTAGTTGCATTACGTGGCTGTAATTCTATATCGGGATATTCCAGGAAGGAAGACCCGTGGTCAGCTGACTATCTCAATCGATTTGCCATTCATTGGTTATTCATGCTCCCAGAGCGCATTACACTAAGCGTACTTTCCGCAATGATGAGTATGAATACGACAACCCACTGGATTGGGTTGGTCAATAATTGGTGGCTGTGGATCCGACAGAAAATAGGACGTTCATGATGACAGCCTACTTTCAAATGCTGTCTCCCACACTCATCGCTATATCAATCAGACGCCGGCATTCACTCTTTAGGGGACTAAATTGATGGATAGATAGGAATATCCTGACACAGTTACTTTGAGTTTTTCTCTACAATTATATAGAATAACCATCCACATTTGTAAACCCAATGTGTATCCATGTATATATATATATATATATATATATATATATATATATATATATATATATATATATACGGTTCGACGTTGTTTAACTTTACTCATTTTACGGGAACAGCTGTTTCAACGTGATTTGGCCGTATGTCAAAGTCTGCTCAGCATGTTGAATAAGTACAAATGTGACTGAGGTTGCTTCTGCAAATCAAGGACTGGCTACCCGAACGAGGAGACAAGTCATATATCATATATGTAAATATATATATATATATATATATATATATATATATATATATATATATATATATATATATATATATATATATATTGAACAATAAAAAAAATTAAAAAATTAAAATCTTCAGACACACTGGGTTGTAGATTAATATTCTTTCGTTTTTTTATTATTATTCCATTAGAGAGAGCGAGAGAGGTGTATATATATATATATATATTTACATATGTATACATATATATATATATATATATATATACATATATATGCATGTATGTGTGTGTGTGTGTATATATATATATATATATATATATATATATATATATATATAGTATATTTCCGCGTATGAAACGAGCTTTGAATCAAAATATCTCCCTTAAAAATTATGGGTTGTCTTATACTACAATTTAAAAAAAAAAAAAAAAAAAAAAAAAAACCTTAAATTCTGAGTGATGTTTGTCAGTAGGCTAACCTCGGCCTTAATGCAAAAGCAAATAACGTACATGAAAAGTTTCACATTATCAATTAAACCGATAATAAAAATAATAAAACCATTTCTACCTTATATATTACTGGCATTACTTCCTAATAAATTGCCTATTTGAAGAATAATCCAACGAAATCAAATTGTTTCCCCGAAAGCTCAACTGAGAAAATGTCGGCATAGAGTTACGACTGCGTTCACAACAACCTTCATCTTTTATCTTTCGCTAAACTTTCAATAATCATCATAGTAGTGTTAATTACGGCAGCAATAACTTTTCAGTCACTGATGTGCCATACGTGATACACGCGTAGGCGATCATGTATCTTTGGATACATGACTGACGAGGCAATTTTTTTCCCGCACTAAGTTGCCATTTCTTTCTGCGGGAGACCAGTTGCCATCCAAGTCTCTAGAACCAAGTCTGTGCCGCTATTTACCCATAGCGAAGGGGAGAAGAAGAGGATTTATACCTTTCCCAATAACATTTACGGTAACATAATACCCGTTTATCATTTAAAATTCATTATCATTTAGGTGTTAATTAATAACACTATTTATGATTACATACAACGTTTATTTTTCATATAGCACTCGCAAGAGATCACGTGATTAAACGGAAACAAAACAACGGTTTCCCTTTTAGGACGTGTGTGTAGGAAAAACATGATACAGAATCTTTTTTTATTTTTATTTCGTTTATTTTGAATTCGAAAGATACAGTATGTAACAACAGTTCTAATAGCATCATCTTAATATAATCAATAAGCACTTGTCTTACACTACAGGTATAGGATAAATTCATGAAAATTTGCTCATTTTTTTAACCCGTGTTATCTAAAGGCCAGCTTATACGCGGATATATACGCTACATACATTACAATGTGAATCATAGATTATGTCGCCACGCCTGGCTTTTGATAAAAATAATACAATATTAATGCTAGATATTTTATGACAAAAAGAAATAGCATCATTCGACGTAGAATAGAAGTCGTTGCCATTGCAAATCGGAAAACATGAAAAACTGACGCATATACCATAATATTCATTATGGAAAATGAAAGTGAAAGCGAAAGTAAAATAAAGCTATAATTTTCTGAAACCTACATAATATACTCTGTAAATGTGATAGAATGATTACAATCATTTTATTAATGACTACGTCTCTCTCTCTCTCTCTAAAAAAAGAGCTATCCGTGTAAACCTATGCATATGAAGAATATTTAAAATTCGTATTTGCGAACGTACTGTACAAATGAAGCCAAAATTTAATAAAGGATATATTTGATGCAATTGCATTATATTAAAGGTTAATTTATTTTCCTTTCGCAGATCATCTTTCGTGGCTTCGTTCTTGTTAACAGTTACATTTATTTTGTTTTAGAATTTTTAAACAAGTCGAAGGAAATGTGATAGGCATGTTAATTTAGCTGATTATAGTCACAAAGAATTTTAGCGATAACGTGATCCAATCATTTTAACTTTCAGTTATTCAAAAACCAATCTACTGTCGTTTCACCATCGCCGATCAGAGTTTTCTGCAGTCGCAATAAGCATTTTCAGTGAGGCGTTGTGTTTTGAACGTCTATTGTGCGCCGTGTTCGCTGCAACACTTTCTGCAACACGGCTGATGCTAACCTTCAGGAGAGTGCCTCATTGCGCCTTCTCTGGCTAACATTTTTCTGCTTACAAGTGGAAAGAACATATTGAAGCAATTGTTATATCTTCTGCTGGGATAGTTTACTGTGTCCATTGTTAAATAATAATGTTACTATATTATTGTTTAGTGGCAGTGTATTTGGCTCTGATCTTCTGAGGCTGGCCTTGGGGTCAGCTGGTAGACAAAACCAGTGAAGTTCTTTTTGATTGGTTAAAACTAGCATAGGAAGTTTAGAGAGATACAAAGTGTTTTCGAGGAGTTAAGAATTACCCGTCGAAGAATGCAGACGTGTGCGGGGTAACTTGCTCCCTATGAGAGTGATAGAGCGAGTCCATTGGCTAGTTAAAAATGTACACGTAGATAGGTTTTAAAGTCCCTTTTGTTGAAATTTTCATTTGGCTCCGGACCCAAAAACATTTCGGCACCGGACTGGAATAAGACGGCCAAGAGAGAAGAATGCGGTTTCGTTAGGGAATCGACCCCGTCAATCAAAAGACCTTCCCAAAAGAGAGTGGGGTATACGGCACCATTTCCAGACAGCATGTACTTAAATATCTAATCTTAGGGTCAATCTCTGATATCTGAAAGATGCCATCAAACGCTAATGTCGTTGGAAATATCTACGCATCTGATTTTTTATTCGTATTTATTTATTGTCGAGGTGTATGTGATTAAACTCCTCGAAAGTTTGCGCATTTTCATCGACGCAACTTACTGTTTTTGACGATGGCTGCTGGTGTCATGCTCGCTCTACATCATATCCCTCATTTGAGTTGTTATGTGTGTTTACCTTAAGCATTCCTTTCAAAGCAAGTAAAAGTAATTCTTCAAATTTGCCGATTTTATTTTTCCTAAGGGATGAATGTTCCAACAGGTTCATTCGATTTCCGTGGTTGCGAGCATTCAACATCAAACGGCAATGCTTTTAAAACGCTTTTAACGTCTTCTGTTGTTGCTGCTACTGCTATTGTGTGTTGCAGCCATTTATATAAAAAGATTGTAGTCAAAGGAGAAGTGTGGTGGTAGTGGAGGGAATTGTTTGTATTAGTGCGTGTAAACCGAGGCAAGTCCTTGTGTTCTTCCACCTGGCATTCCGGAACTATTTCTTTTTTATTTTAATTATTTTATTATTTTAAACCTTTTAGAAATTATCTTGTATATTATTTTTATTTCTTTTTTTAATAACAGAAATGTTGTAATTAAATAATAATTATTATTCACCATTTTTAAAAATCAAATCTATTTAAGATATAACAGTTCAAGGCTCTCTAGTCCTTCTTTTTTATTGATGGGAATTAACGTGTTGTGGTTTCTCTTTGATTTAACCACGGTTTACAGTTCAGAATCACCGTTGTTAAGTTGATTGTCAGGCTAGACCAAAGAGTCTATTGACACGTGATATTTGATCTACAGCTGGAGCAATGAAGGTGAATTTAAGCGTATTTATTTGTCAGATAAACAGTGACTGAGAGAACTCGATTCGCTTTACCGAAGAGTCTTGCATTATTAGCAGTAATAGTTACTGTTTACAAACTCACATTTCCTCCGCTATATATATATATATATATATATATATATATATATATATATATATATATATATATATATATATCGACAAAACCATATTTTAAATCAATTAATTTATAATATATATATATATTAGGTAGGTTTGTCTGGCTCACTAGGTGTATCTAGGTCTGCTCTACGGTTGTACTGAGATCTTTTGTTAGTTAGTTGTTTACTCGTATCGGGATTTTTTCTTTGGGCTTCAGACCTGCATCTGTGCGATTTTTTTCCGCAGAAGTTCATGTTTGTAGCTCTTTCTCTTTTTTTAAAACCTTTTTTTCCCTCGAGATTGATTTGATTATTGGCAAATCAAAAATTCGAGGGTTTTTCGAAACGAGTCTAGTTATCTATCTATCTATCTATCTATCTATATATATATATATATATATATATATATATATATATATATATATGTGTGTGTGTGTGTGTGTGTGTGTGTGTATCTAACTAACTCCTTTATCCACTGTGCTATGTGTACCTGAGTTAGATCCAGTGACAGTTCCAAAGAGTGCGAGTTCAATACCTGGCTAAGGCGGTGGAGAACTTGGAGAGGGGAATTAATAGAAGATAACTGATAACTGACATCCATTAGACATGGCACGTGGAACTAGAACAGTCTAACCCAGCGAGAAATAAAGGGTTCAGTTCGACATTCCAACCACCTGAAGAAGGCCGCAGCTTACAACGGCCGAAACGTTGTGATAAATATGCCAACTAAGATGAGGATGATATTCCGAGCAATGTAAATAGTCTTCTTTGGATGCTATCAAGAATCTTTAAATATATAGCGGGAGCACCGAAATATATATATGGCAGCTATATTTTAATCATGGACGGATGATATATAAATATGTAAGATAGATTCTAGAGAGAAAAAATTGTCTTCTACGTTAGATTAAATAAGTTCAGAAGGTCCGAATTATACTAAACTCCGGTAGACGTGAACTCTTCATATTAAAGAGCAATCTAATCTTTTATTACAGAAATTCTGGGCAAAATAGCCCTCCACATCTTCCTGTCTTTTGTAGGCCTTAATGTTTTGAACATTCCGTTATTTCTCTCAAATCTTTTTCTACTGTCCGTTTTCTCAATCTCATCAAGTATGATACGAGGTGATTTTCCTCCGTTCCTTTTTTCATCAATCTCTCTTGTGAATATCAAGTTTTCCAAGCACTCTTTCCTCATTATCTGCCCTAGAAATTTCAACTGTCACTTACTGATGTTAGTATAAATTTCCTTTTTGTTTCCATTTTCTCTAAATCCTCGTTGCTGCTCACACGTTAGGTCCATAGTATCCTCAGCATCTTTCTGTAGAACCATATTTACGTTGCTTCAAGTGTTTTCTTTGAGAGGAATTGTCCCGCATTCGCTATAATACAGGAGGGAAAATATTACATAACAGTTCAGTAACTCCCTTATCCGAAAAGAAGTAGAAAAATCTTTCATTTTATTTTCTGATAAGCTATACAAGAGAATATTAATGGAAATTAAAAAAAAGAAAAAAAGATCGAAACAGATGAAGACAAAAAACGAAAAGAATCGAAAATAGCCTGTAAAGGAATATATTTTAGGTTTCAGCGAATCTAAGGAGGCACATCGGCTCGGATTGAGGAATCGGAGAGCCGCATTCGAATTTCAGTGGAATCCATTACATTCACTTAGGTGCTAATAGCCTTGGGAAAGGTATGAATCCTCTTTTTCTTCCCCCAGCTTATGGATAAACAGCAGGAGAAACCAGGTACTATAGCCTTGGATGGCAACTGGTCTAACGCAGAAAGAAATGGCAACCTACTACCGGAAAAAAAAATCTGTCTTCTCAGTCATGTATCGAAAGATATATGATCGCCTAAGCGTAAAACATAACTGACTGACTGAATCTAAGCTGTAAAGTTTACAGAAGTCTCAGGTGTGGCCTCTAGTGTAATAAGATTTATCTATAATTCTCTTTGGGTTAAATATAGAAATTAGCCTCTCCCTTTAGAAAAAAAAGACTGTCTGACACCTATTTATCTTTCGAAACAAACTTTAGAGGGTGATGAATTATTTTATTTTAGGAGAGCTAATTGAAAATACCTGAAAAACAACGTAGACGTATATTCAGTGCACACCGCACACAGTTAATTTTCTCGCACTTCTCACCTCCGGAAATCCCATCCGATGTCTTGCTTCCCTGATAACTGCAATCTTCAATAATTTAAATGCAACGTCAATCGCCATCTTCTTGAACCCAGTTCAATTTTTGCTCTTACCTCAAATGTCTCTAGATTGGCAACTAGTTCATATCGTTTTAGTGTTGAACTATCCAGACGCAACCGACACTTCTAATCTAACAGTTTATTTTCTCAAACTTCCCACTTGTGAAAATCCCTTCTTATTTCTTGCTTCCCTGACAACTACAATCTTGAAAAATTTAAATGCAACGTCAATCGCCATCTTCATGAACCCAATTCATCTTTTGGCCTTTGCGCAAATGTCTCTAGATTGGGAAGGAGGTCTTAGCGTTTTACTGTTGAACTATCTAGATGCAACCACCACTTTTACTCTAAAAGTTTCTTTTCTCGCACTTCCCACGTGTGGAAATCCCTTCCGATTTCTTGCTTCCCTGACAACTACAATCTTGCAAAATTTAAATGCAACGTCGATCGCCATCTCCTGTGACATATATATATATATATATATATATATATATATATATATATTAATTGCATTATTGTTTTCTTCATCTGATGATGTTCAAAAACTTCCTACTGCTAAATTTATTGTCACTGTTTTCGCGGAATAGTGTTGAATAAAATTTATCAAAAGATACTATCTTTTTAGGATCATGTAATTATGTTCGTATCATAAAAGAACCTAATTCACTGTTCTGAGGATTGTAATTCTAGTGAGATATTTAGCAGTACTATGGGTAACAATAAATGTAGCTTAAAATAGATTTTAATGGGGATAATCTAGCGTGGTTCTTAATTTTATATACTTTAGGAAGTCCTTAAAAATGTATTTTCTAATCCTCTTGGATAAATAAATTTATAAGCCAATAAGTCCTATGTCAAGGAGATTTTTATTTTTTAATGATAGAAAAAAACCGTTATAGTTACTTTTTTCCTAAAAAATATGCGTTTTATAAAATTATTTTCATCCGTTTTTATTTGATTTTAAAAATGTTGCTTTATTATTAACAAGGTTTAATTATTCTTGATAGCAATCATTTCTGTTTCTAATTACGACACACTTTCTTTTGTCTGGTTTTGATATCAGTCAGTTATGTACTATGCGTGATACACGCTTAGGCGATCACGTAGTTTTGGATACATGACTGACGATGCAGATTTTTTTCCCTGCAGTAGGTTGCCATGTCTTTCTGCGTTAGACCGATTGTCATCCGGTCTGTCCTGATATTTACCCATAGAGAAGTGGATTCATACCTTTTCCAAGGGTATTTGCACGTAAGTGAATGTAATGGATTCGACTGGAATTCGAACTCGTTTCTCCGATTCCTCAAGCCGCTACCATGATATCAATATATTTTTATTATTATTTTTTTAACTTTTAATATTAATATCTGCTAAAAAGAACGGGGAAAATTTCACGATTTTCTAATTTGAATTTTCCGATGAATTTAATTCTAAAGTTGATGATTGAATAAGTTCATGCCGAGTTCTCCGGCAATAAATATCCGTAGAAATGTCCTTATCATATCGTTAAATATTTGAGCTTAACATCTTTAAGAAAATATTGCAATAACAAACATAAATATGAATGCTGATCGTTATTTTAAGAAGTAAGGGGGTACAAATGAAAGGATTTGAAATTCACAACTTTTTCCAATTCACTGAAACATATATTTTCTCAGGGAAACAAAAAGGCGTATCTAATATGTGTTTTGTTTTTGAATCAAAACGGAATAGTCCATTATTTATGGCAGCAGACGATAAACACTTCTAGCTTCCATTCTTTTTTTCTTTCTTTTTTCCATCTTTCTTCCATTTCCTCACTGAAACTAAGTCGTGAGATTTCGCCTCTTTTCATGTGATTAAAATGGAATAGTCTACCATTTACGAAGTATTGGTAGGCCGTACCGGTCGTGTGAAATAACGGAGGGTGGTACAGACAAAATTTTAATATATATATATATATATATATATATATATATATATATATATATATATATATATATATATATAATAATAGTATTAGTATTAGTAGTCAATGTATATATATTAAAGAAAAACAGACCACTTTAAGGTACCATTATAATAATTTATTTCACCAGAACCCTTTTAAAGGACGCCAGATCATCAGATAGCATTTCCAAAAATGAAATGAAACGAAAAATGAAATTAAAATTGATGGGTAGTGTAAGTTTTTGTAGAACTCAATGTCCAGGACAGAGCAACAATATAATATAAAAGGTTCAAACACTAATATTCCATGATTATAATTTATTACATTGCAATCGTAATCACGATCCCAAATAAAAGATATATATATAAAATTTATTCGAAGAGTATAACATAAATATGTTATAAAATAAAGGATTTTATAAGATATTTATGTTATAATTTTCGAATAAATTATATTTGCTCTACTCTGCATTTAGCACTGTTTTAAGAATAGTATTTTTTGGTTACTGGAATTTATTCCGTATACACCAATCCTATACTTGTATACACATATACACACACACACACACACACACACACACATATATATATATATATATATATATATATATATATATATATATATATATATATATATATATATAGGTGTATGTGTGTGTGTATGTTTGTATGGCTGCTATAATGAATAACGGCTTGAGGTGAGAAGTCGGAGATCCGAGTTATAATTCGAGTCGAATCTCTTTCGTTTACTTATGTGCAAATATTCTGGTTAATTTATGAATCCGCCATTTCTAGCTATGGTAAATAGTAAGACAATTTGTCCACTCTAAACCTGTTTGGCAACCAGTTTACGAGAATGAATACTATGACTTCAACCAAGCGCGGAGAGTATTGATAAAGGGTGAATCAGCGACTTAGGAGAAGCAATAGCCAACGTGCAGTTAGGAGATAGAAAAATAAACATTCAAATAGCCTTCGATTATAGATTTATCTGACAAGTGATGTCCAGTGCACCAGTACAGGACAATGGTGCCATGATGGAGAAAGAGCATGCATTGCTGGCAACTGACCACTTCAAGCAATTCACTTGGCCAAGTTGTTCAGTAAAAACAAACAAATAACTGAACCCCCTTTCATCGATCTCCGCGAGAAGAGTCCATACTTTTAAAGAATCTAATCATTTATTTTTAGATAGATAGATAGATAGATAGATAGATAGATAGATAGATAGATAGATAGATAGATAGATATGGACAAACTGACATAGATAGATAGATATGGACATACTGTGATATGGACATACTGTGATAGATAGATAGATAGATAGATAGATAGATAGATAGATAGATAGATAGATAGATAGATAGATATGAAAATGCTGAAATAGATAGATAGGCCGATAATGAGATACATAGATAGATAGATAATGAATATGAGATAGATAAGATGGATAGATAGATAATGAATATAATGAGATAGATAGATAACGTAGATAGATAGATAGATAGATAGATAGATAGATAATATAATGAGATAGATAATGAATATAATGAGATAGGTAGATAGATAATGAATATAAATTGCGGTGAGATATATATATATATATATATATATATATATATATATATATATATATATATATTGACACTCGTACAAACTCTTACCTCAACATTTACAGACCCCCACACCACGCCTTTTCCCACGTTTCTAACTGATTCCATTGAGTCAAGTTGAGCTAGCTAACATATCAATGATTACAATGGCCAAGAAACCGCTTCCCATCACGAATAAATCAATGTTCCTTTTACATTGTTAAAACACTCAGTCCCTCCGCGTGAACTCTGCCAAAGTTAACATACAACATTCTATTAAAGCAGCCTTGCACTAGGGTTTGGGATGGACTACATGAGAGACTCTTTTTTATTTGTTTTATCTGTCTGTTTAGTGCGTGTCGAACTGTTATTTCTCGTCTTTTAAGTCTACTTTCTTATGTGTCACGAATTTTGGCTGATACATCTACAACGAGTTTGTTTTATCGTTGTTTGATGAGGCTTTTACCAATGCAAACAAGCCAAAGCCCTTCTACTTTCATTTTCATTTTCACTTTCACTATCCATTCATTTTACTTTCTATATTAAGGTAGATCATTTTTATGTAGATTTTATGGCATAATCACTTAGCAATGATTGATTCATCAAACTAGAATTTAGTTATTTTTATCTGTTTTACTTATGAAAAATTAGTGTTGGCGTTTCGGCAAATAAAATAACTTTTGTTATATCCGGACATTAAAATTTGCAACAATTGGACCACCAGTTGTTTGGCCATCTTTAAGTGTCTGTTTTAATTAAGGGCCTGTAAATTATAAATCTAAGTCTTTATTCGATATATGGGCGTAAATTGACTGTAGTTCTCTGTCCGTATCTCCTCCCAGTTAAATTGATTATGAGAAGTCAATAGTTAGATTAATTCACATTTTGATAAAGATTGTGCCTCATCGTCAGAATTAACGTGGAAAAATTATTTTTGCAGTTTGCTAATAGGTAAATGATGAAAATATGAATGATAATAATAACAACAATAACAACAACAAAGACGAAGAAGAAGAAAAAGAAAAGCTTTATCTATGTAAAATGTGTGTGATATTTACCTCTATTTTTTTATTTATTTATTTATTTATTTATTTATTTTTTTGCAAAGTTACTAAACTTACGTCTTTGGTTGTGACCCAGAAGGAAATGTGTATACAACAGAAATCAAAGTAAATAATAATAATAATAATAATAATAATAATAATAATAATAATAATAATAATAATAATCAAAAACCGTCAAAACAGAATGTGCATTCTTATTGATATGGAAGTCCCAACAGACTGTATTATATCTTTGAAGATCGAAGATCTTCAAAAACTATCAAAATACAAGCATCTTGAAGTAGAAATCACAAAAATATAGCACCTGAAGACATCAATATTTTCTAGTTGCTGTTGATGCGCTAGGTTTGATAATTAAGGGAAGATAATAATAATAATAATAATAATAATAATAATAATAAGAAGAAGAAGAAGAAGAAGAAGAAGAAGAAGAAGAAGAAGAAGAAGTAGAAGAAGACGGATGAGGAGGAGAAGAAGAAAGGTAAATAAAGGAGGAAATACAATTAACAAAAAATGAAATAAGAGAAATGTTTACATTGTTTGAACTGTTGTCCTCATCTTTATTGCCACATTAACGACGTTTCGACCATTGTATGCTCCGGCCTTCTTCAGGTGATATTTGTAGGAATTTTGAACTGAGCCCTTTATTATATATCCTAGTTTCAGTTAATTCCCCTTAGTAACTCAACTCTCCAAGTTTTTCTTCATGTGGCCAGGTATGGAACTCATAATTCTTTGGGTTAAGTAACTTTTTGGATCATTCAACTAACGCTTTTATCCACTCGGCCATGTGTCTTTGATGGCGGGGAGGTAAAATAATACAATATTTATAATGTGTCTGATGTGAGTGAAAAAGTCCCTTATTTCATCCTATAATCTAATGATACTAAGCGTGTACAGGGGGCAAAAGAAATTCTACCCGCATAGACCACCCAGAAATACTCCCCACATAATTCTAAGACCTGAGATACCATTTTCAGTAATGTCTTACCATTATGCAGGAAGTATTTCTGGGAGGTACCTGCAGGAAGCACCCTGTACTATAATAGAAATGAAACCTGTCTCTTTAAGTCGGTTGTGTCAAATAATCTCACCGCTCCTCGACACATTCGGGATAGCTGGGAAGCAAATAAAATATTGCAGACATGAAGAGGTACACAAACATTGCAAGAAAACTATGGTGAACAAAAGAAAATACACTATCCAACAGTTCCTGATAGAAATATCAAAGATTCCTTAATGGCTATGGCTGGCCAGACAGTGAACATCTGTTAGGAAATTTTCTTTGCCTTTTTGGTTTTTCTTCAAATAACCTGTGAGGCAAGGGATGTGTCACGAAATGCTTATAAAAGACACATTTTCAGATGGATAGATTTTTTTTTCTTTTATGTTAAAACAAAGCGTCAACTTGTTTCCATCGTTAAATCATGAAGAATTTTCAGTCTGTGCTGTACTATGACCGAAGGATTTTTTTTTTCTGGACAGACATTTGTTCGCGTCGTTACAAGGTTGAATTGTTTCATCTCGCAAAAGCTTTTTTTTTTTTCTAATTTCGTTTTCGATGTCATCTCGATTAAATTTACCCTTCTTGGTTGTGCTTTACTGTTCAATGCTCTAGTCTTTCGCTTTCTTTACTGGCTTTAATAAAATGGGCTTTTGATTAAATTTTATTGTTTTCAGGCACTGCCATTATGTCGAATGTTTGCCTTTTTCTCATCGCAAGCGTTAGCTTTCGTTTTTATAGAAGTTTGCACAGATTTATGTCAGTTAATCTCTTGATAAATCCATTTATGAATTTATTTCATTTTCACCATGACATTAAACAAGAAGTGAATTTCATTTCATAGAAATCGGCGACAACACGTCTTTTTACATTTAGTTCCTCGATTTCAAATCACATATCTTTACATACAAATTACTATGGCGTTACGATTTTGTTAAAACTATCTATCTATCTATCTATCTATCTATCACAGTATGTCTATATCTATGTCCATATGTATCTACCTATCTATCACAGTATATCCATATCTATCTATCTATCAATTTCAGTTTGTCCATATCTATCTATCTATCACAGTATATCCATATGTATCTATCAATGTCAGTTTGTCCATATCTATCTATCTATCTATCTATCTATCTATCTATCTATCTCCGTATGTCAAAGTCTATCTATTTATCTATCGCAGTAGTCGTATCTATTAATCTGTCACAATGTGCCTAGTCTATATTCATCTATTTACAGAAGTAAATATGAACAGATAAAGAGATAGATGATTTGTAATTCATATATCGCTCTCCCTATTTTCCTCTATAATTCATATATATATATATATATATATATATATATATATATATATATATATATATATATATATATTACAGGTAATAGATCCGTAGCTATATAATCTGAGTGGATCCTAGCAATATTAATTATTAAAACTAATCCACAGATAGAACTTATTTTATAATTATTTTATATATATATATATATATATATATATATATATATATATATATATATATATACCCAAGTATATGATTGGTATATATGGAATGAATTCCAATAACCAACAATTACTATTCTTAAAAGAGTGCTCAATACAATGTAGAGCAGATATAATTATTTATTTTTAAAGAAAAAAAAAAATTTATAACATAAATATGTTATAAAATCACTACAAAAATAGCCTTTTTTTTTCAACACCTTCGGTGTCTTATCAAGTGATGACGTTCACTTGATAAGACACCGAAGGTGTTGAAACAAAATGGCTATTTTTGTAGTGATTTTATAACATATTTATGTTATAAATTTTTTTTTTCTTTAAAAATAAATAATTATATATATATATATATATATTCTCGATGGTGGAACTCTCCTTTGGCGTATTGCTTTCCAATTAAATTTAATCTCCCAAAATTTAAATTCATTGTAAATCGTTGTCTTCTGTCTTCTTAATTTAAGTTCTTTTCTCTCCTTAATAATGTTTTACTTTCTGTTATATCTTTTCACGCTCAGTGAACACACTGCGTCTTAGTGGCTTTGCTACCTTGCTTGGAGTGGAATCATTTTAAAAAAAGATATCACTAGTGAATGATTAATAGAAATAAATTGTTTAAGAGAGATCGATTGCTTTGTTCTTTTGCTAACAAAAAGAAAAAAAAAGTTAATCTGCAATATAATCGATCCTGAAATGGCTTCTCGATTTCAGTCACTTTCTCGAAGACGTGTTCCGGTTTGCCTCATTCTTTTCTACAAATATTTATTTATTTATTTTTTTTTTTTTCGCAACTGCTCTCACGAGATTCCATTCCCTAGTTCCCTGACTACATGAATTTAAGCGCGGTATTAGATTGGCAGTTAGGTCCCAGTCTTTTACTGCTGTAATAGTTAAATGTAAACGACACTTCTACGCCAACAGCTTCTTCTCTCGCACTTCCCGACAGTGGATTTCCCTTCCGTTTACTTGCTTCCCTGAAAACAACAATCTTCTAAAGCCTAAATGCATCGTCAATTGTCATCTATTATCATCTTGAACCCCGTTCTTTTTTTATCCTTTACTCATCCCCCCCTACACCCAGTCTCTCCTCCGTCTTTCTGTCTCTGTAACCTCTTACTACTCGCTGTCATCCCCGCCTTGCTTGGGGTTGAAATAATTAATATATATATATATATATATATATATATATATATATATATATATATATATATATATATATATATATATATATATAGAACGTTTCTCTACAGTAGTCTTAGGTTTTGACCTGTAACGCAATTAATCCTTGCGTTTTGCATTCAACAGTTGAGATTTGCTTAAAATATTGATAAACTCCATGTATGATAGCGGGTTTGGGCACCTCGGGATGGTGTAATGGTTAGCAAGCATGTCTCGCTAGAAATATTACGACTCAGTAGGGAGTTCGATCCTCACTGGGTTCCCTATACTTTCGGCCTTGTGCCACATCTGAGCTACGCTTGGAAAATTACGGGCACCTCGACGTGGTTTAATGGTTAGGAAGCTTGTCTGTGCTAGATCAATTACGACTGAGTAGTGAGTTCAATCCTCACTGGGTGCTCCATACTTTCGGCCTTGTGCCACCTCTAAGCCGGGCTTAGAAAATCACTAGAGCACCTCGAGGTGGTGTAAGAGATAGCAAGCTTGTCTCGCTAAAACAATTACGGCTGAGTAGTAAGTTCGACCCTCACTGGGTGCCCCTTACTTTCGGCCTTGTGCCACATTCAAGCTACGCTTGGAAAATCACTATGTATTATAGCAGGTTTGTGGATTCTATTTTTGCGGCAGGGTAATGAAGATAGGGGTGGATGTTGCCGCTTCTGTGGGTGCTACTAAGGAATGGTATTGCGAATAATAGAGAGAGAAAAACAGAGAGACAGTTGGAGACGGGAGGTAGTTGAACGTTTGAGTTCGTAGAATATATTTTCATTGAATACGTGCATTTGTATGCTGGATTAGGTGTAGCCTCTGTTTCTTTTTCTTTTTCATTTTTTTCTTTCTTTTTTTTTTTTTGTCTTTTTTTTGTCCTCAAAGCACTTTGTGTTCTTAACATTTTGAACAGATACACGTATCCTTATGTCTGGGTCACCTCGATATGTTGTACTGGTTAACAACCTTAGTCTCGCTAGAATACTAAGAACTGAGTAGTGCGTTCGATCCTCAGCTGATACCCCATAATTTCGGCCGTGTGCTACAACTAAGCCACGCTTAGAAAATCACTATATATTATTCTGCATGCTGTGCACAGCAGTGGTATGTGTGTGCGTAACTAGAAAATACGAAACGTGTCATGAGTAAAGCGTGAACAGACAGAAAAACTGGCCTTCGTGAAGAGATTTTATAAGCATGCAGTAAAGTATAGGAAACAAAAGGAGATTTCGCTGCTTTTCAGGAAAAGATAGCAAGCGCATCTTGATAGATTAAACGATTATGATATTGAAAACAAAACAAAAAAACAAAAACGACGTCACAGGAAAAGAAATGAAAGAAAAAATAGCTTAAAAAGAATCGAGTTAAAGAAAATTGGTAAATGGAAATCGAGTTGTATGCCTTGAAAATCAGCATTGGAAATCCAGGTCTCACTGAATAATTTCGATAATTAGTTTTGTCTAGTTATTATCAATAGGATTCTGTCATATCCACGGACAAGCTTCTTAAGTGTCCTTATTAAAGAAAGAGGGAAAATTACCATGTTGATATATATTCATTTATTCCGAGGACTTTCGACATTAGCACAATGTCATTTTCAGGATCTTGTTTTTCTAACACAAAGATTGTAGTGTTCATCAATTTTCTAAGACAAAATAGAAATATATATATATATATATATATATATATATATATGTATGTGTGTGTGTGTGTGTGTGTGTGTATAACTATATATATATATATATATATATATATATATATATATATATATATATACTTAATAGCACTGTTATATTATATTGAGCACTATTTTTAACACCAGCACTCCACGTGCGATATCATATATATATATATATATATATATATATATATATATATATATATATATATATATATAGTCAATGGCTAATACCTCCTAAGGTGATGATAGAACGATTAGTAAAAGATTCGTCTGGGAAACTCTGGAGTCGGGGTGCTAAACATAATATCAATGAACTAAGTGACGAATTTCATATTTGTATCAATACAGTATATATATATATATATATATATATATATATATATATATATATATATATATATATATAGCAGTAGAGATCTCTGGGAGATGTGGCATTTAATAAGTCTTGTTTTTTGCTTTTCTTTTTTACCTGGGCATGATCCGTTATCACTCGTACAAATGGGCGGTCAGTAAGTCCGTATCCTGTTAAATGTCTATTAAGAAACGCTAAGAAGCGCTAAACCAGACATCACTCTACAGGGTCATTATAACATAACATAAGCAGACATGAACTTGATAGGCTATTTTTAAAATTGATACCAACTCAAATCACTGGAAATATTGCGCCGCTAATCATTTTCAAATACAGGATGTTGTTGTTGAGCCCGAACAAGTTAGAATGGCATAAGTAGAACGCATTTGAACTGATAACTATTTGCAGGAGCACTGCTTACAAATATCATATTAAACAAATTGTATAGTATACAGTTATATAAAAAACCGCCTATGATGATGTCCTTTATTCAGTTTGTAAATTTAACATGAAGGAATTTATTACTAAAAATATTTTAAAAAAGCGTAATTCATTTAAAAAAGAGCGATTGTTTGTTTTTTTTATACTAATGTTATCAAATGTCACTGTTCGCTGCGACATCCAGTGTAAATTACATTTACTTGTCCCATGTCATAGTAGAAAGCTTACTTGTCCTCGGGATACCAAGGGCGAAGCCGTCTGGTCTTCTGATTCCTGTAGGGCCACCCAGGAACCAGATTGTTATTCTTCTCCTAGACCAGCTGCTACCCAAGACTATAGAACCCAGACTGCCCTGCTATTTACCCATATCTGGAGAAGTAGAAGAGGATTCATACCTTTCCCAGGGATTTTAGCTCGTAAGTGAATGTAATGGATTCGACTGGAATTGGAACCGGTTCCTCAAAACGAGCGGTTATCTATTACTCCATCCCGTCCATCCTCATATATATATATATATATATATATATATATATATATATATATATATATATATATATATATATCATGAATCATTCATACAAAAAACAAATATAGAGGTTAATGATTATAATGGTTTTGTATGAATGACTCATGAATTTATAAATTATATTTGCACCTTTAAATTGAAATTTATATATATATATATATATATATATATATATATATATATATATATATATATATATATGAAGATAGATAGATAGATAAATAGATAGATAGAGTTAACTCTGTTCCGAAGAGTTGTTATAACGACTAGTGACCTCACCTATATAGCGAAGAAACTCCAAAGATGCAGGAGTTAAATGCATATTAATTCTATAACCAAAGATTTTCATTTAGGACAACAGGACAACAGATATTGCACTAAACTCGCCAAGCACGTATGGGATTTGAAGAAAAAAATAATAGAAACCCAAACATAAAGTGGACTGTATTCAGAAAGATCAAGTCTTGTGGAACTAGTTGTAAATTGTTCCAAAAAGAGAAGTTGCGAGATAATGTCTAAATGTAGGTATATTAAGAAATACATTCTAGGCCGTTAGGAATCCGGATGAAGGTTAACAGTGGGAAGTAGAAGAAAGAAAAGTAAGAGAAAATGAGAAGACAGGGGAGCAAGAAAAAACGAGAGATTTTTTTTCTCTATTTTGCTCTGCTATTTCTCTTTCCAACGGGAGTTTTTCTCGACATAAATTAGAAATATCGATGGGCTCACCGCTCAGTGGATTAATGGCATGTCGCTTCCTAGATTTTTTTACAATCTGTCCACCGCTTTTCAGCGGTATGTTTCCGATATACTGACAATGCCCTATGCCACACGACACACCACAGAATAGAGCATACAATCACCTATGAAACAGAACAAAACTAAACTTTAACGTATATACAGCAATCTCGCGTCGTTTTCGACGTATGAAGGTCAAGCAGCCCAGTTCTTAGAAGCAACAGACATACTTCTTTCCTATAACATTTGAGTATAGTGATGAAGGTTTGTGCAGAACCAATCACACTTTTTTGGAAGAGCCGAAAACAGAGACCTGGTGCACAATATGTAACAAGGTCCCCAAACGACCCTCTGCAGGTTTTGAACTCACGTATGTAAATGTATTGAGCATGCATGACTAAAATTGGAACACGGCTCACCAATAGGGTGAGCAAAATGTTTATTCGTTTATTAAGTATAAAATGTGCGCAATAAAACGAACGAAATTTTTGGCCAAACCAATACACACACACACACTCACAAATATATATATATATATATATATATATATATATATATATATATATATATATATTATGGTTGTTGTGTGCATTGTAGTTGCTGTTATTGTTGTGAGTAGAGGGTATATAAACAACCTCGAATAAGAAATTAAGCGAAAAGCGGACTTCCTTTCTTTTTTGTTCATTTTATTAATTATTCATTGTAAATCTATGGCTGCAAATTTATATGTTTGTCAATTTCTCCTTTCATATAATTATAGATAGATAGATAGATAGATAGATAGATAGATAGATAGATAGATAGATAGGATCAGAGATAGATAGTTTCAAACAGAGATAGATAGATAGATAGATAGATAGATAGTTTCAAACAGAGATAGATAGATAGATAGATAGATAGATAGATAGGAACAGAGATAGTTTCAAACAGAGATAGATAGATAGATAGATAGTTTCAAACAGAGATAGATAGATAGATAGATAGTTTCAAACAGAGATAGATAGATAGATAGATAGATAGATAGATAGATAGATAGATAGATAGATAGATAGTTTCAAACAGAGATAGATAGATAGATAGATAGATAGATAGATTCAAACAGAGATAGATAGATAGATAGATAGATAGTTTCAAACATCGATAGATAGATAGATAGATAGATAGATAGTTTCAAACATAGATAGATAGATAGATAGATAGATAGATAGATAGATTCCAACAGAGATAGATAGATAGATAGTTTCAAACAGAGATAGATAGATAGATAGATAGATAGATAGATTCAAACAGAGATAGATAGATAGATAGATAGATAGTTTCAAACATAGATAGATAGATAGATAGATAGATAGATAGATAGATAGTTTCAAACATAGATAGATAGATAGATAGATAGATAGATAGATAGATTCAAACAGAGATAGATAGATAGATAGATAGATAGATAGGATCAGAGATAGATAGATAGTTTCAAACATAGATAGATAGATAGATAGATAGATAGATAGATAGATAGATAATACAAAGTATAATGTTATATTTTGTCACGTTTATTTCAACATAATATCCTCCTTGTTTCCTCTTATATAAATGAGTAAGGTGCTTTTTTAAAACGAAATTATATTTTCAAATTTGGCCCTCTTAGGCCAGCAGGGAACAATTCTATTAAATGACGTTTATTTATCGACGCTTCTTACACGGCACGACTTTAAATTTAATATGTGCGAATTTTCTATATGTCGGTGCAGGCACAGATTATAACGCTTAAATAGTGAATTCGCAAATAGAATTGATGGAAAAGATAGAGAAAATTAGTAGGCGCCATAAGAATATATATTTTTAGAGTTTTTTTTTCCTTTTTGTTTTTTTTTATCTTAAATCTAGGCTTGAGTATAGTTCTGCAACTACTTTTGCTAAAATCAGCTCCTATATACGGATTTGGCGGAGTGGGCGACTCAAGTCAAAAGGCTGCTACTTTTCAATCATCTCTTTGGTAAAAAAAAGAAAAAAAAATATGGCTGATTGCAGCTTAGAAGCCACAAGTATGTCTTGAGCACGACTTTTACGGCACACACCTGCTAGTAGAAGTACGCTCTCATTCTGACAAGCGCTGCCACATTAGAATGGCGTACATTGCTATGACTGCAAGATAAAACAACTACTAACAGTGTAGTAAATATAATACTCAGCGTAAAATAGTATAAAATACATCTAGTTCTAAATCGATGTTGCTTAGTAATTACTGTATTTATCTCGATTAATTTCATTAATATAAACGCGATTTTATAAATGCTAAACAGAAAAATAGAAGACGACTACATGCTATCTAGATGCCTGTTCATAAACCGACACAGGAATATATTATTCTGAATAGGTTCGGTAGAAATTACAGATATTTACCAATACATTATCGACTAAGAAACACACACACACACACACATATATATATATATATATATATATATATATATATATATATATATATATATATATATATATGTGTGTGTGTGTGTGTGTGTGTGTGTGTGTATTTACCACTAAAATTATCTCTCTCCCTCCCTGTCTCTCTCTCTCTTTCTCTCTCTCTCTCTCTCTCTCTCTATATATATATATATATATATATATATGCACACACACGTGTGTGTGTGTGTGTGTGTACTAGCTTCAAACGTTATTATAGTGGATACTTCGTATGCGTAATAGACGCCCCATTTTTATATATAAAACTGTGTGCATTACTTTTCTCGGCCTACGCATTTGAGAAATCTTAGTAACGAAATTACATGACGGTACTTGGATCGAACCTGCGTCATACTTTGTAGTGAAAGTCACTGTTTGGTCGAATGAACACATTTTCTTTAATATTATTTCTCGAATACGCAGACTGGTAGATGCAATACACAGTGATTAATAAATAAAAATGGGGCGCCTATTTCAAATGCGAAGCGTCCACTTTAATAATAAAAAAGAACAATTCTTTATATATATATATATATATTTATATATATATATATATATATATATATATATATCTTTGTGTGTGCACGCGCGATGTTTCATATTGTTTTACATCAAGCACTGTTTTTATCACTACCATCACTCACGATGCGCCATTATATATATATATATATATATATATATATATATATATATGAGTGTGTGTGTGTGTGTGCATGTATGTATATATATACACACATACACAAACACACACAATATATATATGCACGTGTGTGTGTGCGCACGCGCGTTTCATATTATTTTACACCAAGCACAGTTTCAATCACTAACATCACTCACGATGCGCTATTCTATATATATATATATATATATATATATATACATATATATATATATATGTGTGTGTGTGTGTGTACACACATATATGCATATATATGTCTGTTTATGCATATATATATATATATATATATATATATATATATATATATATATATATATGCATACACACATAGACACACACATATGCACGTGTATGTGTGTATTTATGTATGTATAGACGGATGTCTGTAAGTATACTTATTTATGTATTTTTTTTACTCTGGTTATTCAAAGGCTGGCTTGGCGAAATGCCAAATTTCTCCTTCAATCGATGAGGCCGGACTGTTCTCACGATCAAGGGCTTGCGAGACCAACGAGCTAAACACTTTACACCTCTAGAGACTAAAGATGGTTAATAAGAATTTTGCAAAATTGACTGGGGAATAAAAACAACCCCGCGCCACCCATAGGTTCTATTCTAACTGGGTCCCCCACATATATTGCCTACTATCAGAATCAACCCTGTTGAGTAAATTTACCCAACTGGCCAGTAACGTGGCTAAGATAGTCAGGAAATTTTCTTACCGGTGCCTTGGGTCTGTATTCGAAATTTCGAAATTTTGATTATTTGGTACAATACAATCATATTTGTTTCCTATTTTTGTCCAAAATTTAGACTTGTGAAATACTAAACAATGCTTGGTAAATATCGATAAATAGGAAAAAATATCGAAACAGCAAAGGAATTTCTGTAGATACCAGTGTTTTCCTTTTCTTTTCTTCCTTTTTTTTTTGGTCCCTTGCCACACTACGCTGCACTACGTAGATAGAAGCAGAAAGAAAATGCGTCAGAATAATAAGGTGTGGGTACTTTATAGGAGAAAATAATTACAATGCTTGCACTCTGACCTCTGCTATCATTATGATTGACCACACTACAATATTAACTCCGACATGTTTTCTCCCCGCCCGACTCACCAGGGAATGGCTGGGTAGAATAATTGTGTTTAAACTGAGAGAGGAATATGAACAGTGTGAGGAAGAAGAACTAGAAGAAAAAAAATATATATTTAAATTAGAATACAAAGAATAAATCGCCAGATATAGTCAAGGGAAACGAGTAGTAATAGCCCCCACTCCACGAAATACTTCAGGAGTATAACTGTATTTACTATCATCCAAAAATTAGGAAGAACAAAAGATAATATTAGAAGCCAGCGAAATACTCAGGCGACCATGATAACAAGCGATCAGCTCCCTTTCTATCGATTCCATCGCCATTAAAAAGAAAAGAAAGACAAAAAAAAGAGAGAGAAAAATTGAAGTAGCAGTTGTGGTGGGAGTACTTACAGTAGTTGTTGTGAGAAGGCATATTGGTGGAAGAATAAAATAAGCAACATATATGCAAGAAAATAGCGAAAAATGTCTTTTTATTGTTCTTTTTGTGTGTGTTTTTGGGAACAGGGGTGGGGGTTGTGATTTTTTAAATTATTTTTCAATTTTACACATCCTTTTTGTTTTTTAATGCTATTTTCTTCGTAATTTTGTCTCATTTTATTCTTTTTTTAATTTTTTTTTAATCTCATGTATATTTCTCTGCTTGTTTTCTCTATTTTGATTACATATATAAATTCTCCTTCTGTTTTTCTATCTCTCACACACACACACACACACACACACACTCTCTCTCTCTCTCTCTCTCTTGCATTGCATGAATACATTCACCATTGTGTTAATTTTTCTCTCTATCCTGACATTATCTCTCGCGCATTCCCTCTCTTATTGTGTACATACATCTACCTGTTTCCCCTCATTCTCTGTCACTCTCTCCTTGTCTACATGTCTCTCTATCTTTCTCTCTCTCTATTTCTCTCTCTCCCCCCCCCACTTTTTCTGCTTGCTCAAAAATCTGATCCGTATTCTTTCATTTTTATGCGACTCAATTCCAATTGCTTCATTTTATTTTAAATCATTCATATCTGTCAATTTTTGGTTCATTTTTCTCTCCATTCTTTCTCTTGTTCTTTCTTTCTTTCTTTCTTTCTTTCTTTCTTCCATTTTTCCTGTTTCTGTCTGTCTTTCTTTCTTTCTATTTCCTTTTTCTTTCTACTTCTATTTTTTTCTGGTTGTCTTTCTTTCTTTCTTTCTTTCTTCCATTTTTCCTGTTTCTGTCTGTCTTTCTTTCTTTCTATTTCCTTTTTCTTTCTACTTCTATTTTTTTTCTGGTTGTCTTTCTTTCTTTCTTTCTTTCTTTCTTTCTTCCATTTTTCCTGTTTCTGTCTGTCTTTCTTTCTTTC
>OZ010602.1:74568256-74603256 GCA_963932145.1 Acanthosepion lycidas | reverse complement strand
TTAGTTTTTTAGCTGGTTAGATGTAGCCATAAATTCTATGCTAACAGTTTCTTCTCTCGCACTTATCGCTTGTGGAACCCCCTTCTGGCTCCATGTTTTCCCGCCAATGTTAATCAGCAAAATTTAAATGCAATGTCAATCGCTATCTACTGTCCATCTGATTACTCTTTTCTACTCACCATTAATGTTTCTGCTCTTCCACACCCTGTAACCCCTTGTGTTCTAGTGACATTAATGCTTTGTTTGGGGTGAGTCAGAGTAATAAAACAATCGTAAGGAACACACATCATGACATTTTCAATGCATCTTCGTCTGATTAAGTTATGTTCACTGGATGTATCTATGGTTGTGCGTCTATCAGAGTGTGCGTCTATCAGAGTGTGTGTCCTTACATTCTTTTTCTTTTTCTTGGGGAATTTATTTGCTTCATGTATATTCATATCCGCGGTAAATACGATGCAGGCAAAAGAACAAAAACATTTGACATCTTGAAAGATGTCAAAAAGAACAGAACAAATATAGAACCTGAAAATTACATTTTTCGCTAATTTTTGAGGTTGAAATTTGTTCATTATCTATCTATCTATCTACTTGGTTGCCTGTTTCTAACGCAATGTATTATTGTTTCCTTTAAATTACATATATATATATATATATATATATATATATATATATATATATATATATAATCTTTCTTTGTTAGATTTTCTATATGTCTTATCAATCAATCACATTCAACGGCTATTCATATCTATCTGTGTATCTATTTATCTGTTAATATCTATCTATCTATCTATCTATCTATCTACTTGGTTGCCTGTTTCTAACGCAATGTATTATTGTTTCCTTTAAATTACATATATATATATATATATATATATAATCTTTCTTTGTTAGATTTTCTATATGTCTTATCAATCAATCACATTCAACGGCTATTCATATCTATCTGTGTATCTATTTATCTGTTAATATTTATCTATCTATCTATCTATCTATCTACTTGGTTGCCTGTTTCTAACGCAATGTATTATTGTTTCCTTTAAATTACATATATATATATATATATATATATATATATATATATATATATATATATATATATATAATAATAATAATAATCTTTCTTTGTTAGAAATCTATATGTCTTATCAATCAATCACATTCAACGTCTATTCATATCTATCTGTCTGTGTATCTATTTATCTGTTAATATTTATCTGTTCATCTATCTATCTATCTATCTATCTGTTCCTATCTATCTATCTATACATACATACATACATACTTACATACATATATGTCTATGGTGTTCTATCTATCTATCTATCTATCTATCTATCTATATATATATATATATATATATATATATATATATATATATATATATATATATATAAATTATATATATATATATATATATATATATATTGAAAGATAGATAGATAGATAGATAGATAGATATTAATGGTGTTCTATCTATCCATACATACATATATACATATAGTTATATTGTTCTATGTGTCTCTCTATACCCATACATATATTAATGTTGTTTCATTTATATCTATCGATCTATGATGTTAATTATTCTGAGCCACTGCAGTAATGATCTGCAATATCGTCACCGAAGCCCCTGCCGACTGAGTTAGTCTGTCAATAGACGTGATAATTACTTTTAATTATTCTGCGATCTTTTCGATACCATAGAGAAGCTGAAATTGCTTCGGCCGGCTTGTGGTAATCTTTCTCTGGGGTGAAAACTATTCATGACGGGCATTCATTTTTTACCATGCGAGAGTAGGTCTAAGACGATGACGTCCTTCGCAGGTACTAGCAAAATAAGAAAACATTTTAAAAAAATATCTTAACTACTGCGTCGTTTTTCTATTATAATATAATAAATATTATATTATCATAGAAATCTGCATCATAAAATAGCTGTTTAATGTAGGTGATTGCTAGGCGACGAGCCCGTCTTGCGACCCGGCTAAGTATCCAGAACCTGTAGATCACTCATATGTTCTTCTTTTGCTCGCCAGTAATGTCTTGCAAAGCGCAACCTGCGTTTGCGTAAGATTGTAGAAATATCACGGATGGGTCCATTCAGCTGTGATTTAGTTGGATGTTGTCTCCAGGTAGTGTTATGTATAGCTCTCGGTATCCGAGTCTATGTTCCATCAAGTTTATACTCTATGGTTTCAGTTAATGTCCAGGCATTGGTATCATACATTAAAATCGACTCTACAGTGGCGCGAAAGAAGCTCCCTTTGAGGTTGCCTGGTAGATCAGATTTTATCAATTTTATTTCCATTTTATTGAGTCTTTAACTATGAGCATTTTCACGTCCCTTTCAGTAGAATTTATTTCGCTTCCTGGCCATGTAAAAGATTCGACAGCTGTTATTGATTAACCTGAGACAATTTGTATTGAGTCTTCATGGTTTAATTCTGTGTTAGAGATATTGACATAGAGTCCAACATCGTTAGCAGTATTTTGTTGATGATGTAGAAGAACTGTGGCATTGTTAATGGTATCTGTAGTGGTAGCTAGGTCACCTGCATAGCCATATGTTTTTTGCAGGATATCGACTTGAGAGTCTCGAGGTATAAATTAAAACGTAGATGATGATCTTTGTCGACGGGAGTTCTCTGTTATATATATATATTACTAGATAACTGGAGATTGGAAATAATTGAATAGAATGTGGAGCCTCGATATATACTAATCCACAGTGGAGTAATGGGTTGTGGTTCAGACTGAGGATTCGGAGACCCGAGTTCGAATTCAAATCCAATCAAATTAATTACATTTACTTACGTGCTAATACACTTAGGAAAGGTGTGAATCCATTTATTTCTCTCCCCAGATATGGGTAAATAGTAAAACAGACTGTGTTCTATAGCATTGTTTGGCAGACAGTTTAGGAGAAGGAACAAGTTTAAATTCAAACCAACCTCGATTGGATTGGGCTCCGTTATATTATCTTGCCCAAAACTTCAGCAGCATTGCGTGTGATGCGCCTACGACCCTTGTCCTCGTAATACAAATTAAACAGAAACTCTGACTCCTGTTTGCGTTGAGGTTACAATTTTTAAAGATAATTTTACTGCTCTTGTCATATGTTCCTCAGAATTGAATTAGGCTTTCCCTAACTTCTGAAATCCGCCTCATTGCAAGGCTTTAATCGATGGCTGAAGTGCCCGGCGTGTATCAGTTGTCGATTGTTTTAATTCCGAATCTTTTACGTTAATTTTCGCAATACTGAACTCGAGAAAGGCATGACTATCTCTTTCCTTACAGCTATAGGTAAAATAGAAAGGTACACTTGGCTAACTAGTCTTCATATATAGTTATTCTAGTAGAAGGACGACTCCGATTTCAAAATAGTGGAGGAAACTTTAGGCAAGTCTTCTCTCTTGCTTAAGAATTTGTCAGGCCAGGGTTTATTTTTTTTTATATTTTGCTGTTTGTTCTATCTAACCCAATAAAAACTGGCGTACGTGATATGAAGTGAAGACATCAATTCAATGATACCCAAGTAAACAAATGTATAGCAGATTTGATTCTCGCTATGGTACCTAGATTTTTTTAATTTAAACGCAACACTAGATTGGCGACGCGATCTCATCAATTTACAGTTGAGCTGGCTATATATAGCCGTAAGTTCTATGTTAACAGTTCCTTCTCTCACACTTCTCATTGTGAAACTCTCTTCTGGCTTCATACTTTCCATCCAACTTTAACCTGTAAAAATTTAAATGCAATGTCCATCGCTATCTACGGACCTCCGGATTAATCTTTTCTCTTCCCGCCCATTATTAATGTTTCTGTTCCTAATTCTTCCACACCCTGTAACTCGTTGTGTCTCAGTGGCTTTACTGCCTTGCATCTTTTCTTTTTATGTAACGTGTCTCTTCTGGTTGTAGACGATCATGGCTCTCCACTTCCGCCTATCCCGTGTAGCTCTCAATAAGTTTAGTCCTTCTGCCACCCCCAGACTACGTTCTATCATCCACTTGCTTAAGCCCGCCAGGTATGACATGCGTTGCTTTCCCTTGTCTATCTTTCCCTCTATTCGACATGTGAGTATCAGATTCTCCAGGCCCTCCTTTCTCATTACGTGTCTTAGAAATTTCATCTGCCTCTTCGGGATGTTAAGTATAATTTCCACCAGTTTGTATTCTTTCCAAAACCTCATTGTTTCTCACACGCAAGGTCCATGATATCCTTAGCATCATTCTGTAGAACCATATTTCCGCTGCCTCGAGTCTCTTCTTCATCTTTCAGGAGACCGTCCAAGATTCGCTACCGTAAATAAGGACAGATGTCACGTAGCAGCTCAGTATAGGGTGATACTGATTAAAAAAAAAATTATATCCCCCCTTTCATTCTCTATATACGTAACCTCATCTCAAATATTTAAATTTAGTAAGCAAGAATATACAATTTTTATTCAGCTATTCCCAACACCATTGTACGACTAGAAGCATAAGAATTCATAGTTTTACTTCTTTTAGCCTTCGCCTAAAGAGACTGGACCCACAGGTGGCTTAAATTCATAGTTTGAACTGTTTAAAAATCTTTCTTTAGCACGTGATTTTTTAATTATCGAGAACACATTTCTTTTGCATATATAAGTATACACTAATTTCCATTGGCAGTTAAACCAGTAAAAATTCTTCATTATTCGTATACTTAAACATAGTAGTTTAACTCTAAAGAAATGCATCTCGGAAAGAGGTTCGGATGTTTAAAAGACACATATGTAGACGAATAAACAGTTATTAATGAATATTCGTTGGAACGACATAGCTGATGTATGCATACAAAATCTCAGTGAAGTGAACTCGAGCAGGCATTTTCTCAGCGAGACACAATAATAATAAAAATAACCTTCTTTTTTATTTAATGTTAAAAAACGTTAAAAACGATAAACAACGAAAAAAAGGGAGGAGAATTGCTTTGATTCGAGCAGACGGAAGCGCACTACACATACTGCAAGCCCTACACCAACACAAGCAGAACGAAAAAAATAAAATAAAACCTTTTCTTGCAGACTCCTTCACCTAAACAGTCTTTCACACTGCTCTGTCTCCTTTCATTACGTTTCCCACAATTCCCTACCCATTTTTTTTGGTTTTTATGTTTTTTTTTTGTTTTTTTTTGTTTTTTTTTTTTTTTTTTTGAAAGGCACGTTATTGATTCTTCATGTGGTCGACAGGTGACGCCACCAACAGCCTCTCCACCACCTCTTTTGTAAGATTTTTTTTTAAATTTCAAAAACGCTTCTATTTAAACAATAAACGAAAAATTCTCCTCCAAGGTATGTGAAAAACTGCGTTTGCGCATGCGTCGAAGTGCGTCTGAGAGACCTGCTCCAATTAAACAAGCATGAACGCGTATGTGTAGGTGTCTCGGATTTTGATTGGACAGAGAGCAATTCTTCACGCATGCGTCCCTGTGTGATCGTGTCCGCGTTTTATTTATTTTTTTGCAACTGTTTGCAAACGTATGCGTCAGAGTTTACTTCTAAAATTACGCCAAATTTGCAATCTCCGTGTGTGTTTGCGTGCAAACTGTTAAAGTTAATGCACTAATTTTTGAGCAGCTTTGATTTCCAACATAGAAACAAGAATATTATTATTTTTTTTTTTTTTTTTTAAATATCAAAAAGACTTTGGGATATTAACATGATCTGGAAGACAATCGATGATAATATCAAATAATATTTTCCTCCAAATTCGTGAATTATTTTTCACGTCTTTTTATATTTTCAGACGCAAATCTGATAAGGAAAATATTTAAATGTTGTGATGAAGGAACATTTGCAACGTTCCTTCATCTTAGCTCCCCACATCTTCCTTTATCTTAGCTCCCCACATCTTCCTTTATCTTAGCTCCCCACATCTTCCTTTCTCTTAGCTCCCCACATCTTCCTATTCATGTTGCTCTATGGATCGGATGACTATTAGATACACAGTTGATATTCTCACTGTCATTGCACAGAAAATTAGCGAGGAAACCGATAATAAATCCATCACGAGAGCGATTGCCTTAGATAACTCAAACGCCTTTGAAAGTGCGTATCTGACAAGGGGTTGAAGCATAACCTATCCAGCTATGGAATCCCTTGAAGCGTCTTCCCAATTATCAAGTCCTTTCTATCAGGTAATTCCATAAAGATTGGAGACAATAACTGGGTTTCTGAAGCCTTTGAGTGAAACGCAGACTTCTATCAACGCTCTCTCATGGGTTCTACTCTCATATTAAAGATCTGCTTAGGAACATTCACAGATTATTAGTGAATAACTCTCTTCCACTTACTTGCTTCCCAGATAGCTATAATCTTCAAATATTCAAATGTAATATCAATCGACATCTTCTGATGCTTTGACCTTGATCCCTGTTCTTCTCTTTATCTTTTCCTCAAAAACTCGTTTTTACTCTTGCTCACACTTTCTGCAACCTATTGCGTGCTAATGACCCTCCCACCTATCTTGTGGAGAAATGCTTAAAGAAACTATGCAAATAATAACCACAGTTCATGGATGCGCCTGTAATGACAAAAGTACGTAGGTGTGGGCTTTATGAAAGCTTTATTCAACTGAGAATACAAGGTACGCGTATAGTGTCCTTTTATAGTCCCAGTAAAGAGGGGAGTAACAAAACAAAGGGCGACTACTCTTGATTATTCATAACATTGCTTCGAATGGCTTTAAGTAATATATTCTTTAGCATTTCCTATATTTATGGGAGAAACAAAATCAATATTGGAGTGTCTCTACATATAGATATTGTGGATATATCAATCAATATTTTAAAGGCACTAGCCGTTTCGCGCCTTCAGTGGGCATCAGCCTTCATCCATATTGTGTGTTTGTGTCTTTGATGTAGTCAATATGGACTTTTTTCTCTTCTCTGCGTCCCTTCCTTTCGATATTCTCTGTCAATGTTAATTTCTCTAAATATGCATTTCTCAGTATATATCCCAGAATGCCAGATTTCTTTTGCTGACAATTAGCATAAATTTCTTTGTTGACCCTCTTAAGAGTTCTTCGTTATTTAAGTGATCTGTTTATAGTAAACTTTTAACATTTCCCCCCAAGCAAGGTGATCAATCCACTACGACGGAAGTAGAACACGAGGAAACATTAGTGAGGCGAAAATGCAATAAAAGAATAGAAACCCGAACGACAGAAAACGGTGATTGATGCAGATTTTTTTTTTCTTTTTTAAAGATCGCAGTTGATGGAAAAATGATAAAGCAGAAGGTAGTTCCACATGCAAGATGTTTAAGAGGTGAAACTATTAGGTTGGTGCAAAAATGATGACGTAATAATGCCGTTTTTTGACGTTAACGTCAAAAAACGACATTATTACGTCATCATTTTTGCACCAACCTAATATTAGAATAGAACGGACGGTTATGTATAACAATTTGAACATAAAATAATGAAATCTAGCTGCCCGGCCCGTTTAGGATCAAAGTGTAGTATCTGTGCTTTGTGATCATCCGGGCTGGCTTCTGTCGAACTCCCTAATGCAGGGAGGAACTCGGAGGAAGCTTTGCCGAAGGGCAAGGTTTCCTTCGGGGAGGTAGACAGGACCTGAACCCGTCCAGGCGGGTTCAAAGGTCATATTTTTGGCCGAGCCTACGGGCTCGCGGGCAACCCACATTAAACCGGCCTTGTGCCACATTTAATCCTCGTGGGTGGGTTAATAAATACTAGCTACTCGGCCCGTCCCGTTTAGGATCAAAGTGTAGTATCTGTGCTTTGTGATCATCCGGGCTGGCTTCTGTCGAACTCCCTAATGCAGGGAGGATCTCGGAGGAAGCTTTGCCGAAGGGCAAGGTTTCCTTCGGGGAGGTAGACAGGACCTGAACCCGTCCAGGCGGGTTCAAAGGTCATATTTTTGGCCGAGCCTACGGGCTCGCGGGCAACCCACATTAAACCGGCCTTGTGCCACATTTAATCCTCGTGGGTGGTTTAATAAATACTAGCTACCAGTATGGTACTGCGTTTACATACGGGAGGTTGAGGTACCAAAAGGGAAAGCGCCATTGAATATTCCCATTAAGATATTTACAGAAAAGACGCGTGGATGCTGAGTTATGGAGGCGGTAAAATAACAGGAAACGAGATGCCAGATCGGAAACGATAACATTGCAGATTTATTTGGGATTTTGTCAGGAATCTTGAGATCTGTAACAGGAGTACCAGACCAGGTGTGGCAGCAATATTTATTGCAAGGATGAATGGTGGATTTATAAACGGGCGAGAGAAAAAATGTCTGGAACGGCACACTGAACCCACTTCCTAGCAGCAGACCTAGCAATTGATGTAATCATTGTACTCCATGTTAGTGGAAAACTTGAGACTCTGAAATTGCTCTCTTCAAGGTTAGCGTCAGCCATGTTGATAGAAGGCAAAAAGCATCCTCTAACATGAGTAAAAGATAGCGGTTTCATTTTGAAGGCGTTAGAATTTACAAGCCATTTCTTCGCCCAGTTCAACATTGGTCACTTGAATTATGTCTCTATTGTTTTCTTATGCCAGACTTTGATTTGTGCACATACTGCCCACCAATTACTGATTTTTCACGTTATATAGCAGTTCAACTGTAGATATTAGCATTTCTTATGTATGAATTTGCGCCACACTTAACCCGAACTTAGTAAATATCTAGATAAATGAATTTATATGTGAATAGCTGTAGAAACAATTACTGATAGTTATAAAGACATATACAGAAACAATATTGTTACGTTTAAAGGTAGGGATGACAAAATAATGATACAAGCAAACAGGATTTATTTTAAATCAGATTTACCTCAAACAAAGCCCCTAAGACACAAGGAGTTACTGGATATGAAAGAATTAGACAGGGTAAACATTACTAAGGAAAGTGAGCAATAGAATAATAATCTGGAAGACAGTAGATAACAACTGATATTCCATTTACATTTTTCAGGATCAGAGTTAACGCATGGGGATTTCCACAATCGAGAAGTATGAGAAAATAGCACTTACAGTTACATCTAGCCATCTCAACTGTAAATTGATGAGACCTTGTAATCAATCTAGTATTGCGCTTAAATTCCGTACCATAGCGAAGAGCAATTACCATGAAAGTATATATAAAAACACAAAGAGAAGCAACTCTTCGGATGTGGGAAAGTCAATGAAGCCGAGACACTAGATCATGACCTATAATATTGCTGATTCTTCTTTCAAATTTACCAAGAATATATAGCAGGAGCACCGGACCATATGTGGCCGAAATTTTCTAAGCTTGGACAAATGGTAGGCTTATAAATATTTAGTATAAACTGTGGAGAGAAAATTGTCTAGCAAAAAAAAAAACGAGCCAAATTTCTTAGCTGGCGTAGCAATTCATTCACTATAATCTTTCACTTCATGACAGCCGAGGACGTTAGCCTGAGAAAGCGTAACGAGTCACTCTCCTGGTGGTCAGCATTGGAATGCTGATGGAAGGCAGAAAGGGGTCTCTCAAATAGGTTGAGATTGATAGAATTGTATAGAAAGGAGAGATAGATACACAGTGAAAAGTTATCTGTAAAAACCATCTTGGGCCTTTTCGAATGTAAAAAAAAATATATTTTGGAAAGAAATTATGATACACAAAATCGAACAACGAAACTTGCGCTTCAAATTAAAGTAAAAAAAACAATTAGTAAAAGGAGCAGATAGAAGGGCAATATAAATGACTGGTATGCATACAGATTATAACAACATCCGTATGTGCATGCTCCCGTTCATATGGCCTCGTTCTGGAAAAGCATATCGCTTATTTTATTTTTCCCTAAAAGGAAATCTTTCGGCCTTCACATGTATTTCCCAACACTTCCGTTTTTTTTTGTTTTTTTTTTGCTTTTTTTTAACAATTAAATGAATGAGAAGTGTTCTTTTCCAAAATTTCTTTATATTTATTTTATTTTTTTAAACGTTATCTTCTTTTTTTATTACTCCCTACTGGATATATATGATATTTATATATTGCTATTTTTGTAATCTTTGCGGTGAGTTTTGCGCATGCGCAGGCAAACAGAGACGCGTAAAAATTCACATTTGACAAACGAGGCAACAAGCTGAAGTCGACCGATTTACTTCCGCGCGCACTGCAAATTCTCTTACGCAATGTATTTAATCTAATTTAATTATTCAATTATTTATTTGTTCGTATCAGTTTTATTTACGGTTTTCTCGTTCTATTATATATGAGTTGCTTGTATTGTTTTATTTCTTATAAATTCCCTTCTGTTTAGAATGACTTTTTTCAAACTATTTGCTAAGTCCTATATACTCGTATTTCTAAAGCGGGTAAGATTATCACGTTTAATTGTGTACAGGAGATCTCAACATCTTTCCACTTATTTATCTATGACATAGATTGGTTTCTGAAATACAAACATTTGATATCTATCTATCTATCTATCTATCTATCTATCTATCTATCTATCTATCTATCTATCTGTCTGTCTATTCAAATCTCTATGTTCATTATCTATCTAGGTATCTATATATCAATCGGAATCTATTCTCATCTCCCTCTCTCTCTCTCTCTCGATATATATATATATATATATATATATATATATATAGAGAGAGAGAGAGAGAGAGAGACTGTTCATTGTCTGTCTGTCTATCTCTGTTCATATCTATATAACTCAGTTTGTTCATTATCTACCTATCTCTATCTATGTTCATATCTATCTATCTAAGGTCATTATTTCTCTTTCTTTCTCTCTCTTTCTCTCTCTCTCTCTCTCTCTCTCTCTCTCTCTCTCTCTATATATATATATATATATATATATATATATATATATATATGTATATATATATATTACTCAGTTCATGCCTATCTATCTATCGATCTAACAGAGAAAAACAGACGTCTCATCGGTGTGGGCTGAATTTAAAATCCGGCAGATGTTAATGGCTTCATTTCGAAAAACATCAACACCCTGGATGCAGCGGCTGATAAGGAAATTTACTAAATATTCTCCATATTCCAACATTCACCTACTTAAAGGGTAAAACGCGTAGTTGAAGAGCTTTTTCCACTTTGGCTTATTATCTCATTCCCTCTAACTATCTATCTATAAATATATATATATATATATATATATATATATATATATATATATATATATATATATATATATATATATATATATATATATATACATACATATACATAATGATTTGGCAACCACTATATATATATATATATATATATATATATATATATATATATATACATATATATATATATATTTATATATATGTATGTATGTGTGCCGTGAAAAGCTTACAAAAAAGCGTTTTTACAGTAAAAAATAATGTACTAATAGTGCATTTCACTGGCCGAATAACATATGGTATATGACTGTTCAAGTATAATGTTTAATCATGTATAATGCTTACCTCTGAAATTGGGCTCCGAGATTCTGGGAAAAAATCTCCCGTGTATAAAATCAATTTTTTAAGAATTTGTATCCGCCAAATTTCACCTAAATTTGTAGAACTTTTTAAGCTGTTTCTATCGAATAGAATTAAACTTTATATAATTTACTTTACCAAATGCAGGGATATGTTCACACAAAACTGTAAGAAGCTTGTAGCAAAAAATAGCTCATAAATAGAAGATCAAATGTATAAGAAAACAAGCATTCCAATCGTTAGTGGTTATGCGTCTGTAACGGCCTAAATCTAAAAGTAGACGTTACTATTTCGCCGGATCTTGATCGAGCATTTTTTAGTTCAGACAAATCAGCATCGAGCTGTTTTATTTTCTTTTCTTAAGAAATTAATAAATATTAAGTAAGTAAATTTGAAAATTAAATTTATTTCTTGTTATTCTTTTTTTGATACCTTTTTTTTTTTCGAGCTACAGATGAAAAAGGGAGATAACACATCTTCCGTTCCCCGTTAAAAATTTAGTCATTTGTTTATTCTTAATGTTTATAAATTAAATTTGGCTTGTTCTAAATTTAAAATATTTTCCTATTTATTTCTTAGAGTATTTTTTTTTCAGACAGGACTTGCATAGAATATTTTTAAAGTAAGATTAGAATTTTAGAATATATTTATTTTTAAAACGTTTATTTTTTAAGACCGTTAAAATGTCAGAACTGATATAGCTTAAACCAAAAAATGCCAACACGAAGATAATTTATCTGAGAGATAGAATAAAAACACTAACACGGACATTTAAATGTATATATTGCCTTTAATTTTACTAATAAATTTAATTTCGCATTATGCCTCTTTTCATCACTCACAAATGGCGTACATTGCAAAAACCAATGAGAAAAACTATCCAAACAGAAAAGTTTTGGACAGTCTAACACTTTTTTACCTTTCTAATTGCTGATTAGCCAATTCACGAATCAAAGAAAAGAACCACTACACCTATTTATTCCACATTCTCATCTAGTTGAAAGCTTATTTTTCTCTCAAAACTTTCACCCAATACAAGGCTCATGAGCCACTCAATTTAGTGGGTTACTGATCGAGGTTGATGCCCGTAAGATAAAGAGGTAGGAAGTGTTGCTTTAGAGAATATGTAGGAAAGAGATCGGTTACCCGTAGACTTAAAGAGCGTAAGAGTGTAGTTACCAGAGAGCAGACTGTTTCCCGAAAGAGTGTTCCTTGAGAAGAAGCTGTCCGAAATGAACTTCCACCTTACTAACGGAGTACGAAGAGAATAGAGATGATTCGAATCTGTGGACGTGGCATCGTTGTTGTTAGCTGCGAAGGGAAGTGCTTTTATCTTAGCTGGTAAAGTTCTTTTATTATTCTAAAATTTTGCCAATTTCCCGAGGTTCAAAGGAAGATGGTTCTCACCTAGACCTAAAGGTATCATTTGATTGAAGCCATTTTTCCCTTTGATCTGGTGGTGCCCATGAATTATAAAGCAGATTGATTAAATACTCCAGTTTAAAAATAATAAATATCATTTTCAAACGATAATGATTAATTGTCGTTATAATCTTATCTTATTCCGCTTTCATCTGGGTGACAATTTTTTTCATTCTTTCATTTAGGTAACAAATTCTCCCCATTACAACCTCGTTCTCGCAAACTCTCGTTGATCTATGACTATCTCCAATGTGTTCAGACTAACACCTTCCCTTGTTTCCCCAATTCCAACCTGCACGTCTAAAATCCGCCATCCTGAACACAGTGTATTGAACCGACCACATTCCTTTCATTGGCGAGATGTATGGTCGATATAAGCAGCTTCTTCCTGCGAGCCGCTGCACTGTGGAATCGACTGCCAAGGGGATGCTTTCCCGATCACTTAATTTAATCTTAACCTGTTCATGTCTAAGGTTAATCGTTATCTTCCCCACATTTTTTTTATCATTTCACCCCAAGGAAGGCGATAGAGCCACTAAGACGCAAGCATTTCTCGAGTGTTAGAGAACAGGAGAAAAATATACCATTAACAAGAGAAGATGATAAACAAACAGGAGTTAAGACGACAGAAGGTAACGACTGAAACTCCATTTAAAGTTTTAAAGATAAAATTTGACGATGAAACAAGAAGCCTGAAGGGAGCGTCCACAAGTGAGAATTGCTATAGAAGCAATTGTTATCCGTCTATATTTCTGAGATGAGGTATTATGTACACTATTTACATTATTCGGACTATTATCCTCATCTTTCTTGCCATATTCATCACAACGTTTCCGCCGTTGGACACTCCGGCTTTCTTCAGGTGGCTGGAATGTCGAACTGAGCTCTTTATTTCGCTCGCACGGGTAAAATGTTCTATTAGGTTGGTGGAAAAATAATGACGTAATAATGTCGTTTTTTGACGTATTTTTAAACGTCAAAAAACGACATTATTACGTCATTATTTTTCCACCAACCTAATAGTTTCACGTGCCATGTCTAATGGATGCCAGTTATCAGTTATCTCCTGTTAATTCACCTCTCGAATTACTCCACTGCCTTAACCTGGCATTAAACTCACAAATCTTTTGGTCCTCTCACTGGATCTAACCAACGCCTTTATCCACTGTGCCATGTGCCCCCGCACATGGAACTAGAACAGTCTGCCCCAGCGAGCGAAATAAAGGCTTCAGTTCGACATTCCAACCACCTGAAGAAGGCCGGAGCGTACAACGGCCGAAATGATGTGATAAATATGGCAACAAAGATGAGAACAAATAGTATAATGTAAATAAGAAATTGTTAGCGGATACATCTAGTCATTTCAACTCTAAAATGATGAAACCTTTCTGCCAATCTAGTACTGCGCTTAAATTCAAAGTCTTTGTACCATAGAGCAATATGCGGAATAATCACCATGAAAGTATTTATAGAAAAGAAACAGATGGGAAAAGGACTGAAGCCGAGAGGCTAGATCAGGACCAATGATATTTCAGATTCTAATTCGATTTTATCAAGAAACCTTAGATAAGTATATAACAGGAGCACCAGACTATATGTGGTAACAATAGTCTAAGCAAGGGTAGACATAGATATGTAGAAAAGATTCTGGAGAATAACATTGTCTTGAACGGGACAGTGAACCATCTTTCTTGCGTGCTGACTGAGCAATGGATTCAATAAAGCCTTTTTATTTGATATCAGCTAAGAAAGTTATCCGCAATGAGTCATTTTCTTGGAGATTAGCATCAGCCATGCTAATAGAAAACAGAGAACAGTTTCGTGTAGTTTCATGTTGGAAAATTCGCGCCTTACTCTGTAAACCTCTAGCTCGGTGGCTCCCGTGCCCTATAAATATTAGCATCACTATAGAAAAAATATCGCATATATATTTTTTCTCCTTTTTTTGTGGTAGTTGTAGCTGTCAACAGACATTACGAAAGATATACTATTTCAGAGTTACGATATATTTCAAACAACTCAGTTGTATTTTTGTTTGTTTGTTTGTTTTTTTGTTTTGTTTTTTTTTAGTTTGGAAAACCTTTATCTAACGCATAGAATTAATTTATTATCCTATATTTTACGCACACAATGATACATAAACTTCATATCTTCATATAGGCAGACAATGTGTAGGGGAGAAGACATTCAGATAAGTACTTGTGTTATTTTGTTGGTGTTGCAGAATACTGGGTGTTTGAAAGGGATGCTCAATGCTCTTAAAGCTGACCTCGTGCCAACTTTTGACCAGTCCAACACAGACTCACAGAGGTGATAGATAGCCTGAAACCGCTTGTCACTGCAAAAAGACGATCGTCTTTGGAATTGCGGAAAATGGTCAGACGTAAAGCTCAGATAGTATTAAATTTCAGCTAAGCTGCGAAGACAGTCTATCCTGTCAGTTTGTCTTTCAGGGTTTCTGAATAGTTGGTTGGCAGAGTTGCTGGTTAATTGTCTGGCACAATTCCACCAAATGTCAAGTTATGTCCCCTTTTCTATGTCCCAAAACTAACGTCACTGAATTTTCGTCTGCGCTGATGAAGGGGACTAACAGACTTAAGATACAAAGTGGACAGTGTTATAGCTATTTACTAAGTCTGACACAAGGGCAAATCAATGGAACATCCATCGAACATCAGGTTCTGTACACTTACAGATTATTAAGTATCACACACTCACGCTCGAATCTCCCGTCGAATTCGACACATGAGGGTCAAGCAGATCAGTTCCTAGGAAACCGACAGCCCGACAACAGCACATGAGATTTGATTTTAGTGGTGATGGTTTCGTGCAGGACCAACCACACTTTTTGAAGGGCCGAATACAGAGACCTGGTACACTACATGCCACAAGGTCCCCAAATGACCCTCCGCAGGTTTTGAATTCAGAGTTGTCCTTCTCCTAGACCAGTTGCCACCCAACGCTATAGAATTCAGTCTCTCCTGCTATTTACCCATAGCTGGAGGGAGAAGAAGAGAAAGTCGAAAAATATCGCCCAACGCCGTAAAGCATAGCCAAAAGAAACCAAAAAGCAAATCGAGTAAAATAAGAAAAAACATAAAATGCTCAATACACTAAGAAGAGCAGGGTATAAAAATCTTAATGAGCCAGAAAGTACCTACTTAGGTTTCACGTAAATGGATCTTCAGGCTGAACTTCACTCTGAATATCCATTTAAGTGAAACCTAGTAAGTACTTTCTGACTCACTAAGATTATATATATATATATATATATATATATATATATATATAAATATATATATATATATTTAAAAAGTGTTACTGGGTGTGAAAGAATTAGAAAACATTACTAATGACTGCGAAGAAAATGAGTAATCAGGAGGCCAGCAGATAACGATTTGCGTTTAAATTTTTTAAGATTAAAGTTTGCTGGAAAAGAAGGAGCTCTAACGAAGAGAAAATACTGTGCTTAAATTCAACCGGGTCACCAGGTGAGGAATATTACTGATACTTTGGATTTTATCAAGGGGCTCTAGATAAATAACATTAGCACCGGGCCCTACGTGGCAGCAATATTCTAAACATGAGGAAATGGTAGACTTATAGATATGTAGGATAGATTCTGGCGAGAAAAATTGTCTGGCGCGAAAACGTGAATCAACCTTCTTAGCAGCTGACCTCCATCATGATCTAGAGATTACTAGTATATCTTTTTTAATCATTTCACTCCATACAGAGGAGTAAACACACTAAGACCCTAAAAGTTATTGAATGCGGAATAATTAGATGACAGAAACAGTATTTAGGAGAGAGAACAACAGACAGGTAATCAGGACGAGAGTAGATAGCGATTGACATTGAATGAAAAGGTTTAATGACCAAAGTTGGCTGAAAAGTATGGATCTGAAAATAATAGAACGCCTATTGAGGATCTGGTTCTTAATACTAATAATGTTCTGTATGAGTGGTTTTCCGAACCGTTTCTCTATTTAATAAGCTCTGTAGTGTCAAAAAGAAGGCTACCCTAATGCAACACACACTTAAAATGGAATTGTCTATTATTTCTTTTTTTTTTTTCTAATCTTTATTTTTTTATTTTCTTAATCTTTTATTTTTCTTTCCCTCGCCTGTTGTTTTTTTTTTTAATTCGGCAACATCCGTTTTACCCTGTCACTATCTGTTCTTTACTGACGACAAGCATCGAAAGGTTACGCCAATTTTCGAGCAGGCTTATAGCTACAAGTCACGTGGGAATTTCCTACAGCCTGACGTCAGCCAACGCCATTTTGTTTTTGTGCTCAAAGCGCGCATTGCACAAGCAAGGAGTTTTTTTGTTTTTTTTCTTACTTTATTCTAGAGAACTGCCTGACGGGAAAATGACTTGAAGAAGCTAACAATCCAATCCTGCGTCTTTATGTCGCTAGGTCTTTCTGTTTGTCATGTTTTAGGCTTTTTTTTATATATCATTTGCTTTTCTTACTCAAATATTTTTTTCGACATGTCTTCTTATTCATTCTTTGTCTATTTTTATTTTATTTTTGTCGATATTTTTCTTCTTCTTAAAATTTAGCTTTGATTCGTTTAACTTTTATATATCTTTTGCAAACTTTAATTTTATTGATTTTAAGTTTTACTTTTCTCTTCATTGATTCTGTTAGCTGTCTTTATTTTATTCTTCATTCTACCTCATCACATTTTCTTTCTCTTTCGTTAATTGTCCCTGTTTTTCTTTTAAGTCCTCGTTCAATTTTTCTCTGTGTTGCTTTAAGAAAGCCTTATTTATTCAACTGAGAACATATCTTCCACTTAATTGTAATTAATTTTACTAACAAAATATATATATATATTTGTTTGGATTGATGTGAGTTTGTGACCCTGGGTTTCACGCTTTTGCGATAGCAAAAGTACCACGCATATATAGAAAATACATATATATATATATATATATATATATATATATATATATATATATATATATATATATATATATATATATATATATAATGCCAATTTGTAATTGATAGGAATTATTCTAAAGAGAACATTTAGTTCATATGTGAGCGTAATGTATGATACAGTGCAAATTATGCTAATTATAATGGGATTATAATGACTATATATATACTCCAACTGGGCCTCCAACTAATTTCCATCTAAGCGATATTTTTTCAATACATATTGTACACGTTTTTTAGTGTTAATTCTATTTAACTTATTAACGTAGATTTAGCTCCGTTGGGGGAGTTTCGAAACCGGTTAGCTGGTCTGTTTTACAGTTTTACTTTTTATCAATTATCATCATGCGTGGTAATAAAAATAATTTTTGTCTTTTGATGGCAGTCATAATATTTTGTACTACAAAACACACACACACACACACACATATATATATATATATATATATATATATATATATATATATATATATATATATATATATATATATATATATATATATAAGGGAAAAATTTTACGCGTGATGCATTTCGTCCTTTAGGACTTTATATGACTAAATTATATATTTGGGGTATATAATCTAACCGATTTCATTTACTTGTTTTTATTTTTTTTATGTTTACATATATATGCGCAAAATATGATAAATAAATAAAAAATGTAAATTTTAGATTCTCCGCGTCCTTCTTCGTGCGCATGTGTAGTCACATCAACTTAGTCCGATGAAGTTCTAATGTGTGTGTGTGTGTCTGTGTGTGCCTGTCAATTAGAGCTGCTAGCCAATCCCTGTTCCAGACTCCTGCTCAGGCTCATTGTTTGTTTCTAGACACACAGAGCCCACCTGCGGTTTCAACTATGCTGAGCGGATTTTAGTTAAAGTTTCTGGGCGAGAGCGCTTTATCTGGCGTAATCTACACAAGTCCAGTATGCACAAACAACTCGGCTACGATGAATTGTGAACTTCGTACGAGGACAATCATCGACGGCGCCCAAGTAGTTCCGCCCACCCAATGTCACTCAGAAAGCTTGGTTTTCGAAAGGTGCCGCACGCTGGGATCGCGTACTCATGCCGATATCACCTTCCTGATAAATCGGCCACGGGTCTTCTACATGAAGTGTTTATGACTCGTCCACTTGTGTTGATCAGCATTATTTCTTTTATCTTTCGGTTTGAGCGTCAGTTTTCTTGTACTACAATACTTTTCCGTGCAACGTAAGGAATCTATTCGGCTTGGCCTTTCTTGGCGCGGTCAGACGCAAGAGATCAACCCGCGTTGGCCTTCTGATCAATATGCTTCTATCTCGAGCACTACGGCTTATGCGAACAGCCAAGAATAGATCGCTCTCGATGGGAACAAACCAAGACCACACAACAGATGGCGCCACCAGGCCGTCAAATGCTTAAGAATCTGCCATCTTGTAATGGCGAACAGTTATTAAAAACATATGATTGAAGAGACTATAAGTTTTGGTGATTATGCATGAAAAAGTATATTTAGAGTATACTATATATATATATATATATATATATATATATATATATATATATATTACTCCCTGACCTTTCTTATTCTCACTCTCACTCTATTTCTTACTCTCAGTCTCTACACACAACACACAAACACACACAGACACACAACACACACACATATATATGTGTGTATATATATATATATATTACTCCCCGATCTTTCCTAATCTCCCTCCCTCTATATTTCTCACTCTCTCTTACTCCACACACACACACACACACACACACACACATATATAAATATATATATAAAAGTGAACATTGAAGTCAACACTTAGAGGGGACAGTCTGTTTCATACTAGACGCAATTGTCAGGCCACCATACATACATATATATATATATATATATATATATATATATATATATGTATGTAAGTTGCGACAGAAATACCTTCCATATAATGGAAGTGTATTAGCTAGATGCAGACTCCATTTTTACTTATGTCTTACCATCTTGTAGGATATATTTCTGGGAGGTATAATGATTTTCTAAAATTAGCTTAGATGTGGCACAGGACCGAAAGTAGGGGCACACAGTGAGGATCGAACTCACTGCTGAGTAGTAATTATTGTTGTAGCGAGACAAGCTTGCTAATCATTACACCGCCAATTTCTGGGAGGTATATGCTGTCGAGAAGAAGATAGAGTGTGTGTGTGTTTCAGAGAGAGAGAGAGAGAAACAGAGAATACGTCGATGAAGGCATCACCGTGGCTAATGTTTTAATATTATGTCGTAGGTACATATTAGCAGTAATGGTACCGCACTATATCTCTCTCAATATATATATATATATATATATATATATATATATATATATATATATATATATATTTGAATAAAAACAGACCACTTTAAGGTTCCATGTAATAAGTTATTTCACCACAACCCCTTAAACAGGGCTCTGGATCATCAGACTTTACTTCCAAAGGTTGAAATGAAAAATAATTATTCATTTTTAATTTTTCATTGATAACCAGTTGAAAACCAATGAATAAACTCAATCAATCTTTTCAGAAGATATATTCTACTCCTCTTTAATTTTTCTGATTTACCTCTATAGGGCGTTGATGTTACGGCATTAGTTTCCTATAAATGATATTAAATGATTGTTATCTCATTCTAAGAACCTGCAACCACTCGAGACAATATAATTCCTCCTGGGATCCTTTAACTTCAACTTCGGCCTTATACACGACGTTGCTCGTTAAACATTGTCCATTTAAAGGGCAATCTACCAGTGAGTAGTTTATTCGCAAGTTTACAATTTCTCAGTAACATGCTGGTCATTGAACTGTAACTAATTGTTAATGTATGTATGTTGAAAAAATTAAAGACTGTTTCATTTTGGGAAAAATTTTTGTCTAATATCGCAAAAGCATTGGGCCAATTTCTCCAACTATTTAAGTAGCCACTTGTATAATATAGATATTTTGCAAATGATTTTCTGTAGAAAATCATTGTAGGTAAATCTACTATAGAAATGAATGGATAAAACCGTAAAGAAAAATCCATTGAATATTCGTTTCTTCTCATAGAAATTTTTTCCTTTTCTAGAGAAAGTTAACTTTTCTCGGGTTCAAATTCGCAATTGAAATTGAGGTTACACTTCTGCTGATCATTTTTAAAACAGTGTCAATCTTCTTAATTCGGGAGCAGAGATCATCTGAGATCGTTTTCTGGGTGTCACCGATTTTGAAATAAAAGTTCCCCGATCTTCACACAAATCGATGTAACCAAAAAAGGTCATTAGAGTGTACATTTTTATTTCATATTGACGTTCATCAGTCTGGCACAGTAATGAATCACGTTGGGAATCTATGAATATTGAACGTCATTTAGAAGACAAAAGTTTTAGGAGGTCAATACTTATTACTTTAAAATGAATGTAAAGAATTTATAATGTGCCATAATTCGAAGAGCATTAAAATTGCCATATTTCTGGAAAATATTCTGTCCGTTTCCCATAATTCCGCATTTCTTAAATTCTTTCCAACAAATATAAAGGGTGACCCAGTAACTTGGACCGATTTTAAATGAGAACTAAATTTAAGCGTCTAATGAGTTTTTTTCTCCTTTTTTTTTTTTTCTTTTTTCTTTCACGTTTAACAAATTAAGTCTTTGGTAATTTCATCCATGGAAAGATTAACAATCAAACAATGTGTTAAATTTATCGAAGCCTATTACGAAAATTGAATTTGAATGAGAAGTTCCTAAGTCGTATCATCTTGCTTGCCTTTTCTTTGGTGTAGCGTGGGAAGGGTTATGCACGCATAAAAATTGGATCGCGGAGCCGCGTTCAAATCATGTTTTAGTCTGTTATATTAACTCCCTTGGAAAAAGGTTTAAATTTATCTATTCTTCCCGCTATCTCAGATAGTTTAGTATACTATAGGTTCAATATCTTAAAACGGTTCCTTCTTATTTTCTTGTTTTGCCGACGTTGACGTCTCGAATGCCACGAATCGAAAACAAAGAAGAAAAGAAACGAAATAAGAAAATTTAAAAAAAAAAAAAGTATACACTGTTGTTTATACCCGCATTCACATAAATAAAATATTAAATACTGTATGTTGGTCTGTAGTTGGAGATTCATCTCCAGCTGTGCTGGTTAAACTTCCTGCCTCTGGGCAGAGAGGATCCCTAGACGAGGCTATGTCGAAGGGCAAAGTCTCGTCTGGGAAAACAGCTACCGGACCCCGCTAAAACGGAGTCTACGGTGAATTTTTGGCCGAGCCTACGGGTTCGGATACCCCACAGTAAATTCGTCCTTCTGCCACATCTGACCGCGTGGGGCGGTTGGTAGATATCCTGCAATTGGACATTCGTTTCCAGCTGTGCTGGTCAAACTCTCTGCCTCCGGGCAGAGAGGATCCCCAGACGACACTATGTCGAAGGGCAGAGTGTCGTTTCGGGAAACAGCTACCCGACCCCGTTTCAGACGGAGTCTACTGAGAATTTTTTGCCGAGCATGCGGGCTCGGATATCCCACATTAAATTCTGCCTTGTGCCACATTTGAGCGCGTGTGGCGGTTAGTTGGAGATTCATTGTGGAATTCACTTCACTCACTTCTCGCATTTGTCTATTTCTTTTACGCGCCACTGACGAATCTTATATGTGTTGTTCTTACCCTAAGTATTATCGTTCATTACCAACCTTCGTTTGATTATTCTATTCAGTAACCTCTCTCAATGTTACAACATACACCCTGATTTTTTTCTGAAACAATCTTATATTCGTTTTCACTTCCCGAAATCCATTCGTAAAGATGTTCTTCCAGCGAGTTTTGTGATACAGGATTTTAAATGCTAGTATGCTACTGAATATATTCGCAGAAAAAATCAAAGGTTGGAAGTTAGAATTGATTAACACCTACTAGCTAAGATCGGTAAAGGGTAGTACGAAAAAATCGCATACACATCCGGCGCTGAGATCTGAGAAACGAGACAAGATCGCGCAGGCCTGTCACATCGCTCCTCTACCAACTCGCACTGAGCCAGCATAACAGCGTAATGTCACATTCCTCTCCATGAATGTGATTTGATTTGAATTGATCTATTAGTTTTCTACAGCTTACCAAGCATTTGCAGGTTATTTGAGACCAGAAAATATTTTTAGTTTGTAAGATTTTTTTTAGATAATAATAGTTTAGTGATACAAGTCTTACTAATCAACACATAGCTGGAGGAGAAAAGGTGGATTTATATCTAATCAGAATTTGATAAACAAACGATAAATTATAATGTGAATACAAAGTAAGCGATCAATTCTTTATTAAAATAATATATAAACTGATCACTCACGTTCTGACTACGGTTGTTTCTATATGTATTTTAGAGAATGTAAACAATTAAGACATGTTTGTGAAGGTAATCAGTATTTCATTGATTGATTGATTCGTTTTCTATGGCTTATCAATCCATTGTAAGTTATTTAAAACCAGAGAATAATTTTAGCCTGTGATATCTTTGGCGCTAATAATATGTCTTACTTATTAACTCATGGGGAAAATAGTGTGGGGGAGGGCATACCTTCCCCAAGGTTATACATGCATAATTGAATTGAACGAACCCAACCGAAATTGAAACTCGGCTATCCGATTAACAGTTGCGAATCATTACACATTACACCCACCTCACATTCACTTACTGCACCTGGCATTCTCAAACGGTCAACCGTCTAGATTCGAACCAGACTCGATGTTACGTAACTTCGCTGATCTTGGGGAACCGGTGTTTCGACATATTGTGACTGTAAGCTATCCATGAACCTCGGAAAGGTCTACGTTCCCTAAAGGATTTTCATAAGCTGCGATGAAGAAAATCATTAATACCACAGGAAGTTTCTTTCATATTCTTCATGTTGTCATTATAAAATCAGCTTGAATGCTTTCTCTTGAGTTCATCATACAGCTTCAACTGTAGCCAATTCTATTTCCTGTTCCTCCGTTGCTGATTGGCTCTTACTTGTTCTAACATTCCCAAAACAGTATCAATTCTCTTAATTATTTCTCTCGTTATATTGCTGTTCTATAATTTCATTAAATATCATTAAGGCATAGATTAATGGCAGTTATAACGCTACTTAATTAGGTGGACGCTGCCTACAAAAATAAACACAAGTTTCGTCTGTGAGCGAAAGCGAAAAATAATCTGTTGGACGAGAGGCAAAGAGCGAAAATTAGCCAGCGTTTTACAAAAATGATACATCGTCAACTACTAATTTTAGATCAGTTATTTTTCTTTCTTTTTTTTTTTTTCTTTTTTTTTTTTTTTGGAAGCTCGCTTTCAATGAGAGTAGCAAGCAAATTCTTCACACCAGACTATGTTTAGAATAGACAACCTCCATAACCATATTTCAAATCCTTATGCCACCAGCAATATTCAAATTAGAGATTTCAAGATTTCTTTGCTGAACCAACGCTTAAGAGTAACGATATAATTGGCTGTGTTCCGTGTTATAATATCTAACATTAATTGGTTTGTTTTTCACGGTTTATCAACCTTGTGCTGGTTATTTAAATCCAAAAATTACTTTTAGATTTTAAGAATTTTTATGGGGAGATAATAATGATTTTTTTTGCTGATAATTAACCTATAGCTTGAGGTGGAAGAGATGGATACCTGCCTAAAGTTTATTTCCGCGTAAGTAAATATAACAAACACGAATTGAATTAGAACTTGGGTCTCTGATTTTCAATTGCAAGCCGTTATCCGTTATACCACACGCATATCCAAGCTTACAAAACCTAGTATTTCCAAACGGTCACCCATCTAGGTCTTGACCAGGCTCGGCGTTACTAAATTTCGGTGAGCACACGGGAACCGGTGTTTCAATGGGATATGACCGTAAACATAATATGTAATATGAGCTATGTAGTGCCGTAACGATTATGAACAGGAAAAATGGAACTTCTAACATACATTCCAAACAAGGATTTTTTTTTTAAATATGGAAAACATTGTTGTTGTTGTTAGCTAAATAAATAGCCCAACTTGGCAGTTACAAATTGATGATACGAAAAAAAAAATCAAAAAGTATAATTTTTTTTAATATTAGGTTGGTGCAAAAATAATGACGTAATAATGAAGTTTTCTGACCGTAAAAAATACGTCAAAAAACGACATTACTACGTCATTATTTTTGCATCAATCTAATATCTGGTAAGTGTTTGACAGCGGACGGAGAATGCGATCCTGAAATGTGAAAACGTTTTGGGGTTAGCGAAATATGCCTTCTAAAAGCTAAGAAAATATTAAGAAACCGAAAAATTGCATTAGAAACAACGTAATGCTGAACTCTTACGTAATGTCAGTCATTTCTATATGGTAGTCCTAACAGTTTGCCCTAAAAGAACGTCTTACTAGGCGGCACCTCTCGAACATATATCAAAATAAGATGACGTGAAAACTCTTTAAACTTCATGATTACTCACAATAAGGTGGGTCCCGATCAAACAATATATATCCATATGTTTGTGTGGCGGGAGAGAGACAGTATATACATATATATATATATATATATATATATATATATATATATGATTAATGGTGAAATCACTTCGCTAACAAGATTAATGAGGCATTAAGTAACTAACAGTTCCTTGAATAATAAGATCCTTATATTCGAACTAAAATATAAGGATACCGCAACGCTAGATTTCTTGTTCAAATCGATCAAGTGAGAATTTTGAAAATCTACGAAATTTTCTTGTTATATGTGGTTATCCATTAAAATGAAATGGACTTAACTATAATACAATTGTCAGAAAAAAAATGTCTTAGTATTTTTCTACAGAATTTAAAATTCTGATTTTTCCTGTGCTGCGGATCTAATGACGTAAATATACTAGGGTGTACATCGCACGCTCCAAAACATATATTTAACTCTCAATAAATAACATAATTATTAACATCTTTCGGTCTACACATATTTCGTCTTAGAGTTTGCCTATGTATGGAAAAATTTACGCCTGAATTTGACATTGTTGAAAGAATTCGGCACGTGTCTTCCATCTGACATCTAATCAAAAATAAACATCTTAATATTCAAAGAACTGATACTAAGTTAATGTTACATTACGTCTTGTTAGCCAAGTGATTCCGCCATTAATCACATTAACATTGCTATTTAATTCTTTGCATAAATTGTTTCTTTATAATATAAAATATATGCTGCAGGCCCTTATATATATATATATATATATATATATATATATATATATATATATATATATATATATATATACTAAACGCTTAAATGAAATCATTAAACACTATATTTCGGTGTTAACTTCCGGAAAACATATAAAGTTTATAACATATTATAGGAAATTGAAGACTGCAAACCTCATCGTCACAAAGCTAAATAGCCCCATGAAATCTAAACTATAGTGTACCAATTTTTACTTGTCAAAAAGCAATGACCTATATCGGACATACCACTACCTCCATACATAGACGTCTTACATGTCACCTGTCGCAGCAGAACGCGAGTCATAAACATTTATTTACTCATAAATTCCAAGAAACTAGTTGATAATTCAAAGATCCTTTTCAGGTCTCATAGTCGTACACAGCTCGTCATTAGGGAGTCTCTGGTCATTAAACTTTATTCTCCCACTATCAATCTTACACTATTTAGCAGAGGGGACGGCGTGTTAAAAAATGTTCTAAAAATAGAAGTCTTGCCCCGGTCAGCTGGCTGCGCACAGCACGTGACCGCCAAATCCACATTCTAAAATTACTATGTAGCATCCACACATAGAATTTCATCAACCCCAAAAATATCCTTGATAACGGTTAGTCGAAAGCGTTCGTTATGACGATGGACAATACCTATATTCTTTAACCCCGGAAAAACAGGAAAGTGTTAGATAGCTGGAAAAATTCAATAAAATTAAATCTTCATGATCGGGCGTTTTCAATGTAAGATGCATATATATATATATATATATATATATATATATATATATATATATATATATATATATATATATATATATATATATATTATTAATAGAAATCTTATAAGTATAAGAAAATATACCCGCTCAGGAAACCTTCGGTCTATTGATTTGCAAATAAACAAGGCAATACCAAGGGGGGGAAATGGTATAAAAAAGAAAGAGCCAAGAACATGTACGTTAGCCGAAAATAATCATCCAGCATACCAATTCAAGGTCCAAAGAAAAAAAAACTCCGATGCGAGTCCCCAAAGTAACTAAATAAAGTGCTCAATACAATGAGTAGAGCAGACCTAGTTAAACGTAGAGAGCCAGTCAAACCTACCAAGGTTTCACCTAAGCGGATCGTTAGGGAAGGCCGGCTTTCCCTAAGCATCCTCTTAGTTGAAACCTCTTATCTGGCTCTCTAGGTTTAACTATATATATATATATATATATATATATATATATATATATATATATATATATATATATATATATGAACATTTCATTGAATACGACAAAGTGCTTTTATTTAGTTTTTTATACAATTTTTCATGCAATCTATTTTTTTTAATTTAATTATTTTAAAAGCACCTTGTCTGTTTTATTCAATGAAATGTGCATGAAAGAAGGATTGCTGCCAAAATACACAAATTTTAAATATATATATATATATATATATATATATATATATATATATATATATATAAATGTCTGAAAACATAACTAATATTACATATGGATATTTCTATCCGGTTATGCATTTTATTCAAGAAATACACAATAATTAAAACAGCTGTTTCGTGTTTCTTTAATGTACTGATTATAGAAAAAAAAAATTAACATTAATCAATTTCAGACCAAAATCAAAATAAATCTCTCAACATAGTCTAATCTCAAAAATCAAAAATTATATTTAAAAAAATGACGAAAATCGTAAACAAACAGAAAATAAAAATGGTGACAACGAAAAGAAACAAAATTTTAAAAAAAGCTGTCGTTAATTTTTTTTTCTTTCTTGACGTTCACACTCGACGCTCCTGTGAAGGACGCATGCGCATCTGAACGTCTTTACGGCAAATATTGAATCGATATCGTATATAGTGCCAAGTTTGCTTCTCCCTGGCAGTTCGCGCTTATCGAATTCCAACGATGAAAAATAAGACGTATGCATAATCAATACCAAAGGAAAAGTAAATTCAAGTTCATGTATTTACACTGGTGTACCAAAACCTACAATTTCAAAGAGTAACCTTTCTACTCGGTTTTTGTTTGACCTAAGATTAAACGAATCATCTTTCTAGAACCGAAAAATAAACGAGGTCTGATTAAAAATTATCGCGATTGATAGTATAAAAAGAAAACTACAATACATTTAATCTCCTTCGAAATAGTCCACTTCTGAAGCCACATATTTTGTCTAGCGGTGTTTCCATTGATGGAAGCATTCCTGGAACTCAATTTGAATAATAGTGAGCAGCTCCCTCATCGCATTCTTTTGGTATCCGTCGACGCTATGGAATCTTGTTCCTTCCACAGAAGAAAAAATGTCACAAGGTGCGAGATCTGGGGAATATAGTGGCTGTCGTACATAGAGAATATTTGTCATGGACACTAATATAGTGAAAACAACTACACTCTACACACTTTCCATCCAAGCACTGCAATACATATATATATATATATATATATATATATATATATATATATATATATATATATATATATATATATATATATTAATTTGTAGGTGTAATGAATTGGGTCGTGATTAAGATTCCAATGTAATAAATTATAACCATTATATTAGTGTTTGAGCCTTTTATATTATATTCTTGCTCTGTCCTGTATATTGAGCTCTACTTGGATTCTATCCTCTTGGATATATATATATATATATATATATATATATATATATATATATATATATCATTGTCAATTTGCGCCAAGAGGTTTCACTCTACGAATTTTATTTCCTTTACCATAGAAATAGGCCCGATACTTTTTGAACAGACCTCGTTAGTTAATATTTCCTCCTTAAATTTTATCTCTTTTTACCACGATGTTCACCATGTACCAGGTCCAAGATCAACTCGAGATGGTGGGTTGCTGAATAAAAGCCACAGTTTATATGTGTATGTGGGGAAGATAACGGTTCACCGTTTATTTGAACAACTTAAGATTTTAGTGATCGGGGAGGTATCCTCTTGGACGTCCATTCCAAAAGCAGTGGGCTGTGGAAAGACGCGGCTCTAGAGTAACTTACATCTCAACAATGAAATATGAAGAGAATTTTCGTGGCATGTCCGTGAAAACTAGAGCAAGTAGAACTAAGGAATATAATTTGTCTTTCCATGGAAATAGCAATAAAACAGGGAGAGGCTTGCGACGTTTCGTGTGTGAGAGTCGGCTTCTAGGTAGGGAAATAAAGCAAAACAAGAAAATAAAATTTGGATTTAAATAATAATTGATGCGAATTTGATTACTAAGATAATATGATTTTCTTTTCTAATTAGCTCATCCCAAGAAAAGGAGATGTCGCTACTAAACGGCAAGCGGCTACTGAGTATAAAAGAGAAGGAAAATATATTAAAAGAAAGCAAAAATCCAATCATAGCAGAAATTTGAGAGTTTAGGCGGAAACGTTATTAGTATAGAGTTGAGGTAGACTTTAGAAGGAATCGGAAACCCAATCCTAAACAGGAAACAGGAGGAAAAAACCTCTACTCCAGTTCAAAATTCAGAGGAAGTGTATGAACTGGACGATAGGTGAACCTGTCTACTTCTATTGAGGAAAAATAAATAGACTTTATTAGAAATCGGAAACCCAATCCTAAATAGGGGCAAAACCTCTACTCCTGTTCAAAATGCAGGTGAGAAGTATGAACTGGACGATAGAACCCAATCCTAAACAAGAAAACAGAGAATAAAGTTTTACTTCCGTTTAAAACAGAAGCAAGATTTGTGAAGTTTTTTTAAATTATTCTTTTTTTGTCGATCTGCAATTAGAAATAACTACGCAAATGTTATTATGGCAGAGTAAAGTTTTATTCTTTGAAGCGTGTATAATGATTTTACACAGAACATCATTACATGACTTTCAGGTTTGGAGAAATATCGTATGTTGTTGATTGCGTTTGTTGTATCATGTATTTAAAAGCATCGTAATCGACTATATTAAATATAATTTACTAGATGTAAGGAAAATGATAAAATAAATATCTAATTTCATGACAAAACACACACTGAATGTTGTCCAATTCATCTGTATAATTCAGATTCAAACAGCGTTTAAATGTTTTACATAATCAATCTTTAAGGCAATAAATCCGAAAACGGGTTTTTAAATCGAATTTAATTATCATTGCAAGGATTTCGCAAAATGGCGACAAATTCAAAATGGCTGTAAGAGTGCCCGGATCAGAAAGCGTTAGATGGAAGTATTACTTCCGAACGAAAGATGTTCACTTTCGGAATAAATGATCTGTCCGTTAATTTTTCTTTTAACATTTTTTTTTTTATTTATCGTTTTCTTATTTTGTATACATTATTTGTCTCTTAATATTATACATTTTTGAAACATATTTTTATGAATTTTGTTTGTTATTTCTTTAAAAATTGATTCTTTTCTTCTATTTCTTGCATGCTTATAAGAGAATGTCAAAGACTGAAAAAAAATTCCAACGACTGCCTTGCTTTATATTGAACAAAACTAACTTGCCTTTTTTTCATTCATTTTCCTCACAATATATATATATATATATATATATATATATATATATATATATATATATATATATATGTGTGTGTGTGTGTGTGTGTGTATGTGTGTGTTAAGCATAATTTTTGTGAATGGAAGAATATCGGAATGCTGCCAATAGAAAGAAAGCACTTTCGATAAAAATGATATGACGCAGGTATACAATATCCTAAACGGAATCCTGTCAAATGAAAAGATCCGAAAAGCAAACGTATCTTTTCTATGGATGTTGTCTGCAAACTAATGTTAGCGTTTGGCGCCAAACAGTACCTGACACGAACAACCACTCAAAATATATTGACCTTCAAAGTAGAAATTATTATCTTGAGGCGGCTTTGGCTCAACCTACACAACATTCGTGTTTCAAATACTCTTACCGGTCAAAGGTAGCTCTGCTGCCAACAGATACTTCGTTTATTTTTTTAGGGATGCTTTCCTTTGAAAAATTGCAATTTATTCTTCTTTTTGTATAGAAATCAGTTGATTCCTCTATGAGAGACGATTGATTTGTTTGCTCAGAATCCAGTTCGTAAATTATTCCGAAACAAATTCGTATTCCAAGAAGTATCTGTTTACAAGGGTTTAAATGAGATTTTATTTTATTTTTACTCATTTCACCCCAAGCAAGGCAATGATGCGACTAAGACGCAAAGAGCTACTGGTAGTGAAAAAGAAGGAACCAGAATCCCAATCATAAGTAGGAAACCAAAGAAAACCCTCTATTCCTGTTCAATCCACGGAGAAGAAGTGTGAACCGGTCGAAACCTTATTAAAATTAAAGTAATTGCACTAAAGCCGCTCAAAATTTCCAATTTCAAAGACTGTTGCAATTTCTTTCAAATGACGATAATACTGTATATATATATATATACATGAGAGTTTTTAGATATATATTAGCTGAATATTCATATCCAGCCAGTTATAATGCTTTCTTTCTAATGACTGCATACCTTCATGCATACATATATATTAGGTTGATGCAAAAATAATGACGTAATAATGTCGTTTTTGACGTTAAAAAATACGTCAAAAAACGACATTATTACGTCATTATTTTTGAACCAACCTAATATATAGGGTTCCTCGACTTACGACAGAGTTCCATTCCTACGATACATCGGTAGGTACCCTCGATTGTCCATGAATAAGCTCACTCGTCAATCATGTTTGTCGCTGTTTCTCCCTTTTATAACACTGTCTAATATCACTTCCATAGTAATAGTTGTCCTTTATGTTTGAAAGCCATAAGGAAGGGCAATAAGTTTCCGCAAACACAACACAAACGAAAGAGAGCGAATACACAACAATCCAATATGCTGTAAACCAAGAAAGTGACCCAAGGCGCCTTTCTTATTCTAGCGCGCATATGATGGCGAATTATTCTGTCGCCCTGTTTGTGTTTTATGTCCCAATCAAACGGCATAAGGTCAAACAAGATTAATGGAGATTGTGTCGTAACCACGAATCGTGATATGTCGGGACTGTCGTAACCCGGGGACTTACTGTATATATTAATAGACAAAAGGAAAAGTCATATTAGCCGACGCTTTTCGTCCTTCCTCTGATGGATTTATCAAGGCACAATTGTCTTGAGGGCGAAACGCTTCGGCTAAGATAAGTTTTCCTTTTGTCTTCATTCATATTGTCCATTTACAGATTTTAGTTATCTTTGAAATTTACACACACACACACACACATATATATATATATATATATATATATATATATATATATATATATATATTCGAAAGGCAAGTATTTTCAGTTGAGTGAAAGCGTCTGTGTGTGATCACAAAGATGAACCGCTTGCAATTTGACCAATTTTTGTATATTGTACGTGCCTTGTAATTTGATTATTTTGTCTAAATAATTTAATTATCTTAATTAATTTCATCCTCTCATTAAATCCTTCATCCTTATTTTCATCATGTCGTCTTTAGTCGAATAAATCTTACCTTCCCCTACAAGGAAATCATTTCCACTAATTTTACCGTTCCAATTCGATGTAGATCTTGGACAACCGTTGCTTTACGCTAAATAGTTGTTTCCTAGATGAAGATGACACAGCTTTAATCATTATTATTATTATTATTATTATTATTATTATTATTATTATTATTATTATTATCCATGCCGCTTGCTTCTTTCTCGCGTTTTTTGTATTCACTCAGAGATCATTCATTATTAGTTCTCTCAGTCAATTCAGAGAGTAGGCTGTGTTTTCAGAATATTTACACTGCTAAGCAAAGCAAACTTCTGAACCGATGGGATACTCGGCTTCCTTCCTCAGTTCTCCATGTAGGCATTTAATTTCAATGGTATAGATCGCAACAAACTATGTGACAATAGTTATTACTAGATGTCCCGGTTTGTTTTTCATATATTATTATTATTATTATTATTATTATTATTATTATTATTATTATTATTATTATTAGGTATCATTATTAATCTTTATTTCTCATTATTATCGTTACGTCTTATTATTGTTATGCCTTTAATATAATAATAATAATAATAATAATAATAATAATAATAATAATTATTATTATTATTATTATTATTATTATTATTATTATTATTATTATTATTATTATTATTATTATTATTTTCTTTGGTTTCCTTCTGGGTCCTAACTAGATAAAGAGTAAGTACAGTTAGTCAGCATAGACTTGATCAATTTATATTTGGTGAGAAGACATGTTATTGGCCTATAATTTTTGGAATCATCTGTTTCATCTGTTTTTGTACATATGTAATATCTTCAGTGATCCATTCAGGAATTTCATTAAGGTTCTTAATTAGCATTGATAAAATTTGCGCAAGTTTTTTATGGATTGAAGACAGACGATATTCCCAAAAGTTAGGTACCTTGTCATTTCCTGGGGACTTCCATTTTGGGGAATTTGTTAGAACTTGCCTAACATTATTCTTTTTTTATATTTTTCCATTCTTGTACAGTTTTTATCCTTCATTCTTTCTTGTTCTCTCTTGATCCATTCTGCATTGGAATTATATTCCTTTCGGTTATTCCAAATATTCTTCCAAAATGTTTACACTTCTTCAATCGATGATATATTAACTTCTATAAATACTTTTCAAGTTTCCCTTTAAAACTTCTATAAGTCCGTTTGGAATATCTTATTTTGTCGGTAGAACCTTTAACGTTATTATTATTATTATTATTATTATTATTATTATTATTATTTTGTGTGGTATCGTCTTGCCAGAGAGTAATTTTAAGTGCCTAAATACTAGGATCCCTCCAGGATCTATGAGCAAAAAGGGCTCTAAGAAAGTTATCTATGCATATTGGAGACATTTCATTTAGATAGAGTGTTTTTTTTTTGGGTGGGGGGAGTTGTTTTTTTTTCGGGTGCTACCTTATGTAGCTTGGAGATACTGATAAGTCCAGGAATTTTACTCGCATGATTTTAGGTACCCTTCTTTATCATATGAACGTCCCTATCAGAACAGGGATAATCGTAATTTTGAGTTTTCGTATTTTTATTATTTCGATTTACAGGTGCTTATAATTTGACAGTTTTTGAAAATCTTTCTTCGAAGCATTGGAATCCTGTGAGAAAGTTGGCAGGAACTTTCATTATTGTTATTATTATTATTATTATTTGGTCTCTGTTTAGTACAAATTGTCGGGCCATTCACCCAGACCTACGTGAAGGCAATCATATGCATCGTGGTTGGCCAAATTTTGGTTTTAAATTACAATTAACACGTAGTGTTTATATTTTCTTGCTATCGATAAAAACTCCGCTAACGATTGTTTTTTAACTGTTTCATTCTTGTATCTTCCTTTTATTTCGTTTATTTGGTAAAGTGATTTTAACTATTACGTTCACAGTGAAGTTGAATTCATTATTATTATTATTATTATTATTATTATTATTATTATTATTATTATTATTTAATGCTGAGTTTTTTGTATTTTTTTTTTAGAGGGATTGTAAGTGGGTATAAGATTTGACCGAAAACAACATCAAAAAATGCCATTTCAACTATGGGTCATAATTATTCCGAATCATTGTTACCATTAATTATTGGCTAAGATCTAGCACTTGTAAGGGGTTGCAAACTTTGCTTCGGACCAATAGTGAATTATGGTAGTATGACTGCAATATCCGGGCTGCAGCTCTCCAATCATCACTGGCCTGTCTTGAGAGAGTGTAAATATGTCGAGAAAGGCTTGTTAACCGTTACACCACGTCGGAGTGCCCGAATTATTTTCCACCGTGTGGCACAAGCTCGAACTTGGAAACTCTACCAGATAGAGATAAGGACTTGTTGCTTTCTTTCCGCTTCCTAAATGAGTCAGAACTTTCTGGCCACCTAAAATTATCAAATGACCAATTATCATAAGTTTATGGGAAGTTGCTGGGGCCTATTCTTTAATGCTGTC
>OZ010602.1:74553256-74565756 GCA_963932145.1 Acanthosepion lycidas | reverse complement strand
TGAAAATTTAAAAAAAAGCTAGCTACCAGAGAGACTCGAACTTGGGATCTTTTCTTCGGGAATATATTATTCATTACCGACTCGGAATTTCATGCACAACGCAACCTTCAGGTGCTGAGTATAGGCGGAGCTATATATATATTCTTTCGTTTTTTTTTATTATTATTCCATTTAGATTCCTCGACTAGTTTCGGCCGAAATGCCGATCATCGGGAGGAGAAATATTTCTGCTTGCTGCTAGCACTAAACTACAGAAATATATATATATATATATATATATATATATATATATATATATATATATATATATATATATATATATATATATATATATATATATATTCTGTTTATACGTTATTTTAATAGATACAATTTATTTAAATGCTCTGTGTTTTAAATAAACAGTATTCATTACACTTAACGACCAGAATGATCGAAAAATTTCGTAGAGAATATGCTTTCTCCGATAAGAATCCAACCTGTGTCTTATACGGAACCATCAATTGATCTGACGTGCTAAAACACTTAGCTACTGAGAAGCGTCTGATTAGCAAAGTCCAAATTACTGTTTATAAACAGCAAATCGACGATCTTTCCCGAACAATCATATCAGCTCACGAAAGGTGCCTTAACGTAAACATTGACAACATATTCTCGTACAATCAGGCCAGTAGATCATATATTAATCGTTCGGTAAAGAGCGTCAAAGAGTGTGTGTGTGTGTGTGAGAGAGAGAGAGAGAGAGAGAGAGAGAGAGAGAAAATATTAGGTTGGTGCAAGAACAATGTCGTTTTCTCACATAGTAACATATGTGAGAAAACGACATTATTTTTGCACCAACCTAATAATTACTTTTTTTTTTAAAGATCTGATAAATTTCACTTTAAATGTTATTTTTAGTAGATACTTGTATTTGAAATATACTATTTTATAAGTAAAGAGAGCATCTACTCAAATACGAGTCTCCACTAAAATAACGTTTAAAGTGGCAACTATATATATGTATATATATATATATATATATATATATATATATATGTACATATATGCATATGTGTGCGTGTGTATTTCACGGTTTTCCTATTTTCTGATAATCATAACATAATGATTAAATAAGCTTATTGATAGTTTCACGACTATAAAATACACCTGTTGTGTTATTAAATTTATTGACTTAATAACGTTAATAAAATATTGCAAAAACTTTTTTTAAGACTGCAGTTCAATTTCTAAAAAAACTAGGAGACTATAATATTAAAAATTCTCAAAATATCAATTTCACTGAAGCAGACGTCAAATTCTTGTGAACGTTATTGCCTTCTCTATATCTCATTCTTTTCTTTCATTCTTAATATTATCCCTGCATTTATTTTCTCTCTAAAAGCAAATATTAGGTTGGTGCAAAAATAATGTCGTTTTCTCACATATGTTACTATGTCAGAAAACGACATTATTTTAGCACCTCTGATATATCCTATTATATCTTTGTGGCAGTGTTATATACAGTATATTATATATAAAATCTATCACCAAAGACGATTAGTCAGTTCCTTGTAACACTTCAAAAAGTATTCCTTCTGCCATGCTTTATCTATCTGCTTTATCCATCCTTTATCTATATTGTCAAATCAGACGAAAAATGGGTTATTGCCACCATATCAGCTAACTTTGCTCCCATTCTAATCTTGACAAACTTCAAAAGCTTGTAGATGATTCATTATTTTCTAGCCGACAAACCCTTTCACCACAGACGAAACGTTCCTAGCCTCTAGTCAATCTGTCGCCATTTTCATGACAAATGTTCCGAAGAAACCTCTTCCTATTTTTTTCTAAGGAGAAAGTTCTGTTCAGACCACGTCTTACACATAACTGATGTTTTGTGGAACAGACGTCCGAAAAGATGCTTCCTCGATCAAGTTCAGGGTCAACTGTTATCTATTCTACATATCCCCATAATAAGCAATTCTTACTTTTTCCAGACTTGCAATTATTTTATTCAGTAATTCTTAATGATTTGTGCTTCTTTGGACTTGCATTGGTTGAACAAAAAAGACTTTATAATTATTTATCTATATCGTATTTTCTGTCAATATTTTGTCTCATTTTAGCTTTTTTTTTTTTTTGTTACTGTTGTTGTTTGTCCTTTAGTTTTTACAATGGCCGTTTTCGCAAAAGATTCATTCTCTTACTCCATTGCCTATTCTCCAGAAACAATATAGCTCTGCTCTCTCTTTTATCTTGGATCATTTTTTATCAATGTTTCTTTCTCCCTTCTTTTTTTTTTCTTTGCCTCGACCCTAAAAGCCAACTTTGTTTCATCTGCTTGAGCATACATTCTATCAATCTCTTATTTCTTCAAGATATTCTCCCACCTTCTCCAGGTGTTTCCCCCATTACCGCCGTAACCGGTTCCTGTTTTATTCCAATTTTCATTTTTTACTAATGAACAAAATCCAAAATTATGGTCGATAACAAGTTTTCTATTTATAGTTATCTTTCTCTGTTTTCTTGACTATCCACTTCCAATGACTCAAAACGAGGCTATTGGCCGCCTAGTACAGCTTGGTAAAGAATACAATGCTAATTGTTTAGTGATGGATAGCTTTTAGCATTCTCCGACGAAGCACAAAACGTGACTCTTCGTGTGTGTATTACTGCCATTGCTTTCTTAACATAGTAACAGAAGCGCTTTATAATTATATGAGCATCATTGAATATTTCAAAGCAAAATGCTAACAAGGCGATCGAGTTTTCACGATTCTGTTTTTTTTTTTTTTTTTTATGCGCTAATTCTACTTACGTTCTATATGTTATGATAATAATATTCTAGCTTGTCTCGAGAGAATATTTGTTCCACGCTCGATACTTTCTATCTGAAAGTACAGAAAAAAATACTCTGGTGAAGTAGTTCAAAATGTTGTTGGAAAATATTTTTCATATTTGATATATGTATATTTGATTATTATCTCTCCCTCCCCTTCTCTCTGTCTCTCTCTCTATATATATATATATGTATATGTATATGCTGCTTCTCTCACTCTCTCTCTATATATATAAAGAGAGAGAAAGAAGCATATATATATATATATATATATATATATATATATATATATATACATATATATATATATATATATATATATATATATGAAGAAAATATACGGGAAAAAACAAACAAAAATCCTTATATGCAATAATGCTGTTTTAGTGCATTTAAGGATTTTTGTTTGTTTTTTCCCGTATATTTTTCTTCATACTGTCGGATCTATATCCATATATTTGCTTATATATATATATATATATATATATATATATATATATATATATATATATATATATATATATATATGTATATATATATATATATATATATATATATATATATATATATATATATATATATATATATATATTTCGATTATAGGTGCTATAAAAAATACTTATTAAGAGCCACAAGGGATAGGGGAAGTGGAGAGCCATGATCGCCTACGTACTGAAAGGACACGGCACATGAAAAGAAAGAAAGTGTTTAATAAACACTTACTTTTCTTTTTGTTTACATCGTACTCTTCTAGAAGTATTGTTAGTGGTAGTAATAGTAGCAGTAAGAGTAGTAGTAGTAAATCCTTAAGGAGGGCACAGTGGATAAAGGCGTTGGTTAGATCCAGTGACAGGAACCAAAGAGTTATGATTTCAATACCTGCTTAAGGAAGTGAAGAACTTGGAGAGGGGAATTAACAAGAGATAACTGACATTCATTAGACATGGCACGTGGAAGGAGAACAGCCTACCCCAGCGAGAGAAACTTAAAGGGTTCACTTCGACATTCCAACCACCTGAAGAAAGCCGGAGCGTACAACGGCCGAAACGTTGAGATAAATATGGCAACAAAGATGAGGACAATAGTCCGAATAATGTAAATAGTGTACATAATATCTCATATCAGAAATATAGACAGATACTGAAGTGCCCAAACGTTGTAATAAATATGGCGACAATGATGAGGGCAATAGTTCGAATAATGTAAATAGTGTACATAATACTTCATCTCAGAAATATAGGCATATTCTAGTAGTAGTAGTAGTAGTAGTAGTAGTAGTAGTATATTTAATTTAATTACGCATTTATAAACTATTTTATCAGTAGTAGTAGTAGTAAGGGTAGTAGTAAGAGTAGTAAGTAAAGAGAGGAAAGAGTGCATTTTCATTGGAGTATTTGCGATGCTTAGATTTAACATTTATTATTATTATTATTATTATTATTATTATTATTATTATTATTATTAAAAGATAGGGAAAGAGATAAGCCTTCACACATATTGAAGCATGGATGATGGCATAAGACCAGTCATTTATTATTAATAATATTATTATTAACCACTCACTTAATCCGGGTCGATAGATGACCTTTTAATTTTTTACGATGAAGTCTCATTATTTCGACAAATGAGATTCTGTATGTAGATGGACCTGCTGTGCCACGCTATTGTTTTGAAGTGAAAATGTAATATTACTTATCTCGGCTTGCTATCAGGATGTGCTTACTTAACCTGCCCGGCAGCCAAACGAGTGTGCTTGAAGGGAGAAATATGACACTGTTGGTGTGCGATGCCATTGTTTCAGAATTTGTTGAACCCCTCCTGCCGCGTTCATATAGCGAGATATATACAAGAAGAGAAATAAAGGCGCTCAAGGACAAAGTGCATTGATGCCGGAGAGATCAGAGATATTGTAAAGCGTGTATATTTCTAATCTTGCAGAACGATTACTTACATTAAAATACATACATACATAGATACATACATATATATATATTTGTATGTGTGTATGTATGTGTATCAAAATAAAAAGAAAGAATAATCAGATTTATAATCCAGACATTTTTAGCATTTATTTTTTAAAAAGTGCTCGATACACAGTAGACCATAATATAATTATTTTTTTAAGAATATATATTCATCGCGAAACAGAAATAACGATGTTTGAAGTTCAGTTCCATTTTCAAGTGATTCTGAATAACTTTGGAAAAAATTGATTTACTCTATTTATAAGCCAAATAGTATTATATAGATGGGCGGGGGAGAATGAGAATTCATTTTTCTTTTATTAAGAGGGTGTTGGATTTACAAGTATATTTTTATGTGGCAAAGTGAAAATTAGTTAAGGTTAGATGTGGGTTTGAAATTTCTGCCTGTTGATACTGACTTCCTTTTATGCGAACGTGTCATCACAGTCTGTTTTTTTTATTTTTTTTATTTTGGGTTGCATTACAATACAATTGACATTTTTATTTATTTCCTCATTTGTTTAAACTACATAGAGATCCTCTTAAATCGGTTTTTAAATATGATTAAGTTTTATTTATAAAGATCTAAAATACTATATTTATTATATTTACTAATAAACTATATACGGTATATAAAATATTAGAATTTAATTACGCATTTATAAACTATTTTATTTATGCTCAAATAATAGATATATAATTGTATAAATTATTCTTATAATTAATTCTTTTTTTAAAATATAATATGAGACAATATCTACAAAAAATTGCTATTTCATCTCTTTGATTTAATAAATTTTATTTTTCAAAAACTTAATAATATATAACATTTCATGCAGGCACCAAGGACATTCTAAGTTTAATTTAAAATTTAGGTTTTGGTTTCGAAACATGGTAATTTCTGTATCCCGATGAATACACACACACATATATATATATATATATATATATATATATATATATATATATATATATATATATATATATAATGGACTCTCCCGTCGGTTTCGACGTATGAGGATCTGACAGCTTATTTGATTCAGTTATGAAATTTTGTGCGATAATCTCAAGTGGCATTTAAGACCCGCTAGTGATTTACAAAGGAGGCCACATATGGAGCAAGTGTGAGGATTGTCAGATGAGATCAATGTTAGATTATCTGACCTTTTAGATCTTGCTCTCGCTTCTTGAAGATGATTCAGACAAGCAGATTGGAAATTGTTGAGTCAACTAAAACACGTTGATCTCCATTCTACCCGCTCCAAGGCTAAGCGCTCAAGGTTGCTATGTGGTACATTGACTGCTGTCTTTGTATCTTAGCCATGGGCGTCCTACATTCCTGTAGCCTTGATCTAACTGGCTATGTATTGTGTGCGTATGTATGTATTAATCATTTACCCGAAGCAAGGCAACAAAGCAACTAAGACGCAGAGCGTTACTGAGTCTGAAAGAATATGAAAAAGAAAAAAAAATTATTGAGGTGTAAGAACAATAAAAGAACAGGAATAAAAAAGACAGAAGATAACGATTGAAATTGCATTAATTATTTTTGAAGATCAGACTGGAAAGCAGGAAGTGGGAGGCGAGTTCCACATACGAGAATTGCGAGAAAAAAGTTATTAGATTAGAACCTACGGTTATATCTAGCCTTTTCAATTGTCATTATAGAAAAGCCACTGATAAGCTATATTACGGCGATGGGAAAAAGACTGAAGCCAAGACGCCAGGTCTTCTTTAGATTTTATCAACGGTTTCTAAATATATATATGAGGAGCGATAGACCAGATGTGGCAGCAATATTCGAAGCAAGGATGAATAGTGGACTTATAAATCTGTAAGACAGATTTCTGGTGAGAAAATTTGTCTAGGACGACAAAGTCAACCAATTATTGCAGACCTTGCAATTGCTTCAATATAATCTTTCGAGTTCATGTCAAGAAAAAACATTAGACCGAGAAGGCGCAATGTTTCACTCTCCTCGGGGTGGGGTATCATTATCCTTGCTGATGAAAGGAATAAAAAGGAAGTATATGAGAAGATCTTAAAGGTAAAGGGTCACAAAACCAAACTAGAATCTAAACCTCAACAAATTAAGCAAAATACAAAGAACAATTCGAGGAAAAGAAAAACATTATTTGGCTTAACATCACTTTTAACTAATAGGTAAAATATAAAATAGGTAAATTACTTTTCATATCACTTCCCCAAAAATTCAGAATTACATAAGATATTCAATAAAAACACAGTTAAATTAAGCTATAGTTGCACTAATAATTTAGAAACAATAAGAAATAAACAAAATGCCAGAAATCTCAAAACCAACGTGCAGCAACCAAAAAACACTCGTAATTTATGCGACTAAATAAATTAGAATAGATTCCCATTAAATGGTGCTTGTAAAACAGAAGCTATAATTTATAAAGCAGAAGTAACAGATTTTAATGGACAAAATTAAAATGTACATACGGTGTATGGAATGTACTTTTAAACGTAGATGGTACAATTATGTGTCGTCTTTTAAGCTAGCAAATTTTACGTACTCTACCAAACTAGCTAAACATTTGTGGAATTTAAAAGAAAAAGAACAACAGGTATCCGTTGGTAAGGTAGAAAATTTAAAAAAATTAAGCAAAACCGTACTACAATCACAATCATATATGTAACCTCTGCCAATGGGAAAAATTAGCGATTATGACATTTCCGTGGCCCCAAAAAACTTTTAAACCAGAAATCCGAAGTCTTAAGCCCTTGCTTATATTAGGTTGGTGCAAAAATATTGACGTAATAATGTCGTTGTTTGACGTTAAAAAATACGTCAAAAAACGACATTATTACGTCATTATTTTTGCACCAATCTAATATATCAGAATTTTTTTTTCTTAAGTGCATATGAGGCTGGATAACAAAAAAAAAAAAAACTTGCTTTTCTTCCCTTCCCCATTTTTCTTCTTTTTTTTTCTTCGCACCCTCCTCCTCACTTTCTATTACCCCGAACGTCGTTTATTTATTTTTGAAAATTATAATATAGCTATCTTTTAGTTTTTTGCAAAATAAAAGCGTTTTGATAAAAAAAATCTCCTGTATATATATATATATATATATATATATATATATATATATATATATATATAACTATGTATTAATTCGAACCTTTGAGGTAAATCTAATCATTTTAATAGAAACATCTTTCTTTATTTCGAGAAGAATGAATTTCAGGTAGTTTGAAAGGGGGGTATGGTAGATTGAGTCATAAATAATTTACGTTTTTGGCTATCAAATTTATTCGTCAAAAAATGAAGTACAATTATATTTTACTTAATTATAGTTATTTGCAACGACTTGTTGTCGCTCATCAGGCAACGTCTTTTGAGAAAAATACTGTTGCTTTGAAAGTGAAAATGATTTTGACGTATTCTTGATTCCGGTTTTCATTGGAAAACTTTTTTCCCCCCCATTAAGACGTTTTGCTGGAAACAAGTAATAATCGGTTTGTGCAAGGGGGGTACGGATAAAGATGGCGTGTCTGGTAGGACAAAACAAATTCGGAATTTTTTCTTCTATTATCCTTTTTGTATATAGACTTACAATTTCATTTTGGAGAACATTTTTTATTCAATGCACGATATGCGCTGTCATTGCCGTCCTAAAACTAAAATGTCTTAGTGTAATACAATGGTATTCTTAACTGCCACGTATGATTAGGAGTTAGGATGACATACCCGTAAATAAAACTGGTTCCTAAAAATAGAAAATTAATTATGATTCAACCTAACAGATAAGCAAGGAAAATGTCATCAGTCTTGTTTTGGCTTCAGTCACTTACCAATCACTGTAGCATATCTTCCTATTTCCTTTTCTATAAATATTTTCATGGTAATTGTTCTAATGAAATTTCCTAATTGATACCTAGACTTCAATGATTTGAGCGCAGTACTGGATTGGCAGTTAGTTCTCACCATTTTAGTCTCTCTCTCTCTCTCTCTCTCTCTCTCTCTCTCTCTCTCTGTATATATATATATATATATATATATAAGTATAAGATTGGTGTATATGGAATAAATTCCGATAACCAATACAGAGTAGAGCAAATATAATTATTTATTCGAAAATTATAGCATAAATATTTTATAAAATCACGACAGAAATAACTATTTTGCTTCAATACTTCTGGTGTCTTATCAAGTGATTAGTTGATAAGACACAAGATGTGTTGAAACAAAATGGCTATTTTTGTAGTGATTTTATAATATATTTATGTTATAATTTTCGAATAAATAATTATATATATATATATATATATATATATATATATATATATATATATATATATATATATATATATATATATGAAGAAGTAAGATGGTAAGATATATACTCCGGTGTTCTTATTGATATTTTTATTTTTACAAAATAGTGCTCAATGTAAATTAACAGAGCATTAATATATATATATATATACATATATATATATATATATATATATATATATATATATATATATATATATATATATATATATATAATTACATAAAGCATTCATATAAAAAACAAATATAGAGGTTAATGATTTAAATCATTAACTTCTATATTTGTTTTTTGTATCAATGATTCATGTAATTATAAGCTGAACAGCACCTATAATCGAATTATATATATATATATATATATATATATATATATATATATATATATATATATATATATATAATTAATTCGAAAATTATAAAATAAATATGTTATAAAATCACTACAGAAATAACCATTTTCTTTCAACACCTCAGGTACTTGTTGTAGGCCGTTGTACTGAGTCTGAGGCATTGTGTGAAAATGAATGGACGTATCACGTGGCCATCACACGTGAACACTCCAAATTCGTTCGTAATCATTATTAGACTCATCCAGCTCTTCCCGATTACTCTGCATTGTCCTCAGATTGACACCCAAAAACCCTGAAGTGTTCGTATTGTAGCTTCTGGTGCTTTAATGGATGCGGTACAGCATGACGTTTCTAAATTTCTCGCAAAGTGAATTGCGTCCTTGCAGTCTTTTTTCTCACATACACAATCAAAACCAAACAAGGCGCATGCGCGAAATTAAAAATGTAAAATGGCGACAATCGCACTGTGTCAGTATATATATTCAGACCAACATACAGCGGCTTAAGCGCAATCGTCGATTCACTCTGAGTTCAGTCCAGACAGGAGAGGGTTGGGCTTCGTCAGGCTTTCTTGCCAAAGACACACCACTTCAACTACGGCTGCAGTACATGTGGTACCCACATAACCCTGACGAGTAACAGCTCGTGATCGTGACATATATATATATATATATATATATATATATATATATATATATATATATATATATACACGTTTCATTAAATAATATAGACAAGTGTTGTCTATTTATTTTATGTAAATTTTTTTCGTAACATCTGATAAGTTTAATAACATTATCGTTGAACGAAGAAAGAAAATCAGACGTTACGAAAAAAATTTACATAAAATAAATAGATAACACATGTCTATATTATTTAATGAAACGTGTATAAATGAAAAGATGCTGCCTAAATACACATAATATATATATATATATATATATATATATATATATATATATATATATATATATATACGCAGACACACACTCTCTCTCTTTCTCTCTCACACACACACACATATAAAAAGAATGTATAAACATAAAAATGTCTTAAAATAATCGGACTTTGTCCATTTCATAATGTGTGACGTCATATGTTTACATTTGATAAGCCATTAGCAGATATGAATGAAAGATTGAAGTTCAAAAACAGTAAATTCGACCTTGCTAACCAAACCCCTCTCTGTGGCCAAATATGATAAAGGTACGTCAAGCTAAATGATTGTTCTGTATAGGATACAGGTTCGAATCCTGTCGGAAGACGAATGTTTTCTATGAAATTTTCTCGGACATTCAGGTCGGTAAATGTTGTTTAATACTGTTTATTATAAACAGAGCATTTACTTAAATATTTGTATCTATAAAAAGAATGTATAAACATAAAAACTTCTTAAAACACACATATATATATATATTGAGGCAGAAATACTTCACATAGATCTGTTTTTTCTAACTCTCCTAAAGGTGTTCTTAGATTCTGTCACTCTCAGTTATCCTTACGTCTTAGTGGCTTTATCGCCCTGCTAGGGGGGTGAAAGGTTTAAAGAAAATTATAGCTAATTGTGGTATAGCTAGATGAATAAGACTGCCATATTGCAATGAATTGAAACATGAGAATTTTTTTCTCCACCGCCGTAGAGGAAAGGTATGTTCAAACATACGTCATCCGTAGTATAAAGATCATGCGTCGTATTGTACTGATAAAGGTGCACAAATGCATCTTTTATCAAATCAATGGCAGAAGGGAATTCGAAAAAGGGGGAGAAATACAGCATCCTATCATCCATTGCTTATTTGTAGCTTTCAGGATGAGAAGTAATTGTTTCCGGGATTCTTTGATATCCTTATCAACCTTCTATTCCTGGATTTTGCTTCATCCAACATTTTTTTCTTTCTTTCTTTTTCTTTTTGCGTGTATTTTCTTTGATTCTTTGCAAATACACTTCCAGTCATCATCATTTACTATTGTTCCGACTTCCATTTTTTCCATCTAGATTTTTATTTCTCTGCAATTGTTATTTTTTAATAAATCATTTTATTCTCTTCCTTACAATCAGTTCTTCTTCTTCTTCTTTATAATCTTCTTCTTCTTCTTCTTCTTATTATTATTATTCGTCTTCTTCTTCTTCTTCTTCTTCTTCTTTATAATCTTCTTCTTCTTCTTCTTCTTTATAATCTTCTTCTTCTTCTTTATGATCTTCTTCTTCTTTATAATCTTCTTCTTCTCCTTCTTCTTCTTTATAATCTTCTTTTTCTTCTTCTTCTTTATAATCTTCTTCTTCTTTATGATCTTCTTCTTCTTCTTTATAATCTTCTTCTTCTTCTTTATGATCTTCTTCTTCTTCTTTATAATCTTCTTCTTCTTCTTTATGATCTTCTTCTTCTTCTTTATAATCTTCTACTTCTTCTTTATGATCTTCTTCTTCTTCTTTATAATTTTCTTCTTCTTCTTTATGATTTTCTTCTTTTTCTTCTTTATAATCTTTTTCTTCTTCTTTGTAATCTTCTTCTTCTCCTTCTTCTTCTTCTTTATAATCTTCTTTTTTTTCTTCTTCTTCTTTATAATCTTCTTCTTCTTCTTCTTTATAATATTCTTCTTCTTCTTTATGATCTTCTTCTTCTTCTTCTTCTTCTTCTTTATAATCTTCTTCTTTATGATCTTCTTCTTCTTCTTCTTCTTTATAATCTTCTTCTTCTTCTTTATGATCTTCTTCTTCTTCTTCTTTATAATCTTCTACTTCTTCTTTATAATCTTCTTCCTCTTCTTCTTCTTTGTAATCTTCTTCTTCTCCTTCTTCTTCTTTATAATCTTCTTTTTCTTCTTCTTCTTCTTCTTCTTCTTCTATAATCTTCTTCTTCTTCTTCTTCTTTATGATCTTCTTCGTCTTCTTCCTTTTCTTTATAATCTTCTTCTTATTCTTTATAATCTTCTTCTTCTTCTACTTTATAATCCTCTTTTTCATTATTTTCGTTTTCTTCTTTTTATGTTTTTTTCTTCATTGTCTTCTTTTTCTTTATAATATTTTTCTTCTTCTTTATAATGGCCTGTTTTTCCT
>OZ010602.1:74503256-74545756 GCA_963932145.1 Acanthosepion lycidas | reverse complement strand
ACTCTAAAGCGACCAAGAAAGGGACAAAGATTTTTTCGTTATTCGGTCTCAAACTGAGTTCCCGCTATCCATTTCGAAAGAGTTCGGTTTAAATTAATCAGTTTTCTTCTTATATCTTTTATTTATTTGATTCCGTAAACCAAATAATCTATCAAAATATAAGCAATAGATTTTATCTGTATCTTTATTATTTTTTTTTCAAATAATAGCCGTTGTTCGACATCTTTGAAAAGACAGACTCTTTCTTCCGAGACGCAGGACAGGCGTGTTACAATACTTTCTGACAAGACCGCCAAGCGCCATAATTCTTTTTGACTTCTGTTTTTGTCTGTGCGTGTGTGTGTGTTCAACACCGACAGCTATTTTTCTTGTACCACGCAAATATGTTTTCTTTGTCAGTGTCGAAATTATGGCTTGCTTCTCGTTCTGATTCGAAGACGCCATTTTCTGTTTACCCATTTCAGTCTCGTCTTTTTTTATATTGTGTGAATATCTTTTGTTTTGTTCTCTCAAAAGTTCCGAGATTTTTCCTTTGTCTCAATTTTTATCTTCCATTCTTTCTAGTTCATTCTTTTTTTTCTTTTAGTCGTTTTTCATTGTTTCTCATCGGTTCTCCTATCTTATTGTACATGACTATCTTTCTCTGACATGACATAAAGATTCCCTATTTAACTCATGTACTATGGAGAGAGTACAATGAATAGAATTTCTTTAATCTTATAAAAGCTACATCACTTTAGTGACATTTTTTTTACATACATATATATATATATATATATATATATATATATATATATATATATATATATATATATATAGTTAAGATATAAGGAACTTGGTAAACCGAATTGGTAAATCCAAAGAGGATGAAATCCTGAGAGCTCAATGTTAGGACAGAGCTAATATGTAATGAAAAACAAACCACTTTAAGGTACCATTACGATAATTTATTTCACCTAAATCCTTTTTTAAGGATTCAGGATCATCAGGTAAAACTTCCAACAACGAATTGAGAGAAAAAATGGGATTAGAAATTGGTGGGTAGTGTAATTTTTGTAATTTAATAGAGGGGGTTGAGAGTGGTAGTTAAACAGACAATATAAAGTATAGGGAGGGGTTAATTTTATATCTCTCTTAAGTATGTTTTATATTGGAGTAGGAGGAGTGACAGAACCTTGATCTCTTTAGATAGTTAATAAAACGGAAATGAATTGTAGAAAATGTATACAAGTGAGTCTTATGGTAAAGAGAGAGATAGGGGGAGGGGGAAAGAGAGATGGAGTTGTTATAATTTTGTTTTAACAAAATTATGTAAAAGATAGTTTACAATGTTTGATAGAAAATTCGATGTCTGAAAAAAATTTTGTTATTAACTTAAATGTTTAATTTTTTAAGTAAATAGTTTCAGGACTAAATATAACTATTATTGTAATAAACATATTTATCTAGGACATAAAGAAATATTTAAAATTTTAATAGTTTATTCACCCGACTAATTGTATTTCCACAATATAAAAAAAAAAAATTACAAAAATTACACTACCCACCAATTTCTAATCCCATTTTTTCTCTCAATTCGTTGTTGGAAGTTTTACCTGATGATCCTGAATCCTTAAAAAAGGATTTAGGTGAAATAAATTACCGTAATGGTACATTAAAGTGGTTTATTTTTCATTACATATATATATATATATATATATATATATATATATATATATATATATATATATATATATATATATATATATATATATATAGTACAGGTAATCGATTCGTTGGTATATAATCCGAGTGGATCCTAGTAACATTAATTATTTAAAACGGATTCACGGAAAGCTCGAAGTTTTTATTTTAACCGAGCATATGTATTTTTTACAGCCCAAAAAATTACCTGAAACGGCATAGACTATTTCAAACGATTCTTCATACGGCTATCAGTCTCTAAGTGCTTGTGTAGGATCACTGTTTTAAATTTATTTTCAAAGCCAGTCCTCCTCTAGTAGCCGCCTTGTTAATGAGAGTGAGTTTGTTTTAGCGATTGGTGGGTGTGTAAGGTATATATATATATATATATATATATATATATCGATAGATAGATAGATAGATAGATAGATAGATATGGATATGATCAAACATAATTATACGCCCATATACTCGGACGGACATATACATTTTTTCTCAGGTGTTATAAAGATTGTCCTCAATGTTATATAACAGAAGTATATATTAATAGTATATATTAGAACGACTCGGAGTTTCATATATATATATATATAAATTTATATATATATATATATATATATATATATATATATATATATATATATATATATATATAAATTTTCTATATATGTGAAAATATTGTAGAAAATAGGAAAGAAACTGGTTTGGTAAATAATCCAAAGTTCCTTAGTATTTTTGTAATTATTTTTAAAAAATAGTGCTCGATACGAAAGTAGAGCATAAATATAATTATTTATTTAAAAATATGATTCCAACTCGCTACATAAGAGGTCTCATGCTTCAAAACAAGAGTCAAAAACATCAAAATAATATTTGAATTAACTTCAGTTAAAGTAGGCTCTGTTCCATCTTCAAGCGAAATTTTTTGGGAATCCCAAGAAAAAAAAAATCCCAAAAAAATACATTCAAAAATATACATTCTCATTCGAATCGCGTATAAACAAAGTAAAATTATGACAAACTTAAACACATAAATTATACACCCGATCATTACTTGACAAGAATGATGAATGTGAAATCTATTTAACAAATGAAAAATAAATAATACAAAAATACCAAATTGTTCTCTTTCTTTCTTTTTCTCCATATTTCATTCTCTGATGAAGCTTTAATAAAAGTGAAACAGACTTGATTTATAAAGTTTCCTATTTGTTCCTTATCCTATCATTCTGATAGATTCTGATCGATATTTTATCTATATAAGATCGAAATTTATATATATATATATATATACATATATATATATATATATATATATATATATATATATATATATATATATATATATATATATATATGTGTGTGTATATATATATATATATATATATATATATATGTGTATATATTTATATATATATATATATATATAAATATATACATATATATATATATATATATATATATATATATATATATATATATATATATATTATCGCTCTTGTTTATTTTCTTTGTCTTTGGATTTAATTAAAGTCCAACATTCTCATGTAGCTGGAACGGCTAGCAGGAAATTTTAACTCACGTGTGTTCTTTACATCTCCACGCCACGGTCATCTACAGACCTATGTTGGGACTATGATTTAAACTAATAATAATACCCAGGAACAAAACGTACCATATCTTTGATTTTCTAAATAGCACCCTAATTAAAAAGAATATAATTCTTCACGCCGGAAATATTTTGAGAGAATTCTGATAAATATTTTACAATCTATAACCACACGTCAAATACACTATATTACATCACTAAATTTTATAAAATCCATACTTAAAGAATCTAAGATACGTTTACCTACCTCTACTACAACCGGCGTTACGTATCGTTTGAACCTCGCACAAAATATTTCCAACTCAACATACCAAACATAAATGAAAATGCCTACTAGACGCCCTTTACACATATGTATATATATCATCCGAATCCCGCATAGATAAATTAGAATTATGAAACAGCTACATACATAAATTATGCATTAGGACGCTGCTTGACAAAATCAATGTAAGTAAAGTCAGCTTATCCAATGAAAAACAAACAGACAGATTTAAAATACCTACCTGATTTTTATTTTCTTTTTCTCTATATTTCATTGAATTTTGAAGGTTTTTATTGAAGGTTCATTGATGAACTAAAAACAAATGCTAGAGTTATAAACCTTTCCAATTTGTTCCTTATCTTATAAATCTTACGTTATATATTTTTATCTTCTAGAAAGCAATCACTACTGTGTTGTGAATTTGATCTTACTGGATACCGTAAACTTTTACTCTTGTATCAACATAATCAGATCTTAGTAAATATTTCCGTATATTCTAATATACTGATAAAAGATGTAGTTATATAGGCATATAGTTATAGAAAGATAGGGAGAGAGACATGAAGGTAGATTGAAAAACAGACAATGAAATCTTTTTTTTTTTTTTTCTTTGGTGGGGGTGTCTCAATTTGCATATTTCGCGTTTCTAGCAAAAATATCACGCAATGATTTGCTTAACCAGCCTTATTATACCATTAATCCGTACGTATTTTCTTTTTTTCTTGAGTATCACGATTTTCTGCTTTCAATGCACATGAGCTTTTCAGCACGCGCTTGCACATGCGCATGCGCGGGGACGTATAAAAATATTTCCCTGATTTCCTCTCCTGTGTCTGTTTTACTCAGATTGACTTTTACAAGATGCTATCAAACCCCTTCATAGTTGTAACGTCTCCATGATGCTGTCAAATTATTTTTGAATAATGCCTTCTGTCTAAATATAAAATGACAAAATGACAAACTTGCCGGTTCAGTAGGTGTTCTGGTGATATGACATGGGAATATGCGTGTGATTCTATCGAATAAAAAAAAAAAGGCGCGGTGAAAGTTAGGAGAAATGTTGTCTGTCAAGACACGGAAACAAATTCCAACCGCGAAAGTCGACAGAACTAAACATAAATATTTTTTTTTAAATACCGTATCCCTTCTGGAACTTTGTGATTATGGATCTCCATATTTCCTTTTGTTTTATTATCTGTGAATTGCCATACATTCTTGAGAAATATAGTGAAGAGTTTGACGATTTTTTTAAGCATTTCCGCGCAAGCAAGCAAGGAGGGAGTTCCACTAGTATACAAGGGGCTACAGAGAGTGAAAATAAGAAGAAAAAAAAAACAAGGTATAGGGTGAGGGTTTGAGGAAAGAATAAAAAGAAGAACAGAATAGGATAAAAAAAAGAACAGGGGATAAGGCATTAGAAGATGTCAATCGACATTACATATAAAATTTTGAAGATTATAGTTAACAGGGAAGCAAGTAAGAGGAAGGGAGTTCTACTGTCGGGAAGTGCAAGGGAAGATGTTGTTGATCTAAAAGAGGAGGTTATATTTAACTATTTCGACAGTAAAAGGATGGGATTGAGATACCAACCTAATAGCACGCTTAAATTTATGCTGTTGATACACCCAGTGATTCACTGCGTTTTTGGGATGATGTCTTTTCCTTCTCTGAGATTGGTTGCCAACCATACCTAGAGAGGCTAGTCTGCCCTGCTAATTAAATCATTGATAGAGTGGGGAAAGTATTGCGGTCATATCTTTCCCAAGAGTGAAATTGAACGGGTCGGGCGATATTTGAACTCGGCTCGGCATGGGCACTTTCTACAATGTACTTTTTAATATATTTTCCCAAGTGTGGAATATACATTTATTGAATAAAGTTTAAACAATGATGAATGTTTTGTGGTAAAGTCCAAAATGATGAGATCAAACCAGAATGTCCGTTGCTTACATCTGGGCGTTTATACTACAGAAAGCATATTTGGAAAGAGAGGTCAGACTATGGGTGGGAATAGTGCACTGCAAAAAACATTTAGGCAGATAGCTTCTGCCGTCTTTGAAAGAAAGCGGATTGGATCATAGAAAGTGGCACTGATATGAGACAGAAAAATAGTGAATTAAAAAAAAGGGCATAAAAGTATTACGTTGGTGCAAAAATAATGTCGTTTTCTCACATAGTAACATATGTGAGCAAACGACATTACTTTTGCACTAACCTAATAAATGAGAGAGCATTCACCTTGTAAAAGCCTTTTTCGGTAATCGCAGGAGCTACATTCAGTGACGGAAAGAGGTTTGGTGATGCCCGGGAACCAACTACTTGATTGCCTGCCCCTAAGACTCAAGTAATGTGGGGGCAATTGGACCTAGTACTCAAAAATGGGAGAAAGGAAGACATTTTAAATATGTAAAAACAGAGGCACCATAATATAAACAATTTGTTCAAATTAAATATAAACTAAATTTTTATTTCACTCTTTGATTGGGCGTCCACCCTATATGGATGTAGGGTGTCGTCCCACCCTCTGCCGTCTCTTCTGCACGCGAAATCTCACAACTAACCTAACTGGTCTGTGATACTATATTCTAGAGTATTTGGGGGAAAAGGACGACCCGTGTTCCGCATTCTGTCCGTACGTTACGCTTTAATGCGATGAGGAAAGTAACCCTTATCAAAACCCTATATTCGTTCACTAACAATAGATCATACTTATCTACATATGTAAACAATGATTAAATTCGATGTTTTGATTTTTGCTGAAAGTAATGTGTTCATTTTCTTAACCCCTTGCTGAGTTTTACTACGGAAGATCATACATGTAAATATCCTATTTTTTTAATCGGAATCATCCCAAGCAAAGCATTAAAACACAGGGGGTTACAAGGTGTGGAAGAATTAGGAACAAAAACATTAATGAAGAACACAAAGTGAATCAGGGGGACAGTAGATAGCGCTTGACATTGCATTTAAATTTTAATTTTTGCAGATTAAAGTTTGGCTGAAAAGCATTTTTTAAGCAATTTAATCCAAGCATGTTGGGAGTGCCACTGGCACACAAGAGGTTACAGCGTTCCAGTGGCATTCCCACCTGCGTAAAAGTAATATGTTTTTAATTAGGGTGACATTTATGAAATCTAAGTTATATACTGTTTTGCACCTGTGTTTTACGAGCGAGTTCAAATGGTTGTCCTAATATAGGTCTTGTGTTATGAGCATACCCTTTTATTTTTTTTCTTAAGGAAAAACATTTCTCTATTTCTACGCTTATGGTCTTCAGTAGAGAAAATGGTTGAGCTGCCAGAAAGAAAAAAAAATGATCTTTGTTTCTGTAGTACGGTTCCCTTTAATAAGCAATACATCGCACTGCTCAAAAAGAGTTACCCATATTATTTATTCACTTGCCGTCTACAGGGTAAACAAAACATCTACATATATGTAGATAAGTGCTTATAAAAACAAAGCCATTTTTTTTTGTTTATCTGGATAAAATCCAAAATTTTCATCTCTACATTTTTTTTTCTTTTTTTAAGGGTAAATTCAAAAGAGGGTTTTGGTGTGTCTGTACTTAGGAAAGCTTGGTAAAAATTGAAAGACGGAGATATTTTCACAAGTGTAAAAGACAGTAGGCGTAATGAACAGAAAGAAAGCCGTTAAACAAAGACAGATTCTTTGCAATGTCGGAGGCGTGTTTGAATTCATAGCATCACATAACGAATTGAAAGAAACCATAAAGACAATTTAAATGATAAGGCTAGGTATCAAGAAAACTCGTCTTTCAAATAATTCTAATGAAAATCCAAAATCAGACAGATTCTAATCGACACTGAATTCCACCTTAGAAAGAATACAGAAATCTAATAAAAGAAAATTAGCAGTTTATATTTTTTAAAAAAGAAAGAACTTACGAAATTTTACGAAATTTAATCATACCAATAATTATTCGGAGTAATTATTTCACTGTTTTGAATTTTATCTGTTAGTGGCAGCCAATGCGTTTTTTTTTTTTTTTTTTTTTTCAGGCAAAAATATTGCAATGTGTCGTCTGCATTATTATTACTTGAGTTATTTGAATGTACATCTTAATAAAATGAAACACAAATGACATCATTCATGACAGACACAGAAAAAAAAGCGCAGGAAGTAGACACGGTTGTAAAGGAACGAAGGAAGAAAAGACTAACCGTCACTTGTAAGCAAACAAAAAGTGTAACTGTCAAACAGAGGAACAACTCACTAGGCGAGTTACAAATTAGAAACGGCAGTATCAAGTCTGCAAAGAGTTATTACAGGTGACAGAATTTGTGACGCCTAAATCTGAAGTAACTTTGGAACAGGGATAATACGTTGCAATATATATATATATATATATATATATATATATATATAGATAGATAGATAGATAGATAGATAGATAGATAGATATACCTACTGAGCCAGACAAACCTACCTAGGTTTCACCTAAACGGATCGTCAGGGAAAGTATGGCTAACGAGGTAAAGAAAAACACATATTTATAGGCGATATTTTTTTTAATTCTTTTTATTTTTTCATTTTTTTACTCCCCATTTTTGTTGAATGAATTTGACCCCCCCGCCATCTACTTAGTTTGTGGTTCTTCGGTCACGCGGTATGGTTTTAATTATCGCCTATAAATATGTGTTTCTCTTTACCTCGTTAGCCATACTTTCCCTGACGATCCGTTTAGGTGAAACCTAGGTAGGTTTGTCTGGCTCACTAGGTGTATCTAGGTCTGCTCTACGATTGTATTGAGCTCTTTTGTTAGTTAGTCGTCTACTCGTATCGGGGTTTTATCTTTGGGCTTCAGACCTGCATCTGTGCGATTTGTTCGACAGTAGTTCATGTTTGTAGCTCTTCCTTTTTTTAAAACCTTTTTTTCCCTCGAGGTTGATTTGATTATTTGCAAATCAAAAATTCGAGGGTTTTTCGAAACGAGTCTAGTTATCTATATTTATACATATATATATATATATTTCGTAAGAAAGAAAGAAAGAAAAGTGTTGAACTGCTATGTAACATTAATACACGTATATGACGATGAATACTAGATAATTTCCTCAAAGACGAAAGGAAGTCTGTAGGCAAATGAAAAATGTTTTTTTTTAGTAGGAAAGAAACGAAAATATCATGGAAGGAGCGTGTAGGTAACGATGCAGTTTTAAGGAATATGGAAAATGAAAACGTATATTTAGAATCAAAAAGAGAGAGAGAGAGAATTTCAAGGACATATTAAGAGAAAGTAGAGCTTGGAGAATTTAACTCTCACAGGATATTTCGTACCTCGAATAGATAAATTACAGGAGAGTAATAGATCAGCAGTTTCGTCTCATCATTTTATTATCTACTGATCTATCTATCTATCTATCTATCTATCTATCTATATATATATATATCTATCTATCTATCTGTCACTTAGTCCGTCTGTTTGTTAATATCCATCTATCGATCTATATATTTGTCTCAATCTATATAGCTATCTATCGATATATCTAAGTCTGATTATATCTATCTCTACATCTATATTTGTTTTTATATATCTATCTCAACCTATTTATATATACAGCCTATTCCCATCTATCTATCTATCTATCTATATATATATATATATATATATATATATATATATATATATATATATATATATATATATCTGTCTGTCTTTTCATATCTATCAATGTATCTATTCATATCTGTCTGTCTATCAATCGTTTCATATCTATCTATTTATCTATCAGTCTTTTCATCTCTCTCTCTCTATCTATCGATCTATCTAAGTCTAATTATATCTATCTCTACATCTATGTGTGTTTTTATATATCTATCTCAACCTATTCATATATACAGCCTATTCCCATCTATCTATCTATCTATCTATCTATCTATATATATATATATATATATATATATATATATATATATATATATGTCTGTCTTTTCATATCTATCAATGTATCTATTCATATCTGTCTGTCTATCAATCTTTTCATATCTATCTATCTATCAGTCTTTTCATCTCTCTCTCTCTCTCTCTATACATGCATATATATATATATATATATATATATATATATATATATATATATATATATATATATATATATACACGAGGGTGACAAAAATCCTCACTTTCGTGATCAGATATCGCTGGTCGGAAGTTGTGTCAGTGCTCTTTGTTCCTCTTTGAGGCACACTACTACCGAAGTGGTCATGTTGTACCTAGGTCTTCTTAGTCCGAAAATTCTCATGTTCGATCATTTGATCAGATTGGAAATATATTTGCGTATTATCTGTGTCTAGTTTTTAATATCGCAGTGTCAGTGTCTTTTCATACCAAAGTATTCAGCGTGCACCAGATATTTGACAAAGAATTGGTTTATGCAGCAGACATTAATAAGGCAGAGATGATTCATCAATTTGTGATGGTGGTCTGCGATTCGAAACCCATCGGCAACGTGTGGGAGAATTTGAGACGGTCCACCAGTCAATGATCCAACGGGTGCATGTCTGCTATGAGTTGCAGTGTACAGGTACAACGATGGCTTTTGGGACACATATTTATATGTACATTTTTCCTTGTTAAGAGTTAGTCCAATGTATCTTTGGAATGCATCTTGTATTGTATATTTAAGGGCAACTACCGGAAACTTTAAACTTAATAATTCAAAAAACAAGATTTGGCCGACATATGTATACATAGACTTTTGTCCTTGTTTTGGACGAAGGTATGCATTATTTGAAGATTATTCAATAAATGTATATTCCACACTTGGGAAAATGTAAGAAGAGTACATAGCAGAAAGTGCACATGCGGAGCCGAGTTCAAATTTCGGCCGACCCATTCAATTTCAGATAAATACTCTTGGGAAAGATATGACGGCAATTCTTCCCCACTCTGTCAATGATTTAATTAGCAGAGCAGGCTGGTCTCTCTAGTTATGGTTGGCAATCAGTCTAAGAGAAGGTAAAGAGAGCATTCCAAAATGTTGTAAATCACTTGTTCCTCGACTGCATAAATTTAAGCGTGATACTAGGTTGGCATCCCGGTCCCACCCTTTTACTGTCGAAACAGTTAAATATAACAGCCTCTCCTATTCCAACAGCTTTTTCTCTTGCACTTCCCGACTGTGAAACTCCCTTCCTCTTACTTATTTCCCTGATAATTATAGTCTTCAAAATTTTAAATATAATGTCGATTGACATCTTCTGATGCTTTGATCCCCGTTCTTTTGTGAAAGTATATTTGATACACCTTGTATGTATGTATATATATATATATAAATATATATATATATATATATATATATATATATAGAGAGAGAGAGAGAGAGAGAGAGAATAAAAACAGATCACTTTAAGATTCAATGTAATAAGTTATTTCACCACAACCCTTTTAAAGGGCTCTGGATGACCAGACTTCCATACGGATTACCTAGTATTGCATAAACTATATATATATATATATATATATATATATATATATATATATATATATATATATATATATATATATATATATATATATATATATATATATATATATATATATATATATATATATATATATATATATAAACTTATTGGAGAGTGTTCAATATCAGTGATAGAGCTAACATTTGCGATCATGATCAAAAGCGTGAAACTCAGAGTCACGAACTCATATCTATGCAAATGAATAAGTCAGCTCTATGACTGATATTGAAAACTTTCTAATAAGTAACGCGCATATATATATATATATATATATATATATAAATTCAGTTCATTATTTACATTATTCGGACTATTGTCCTCATCTTTAGTTATCACAATGTTTCGGCCGTTGTACGCTCCGGCCTTCTTCAGGTGGTTGGAATTTCGAACTGAACCCTTTATTTCGCTCACTGGTGTAGACTGTTCTAGTTCCACGTCACATGTTTGATGGATGTCAGTTATCAGTTATCTCCTGCTAATTTCCCTCTGAAGGTTCTCCACTGCGTTAACCGGGTATTGAACTCAAACTCTTTGGGTCCTGTCACGGATCTAACCAACGCCTTTATCCACTGTGCCATGTGTCCTTGAGGAGCGTACAACGGCTGAAACGTTGTGATAGATATGGCGACAAAGATGAGGACAATAGTCCGAATAATGTAAATAATGTACATAATACCACATCTCAGAAATATAGACAGAATATATTCAGTTGTATGTATATTAGTTTTTTGTCCGACGTTTCACGCTTTTGCAATCATTAGACAAACTCACATATATATATATATATATATATATATATATATATATATATATATATATATATATATATATATGTAGTGATTTTATAACATATTTATGTTATAATTTTTTAAAATAAATAATTATATATATATATATATATATATATATATATATATATATACTCGTGTCCTGACGATTGTATCTAGCATGAAACAGACATTCGCCTCTAAGTTTTGACTTCTATGTTCACTTTTATATATATATATATATATATATATATATATATATATTAAGATATATAGCTATTATATGTTATATATAATATATAATTCTTATATATATATATATATATATATATATATATATATATATATATATATATATATATATGTATATATATAATACTTGTTCTTTTCTGTATAATTATACCATCTGTATTCGAACATTTATTAAATTTTTACAGCTGCCTGATATCTTAACATATTCTTATATATGTTCATATATGCCTTATGTGTGTAGCTGGGTGGGTGAGTATCGAATTTTGGTAAAATTATTTCTGTAATTGATTATTTTTACTGATTTTTCTTTTTTTTTTTTTTTACTAATGCAGGATATTTTGTGTAATGAAATTTGCGAAAGATTTTCTGTGTAGCAGACATTAAAAATCAATCGACACGAATGATAACGAAAAAAAAAATCTTTGAGGTCTAGGAATATGAAAAAAACTCAAAGAATGTCACGAAATCATCGGATTGCCAAAAAAAAAAAAAAAAAAAAGGAAAAAAAGAAATGGTTTTATTCCAAAATATCGTCCTAAAATATGGTAAACTATTAAAAGGCAATAGACACTATCTACTTTTCAAAATTAATAAGGAAAACTATCCAATTATGAGAAGCAAGAACAGCCATAGAAAAAAAAACCTTCACTATTTGATTGTGTCTTTTCTGGGCTTCCGTTTTATTTGTGGACTGATTGTGATTTGAATTACTTGACGTGGAAAAGAGATTTAATGATCATGACGTAAAAGTTGAGACACAAGAGAGATAAAAAAAAAAAGGTGGGGTGGAAACGGAAGGAATTAAAATGCAAAGTAAGAGATTGTAGGGATGGGTTAAGTGTGAAAAAGAGAGTTTTGCTAAATGAAAGGGAGAAAGAAGAGAACGACATATAGATAAAGGTGAATAATTGTGGGGGAGAAAGAAAAAAAAAAGAAAGAAAGAATATCTTAAGAAAATGCATAGAAACAAAGAAAAGAAAGAAGGGATATTAGTAAATAAATGGAAGACAGAAAGAAAGACGATTATTAGAAAAGAAAGAAAGAAAGAAAGAAAGAATATCATTTGAAAATTCATAGAAAGAAAGGCTATTAGAAAATGAATGAAAGACAGAAAGAAAGACGATTATTAGAAAAGAAAGAAAGAAAGAAAGAAAGAAAGAATATCATTTGAAAATTCATAGAAAGAAAGGCTATTAGAAAATGAATGGAAGACAGAAAGAAAGACGATTATTAGAAAAGAAAGAAAGAAAGAAAGAAAGAAAGAAAGAATATCATTTGAAAATTCATAGAAAGAAAGGCTATTAGAAAATGAATGGAAGACAGAAAGAAAGACGATTATTAGAAAAGAAAGAAAGAAAGAAAGAATATCATTCGAAAATTCATAGAAAGAAAGGCTATTAGAAAATGAATGGAAGACAGAAAGAAAGTTGGAATAAAAGAAAGGATATAAAATGAATGCCTAAAAAGAGAAAAATAAAGAATATGATTAGAAAATGGATAAAATCAAAGAAAGAAACGGGAACCGACAAGGAAAAAAGAAAGAATTATACAGTGAAAGAGAAAGAAAAAATGATTATAAAAACGGATGGATAAAAAGATAGAAAGAAAAAATCTGATTAGAAAATGAATAAAGTCAATAAATTAAGAAAGAACGAAGGAAAGAAAGAAAGAAAGAAAGAAAGAAAGAATTACACAGTGAAAGAACAAGAGAAAAAGATAGATGAAAAGATAGAAAGGGAAAAAGACAGAAAGAAAAAATATGATTAGAAAATGCCCCAGAGAAAGAAAGAAAGAAACCTCTTTCGCCAATCAATTTGCTTCTTTGTTCAATTCTTGCTAACAATACTGATGCCTTGTTCTGGGCGAGGCATCAATCCTTCCTCAATAAAGTCCGACCTCCCTCGTGTCTGAAACAGCAGGTTCATATTGTAGATCTGATTCAATATTCCTTGCTCAGTTCACGGTTGCTACCACGACTTCAGTGGTGACTTTCAAGTCATGGATCACGTTCTTTCTATGAACGTAATCGATAAAGATTCGCTTATATTGGCCAAGGACGCAAGGTCCCAAGGATAAGGGGCAAGATTTAAAATCTCATAAAAGGCAGAATTTTTACTTCAGTTTTGTTATGCTGATAGCATACTGGTTATCGGCGAGGACGAAAAAGAACATCGGGCAAACAAGCCCTTAATCTCGCTTGTCTCCTGTGTTCAATTGGTACTACTGCCTTTTGGAAAGGCGTGATTCCATATCTTCCCTTTTCCTAGCTGAAATAGCAGGGTAGACTGAATTTTCTAGCCTGGTTTGGCAGCCAGTCTAGGAGAAGGTTAACTCTGATGTCTAACTCTAGAAACTCAGAAGGCTATGGGATACCATATTTTTTCTAAATGTATATATTAGGTTGGTACAAAAATAATGACGTAATAATGTCGTTTTTTTGACGTTACATCAAAAAACGACATTATTACGTCATTATTTTTGCACCAACCTAATATTAGAGTCTTGACAATGCGAGGAACACTGGTGGGGGCACACCTGTTAGGAGGCTGTGGAGAACCATACTTGCAGCTCTCCTGGGGGTACACGGCCCACAGAAGAATTTCTCTCTTTCTCTCACTCTCTCTCTCTTTCACACACACATACACACGCGCGCGCGCTTCCATGATCGTACTGCAAGTTTGACCAAGTGCATTGATGTCAAGGGAAGGATTATAATATTGAAAAACTGTCTTTCTCCTTAGTAGATATTGAACGACCCTCCTATGTATGTGCGTCTGTTTATTCATTTCTCTCTCTCTCTCTCTCTCTCTCTCTCTCTCTCTCTCTCTCACACACACACACACACACACACACACACACACACACTCTCTCTCTCTCTCTCTTTCTCTCTCCCCCAATCTATCTAAATTTAAATCTGTTTATCTGTTAACCAAAAATGAACGGATTGAAATAGCTGGATGAATCATCCAGCTATTTCAATTTGTTCATTTTTGCTCTCCCATATTCGGATCAGTTCATTATCTATCTACATATATATACATATACATATATACACACACTAGCTTAAAAGCTGCTCTATCGGACGGCCTTTAAGCTACCTCCTGTGAAGGCATCTTGATTAGACCTACAATTTGTTCAGGAGAATCCATATGTCTTTGCATAGCCTCAGCATTGCATGGGACTTCTGTTCCTCGCTGCAGCCTTGGCTCTTTTGATTGCAATCTGGTCCACTCTTGGCCGAGATTTCTTCTTGAGAATTGTAACTGCTGCCGAATGCGATAGGCAATAATAAACTACAGAAGAATTCAAAATTGATCGCTGCATTCAAGTATTGCATTAATATTTAAGCTTACCTTTTAAAAGTTCAACGATAATCCTTTTGACGCCATTTAAATACAATTACGTAGGTTCTTACTTTCAATATAAACAATTCCTTTTATTTCATGGGCGACTTTCGCTGGATTTCGCAATTAATTTGATTATTTCCAAGCTTATCTCCAATTTATAAAAATTGTTATCGTACAAAAATTTTCGTCTCAAAAATCACGTAAAACATCGCCGGAAACAATCGTAGTAATGAAAACTTCGAAAACCCAAAATTCTGTTACATCAACTATTGAAAGAGAGTTATATCCCTTTAATTGTCAGTAGAAGCGGAATAAACAGATCTGGGTTTTCATTTGCACAGAACTTTCTTTCCCTCTTGGAAGCCTTGGCTCTTTTGATTGCAACCTGGTCCTCGGCTGACGGAGATTTCTTTTTGCGAGGCATAACTGCTGTCGTATGCGATAGGAAACAATAAACTACAGACTAACTCAAAATTTATCACTTCATTTAAGTATTGCATCAATATTTAAGCTTATCTTTTAAATGTTCAACGATAATTCTTTTGCCGCCACTTAATTTAAAAACAATTTGATAAACGTAGAATCTTACTTTCCGTACAAACAATTATTTTTATTTCATGGGTGGCTTTTGCTGGATTTCGCAATTAATTTCAATTATTCTCAAATTTGTTTCCAACTTGTCGTACAAAAATTAATCACAAAAATCACGTGAAAAATCGTCGAAGATAATCGCGGTAATGAAAATTTGGGAATGCAAAATTTTATGGTTACAGGTGCAGATCTGGCACCGAATGTTTGTTTTGGCCTGATTACAAAATGGTATGATATGTTGGCAATTTAAAACAAGACGAGCTTCGTTTGTAGAACTGTTCAACACTATATACACCAATTATCGATATTTAGTTCTTCAGAAAAGTGTGCTTGGACAAGTTTTCACCACTATAAACAAGTCATAAACAAAGCGATGGGTAAATTGTCGTCATTTTATATTTTTAATTTCACGCATGCGCGTTTGCTTTTGATTTTCACGACTCCATAGTAGCAGAGTCAGTTGCGCACCGTTTGTGAAAAAAAAGAGCACCATGACGCTATTCACTCCGACCGAAATTTGGAAACGGTGTGCTGTCCTGCTTGGTATTCGAACCGAAAGCTCCAATATAAACATTTCAGAGTGTTTGAGTTGCAATCTGACGACAGTGCAGAGGATTCGGAATGAGTTGGGGGAATCTAATAATGATTACGAAGGTGTTTGAAGTAATCACTGGTGATTGTGATGTTATGTCTGCATTCATAATCCTACATGGCATCAGATTCAAAACAGAGGCCTACATCAATGTCTTGAGGATGTAGTGCTTCCCTGGGTCAAGAGGATGCCTGCTGCAAGACCCTATGCCTAGCAACAGGACACTGTACCAATCAGGAGAAGCCAATCATGCCTGTCATAAAATTTATGCGACCACATCACTACTTGCATCTAGTCACGTAACATGCCAGGCTGCAATCTCCTTAATCATTATGAGCGAAATAACTACAAAACTCCTTGTGACACCAAAGATTAACTGAAGTCAAGGATTTTGGCAGCATTCACCAACTTAAACAAGGAAACAGCCTGAGAAAAGAGATGCAGGAGATTCCGAAGTCGTCTGTAGGATGAGGTTGATGCTAATGGCGATTATATTGAATAAATGTACTCTTTAGTATTTCAAGATATTTTTGTGTAATTTTGGTAAATATAGCTGTTAAAATAGAAGATCAGTGTTATTTTCATTTTTGCGTAATTTAGACGAAATTAAAAAAAAACATTTGACAAATAAAATCCAACAAAATGATAAAAATCCCGACATTAAAATCTTCCTTCTTGTGCTTCAATTTAGTCAAAATGGCTGCTAATATATATATATATATAAATCATCAATATTATTGCCAATATTATCATTTTATTATTTCTCAGATTTTATTAACCGGGCTATTAAATCTATCTATCTATCTATCTATCTATCTATCTATCTATCTATCTATCTATCAACACACACACACACACACACATATATATGCATGTATATATGTATTCTGTGTATTAAAGCAGCAAATGTTCTTTATGACAACAGATATTTTGTGTCGATTGATTTTAATGATCATATATATATATATATATATATATATATATATATATATATATATATATATATATATATATATATATATATAATGGATATTTAATTCTGGGGTAATCACTTTTGACCGGTCAAAATGCAACGGAAGACTCCAAATCCTAGAGGCTGTTGTAATAAAAGAGAAGCAGACAACATTAAATAAGGTATCTTTCGCCATAGGGGATCGTATATTGAATATACATAATACATAAATATAACTATATAATATATAATATGTATGCGTCAATATACACAGAAGAAACCTAGAAAACGAATGTAATAAAATAAAGCTAAAATAATTATGAATTTTATGAAATTCATGAATTTTACGAAATTTATGAATTTTATGAAATTCATGAATTTTAATGAAATGAATTATGAATTTTAATGAAATTTATGATTTTTAATATTTTATTTTTATTGATAACACATAATTCTGAAATTTGAAAAGTTAAATAAAAACATTGATAGAACATATCCATATTATTTAACCAAATATATTTAAGAGAATTATTCACTTTATATATATATATATATATATATATATATATATATATATATATACAAACACACACACGCACATATATATATATATATATATATATATATATATATATATGTGTGTGTGTGTGTGTGTGTGTGCGTTTGTGTGCGTGCTTCTGAACTGGTTGAACTTGAGTGCTGGTGAACAGTGATATATTTTTAACTTACCGCAACCCAGATGTTCATGCTTTTCCCTCTTGAAAGAAAGCTGTTTTTTATTCAAATATAGGGGCATATGTTCAGAAAGATATACGATTGTATATCCGAGTCGGTTGCATGAGTATTATAAGTATCTGTCCGAACTGACTTGAATATATATTGACGAAGAAAGAAATATATTTATACACTTTATATCATGTCTTAACTCAAAGACATTCCTACAGATAAATACACACAGAAATATCACGAACACCCGTAATGAAAATCACTACACGCTTATATTCCAGTCCCTCTCTTATCCTCTGCTCGTGTTTCGCGCTGTCTATCTCTTTTTGAATCTTTTTGTTCCCTACTTGTCCGACATATATAGAATATAGATTAGTGTTTGAGGTTGAACAAAAAAAATCAAATGGGACTGGATGTGGGTAGGGCAAGAAAAAGTAATAGAAATATATTTATGAAGGAAACTTTGAAGAAAAGAAAAATAGATGAAAAGTAAAGAAAAAGCATAATGCGATATACTGAGCAGAGAGAAGTAGAATTATAGACAAAGGAAGAATGTTAGATCCGTGCGTCAATAACGGGGAGAGATAGATAGAGAGAGAGAGAGAGGCGGGAGAACCACCAACGTGAAAAGATTTTTTTTTTTTTTTTTTTTTCTGAACGAGGAATAGAAATATTAGAAGTTTTAAGGAATGAAAGAAAAAATTAAAATAGATGAATGGGAGGAAGGATCAAATGTAAAAGAATGAAATAAAAAGAGAAAGCGTATCAAACAAGTAAGGGTTGACAAGAAAGGGGAAGGGGAAGAGGAAGGAAAATTAAAATGAAATATTAGGTTGGTGGAGAAATAATGACGTAATAATGTCGTTTTTTTGACGTATTTTTAACGTCAAAAAACGACATTATTACGTCATTATTTTTGCACCAACCTAATAAATAAAGTGTTTGTGAAGAAAATGTAACAAAAGAAATAATGAATGATTAAGCATTGGTGATAGTCAAGAAAAATAACCGATAGAAAATATGAAAAAAAAAAAGAAAGACTGATGAAAAAGAAGGAAAGAAAGAAAGAAAGAATGACTGATAGAAAGAAAAACGTGAGTTTATAAACCAAAGGAAGAAAGAAATGAAAGGCGATAAAGAAGAAAATTCAAAACGTTATAAGGTAAGAAAAAACGAAGTGTGTGCACAAAATCAAAGTAAAGACAAACAACCATCAAGAAAAGGAAAAAAAAAAACATTGTAAAAAAAAGAAAGAACGAAAGAAAAAATGAATGCAAAAATGAAGAAAGAAAGAGAAGACAAACATAAAGAAAGAAAAAAAAGAAAGTAAGAAATAAAAGTGAAAGGAAAAATGAAGAAAGAAGGAGAAGACCGACAACCATAAAGAAAGAAAGAAAGACTGAAAGAAAAAAAGAAAAGCGAATACACAAAATGAAGAAAGAAAAAGAAGACAGACAACAACCAAGAAAGAATGAAAAAAAGAAAGAAAGAAAGAAAGAAAGAACTAAAGAAAGAAATACAAGTGAATGCATAAAATGAAGAAAGAAAAAGGCAAATAACCATCAAGTAAGAAAGAAAGAAACAAAGAAATAAAAGTGAATACAATATAGAAAGAAAGAAAGGAAAATTGAATGCACAAAATGAAGAAAGATAAGACAGCGAACATTAAAGAAAGAAAGAAAGAAAGAAAGAAAGAAAGAAAGAAAAAGACAATACACAAAATAAAGAAAGAAAGAGAAGACGACCAACCATCACGTAAGAATGAACACTGTAAATAAAATGAAGGAAAGAAAGAAATAAAAAGACAATATACAAAATAAAGAAAGAAAGAGAAGGCGACCAACCATCACGTAAGAATGAACACTGTAAATAAAATGAAAGAAAGAAAGAAAGAAAGAAAGAAAAAGACAATACACAAAATAAAGAAAGAAAGAGAAGACGACCAACCATCACGTAAGAATGAACACTGTAAATAAAATGAAGGAAAGAAAGAAATAAAAAGACAATATACAAAATAAAGAAAGAAAGAGAAGGCGACCAACCATCACGTAAGAATGAACACTGTAAATAAAATGAAGGAAAGAAAGAAATAAAAAGACAATATACAAAATAAAGAAAGAAAGAGAAGACGACCAACCATCACGTAAGAATGAACACTGTAAATAAAATGAAAGAAAGAAAGAAAGAAAGAAAGAAAGAAAGAAATAAAAAGACAATACACAAAATAAAGAAAGAAAGAGAAGACGACCAACCATCACGTAAGAATGAACACTGTAAATAAAAGGAAAGAAAGAAAGAAAGAAAGAAAGAAAGAAAGAAATAAAAAGACAATATACAAAATAAAGAAAGAAAGAGAAGACGACCAACCATCACGTAAGAATGAACACTGTAAATAAAATGAAAGAAAGAAAGAAAGAAAGAAAGAAAGAAAGAGAAGAAAGATAACAGGCATAAAAAGGAAAATAATGTCAAAGATAGAAAGAGAAAAAGAAAAGAATTGTGATGTAAAGAAATTTGGGATGTATAGAAGATTAAATGAAAGAATGAAGGGCGAATAAGCGAAAACCATTCTGATAGATAGGTTGGTTGGTAGTTAGGTAGTTAGGTATGTTGCTTGATTTTGGGTCGTGCCGGCAAAGAGGGAGCACGTGTATTGATTTTTATTTTTGCTGGGTTTCTTAAAAAAATCTAATATGGCGCCGAATGTTGGTGTAATATCAGATCAATATTTGTGTATGACTGCTGGTAGAACTGTATGTAGCGGGGCTGCTTTTATTTTCTACGTCTCCACTTCGACGTTTCAGTGATCTTTTTCTTTCGTTCATTCATTTTTAAAATCTTTCAACCTAATTTCGTTTTCTCTATCCTTCTCTATTCCTTTTCCAGTTACAATTATTATTTTTACCAATTTTTTTCCTATTTTACGTCCATATATCTGCCCTTAGTTTTTACTTTCACTTTCACTTTTGCTATATAACTCCTTTAATTTTCTTCATTATTAATTACTGCCGTGGAATTGATGACAGCTGCTTGTTCTGTGTATCTTATTAATATGTATATTTCGCATCTAAAACCATTGAAATATATTTGCACATGACCAAAATGTTTCTTGAAAATCTCATTAATTGATTAAGCCTGTGTGCATGCGTCTTTTGTATTAATTCGTTCCGAGGGCTTTTAATACTTCACACACACACATTTGTTTACGAAGCTTAGAGATGTCGGGCTCAAGGCCAATTGAATAAGAAAAATGTATTCTTTTCGCAAGTAGGTCTGATACAAGAGCTCTCAAAATATCTCTCAGTGCGTAGGAATTTCAAAATAGACACAGATACACATGTCTGTAGATATATATAATTTCATAAATGCTTTTATTAGTCAGGCAAACTATTCTATCTATCTATCTATCTATCTATCTATCTATCTATCAGCGTATTCAAATCTATCTATCTATCAGCGTATTCAAAGCTATCTATCTATCTATCTATCTCTCTCTCTCTCTCTCTCTCTCTATATATATATATATATATATATATATATATCAGAGAGAGGAATATAAATGCAGGATTGCATTTATTAATCAATCTAACGATATATCTCAATCTGTTCATATCTATCTCATCGATCAATCTCTATCTCTATAAATGTAGATGAATATAAATGCATTAATTCTTTTATCAATCAATCTATGTTTTCCTCTCTCTGTTTCTGTTTCTCCCCATATATATATATATATATATATATAAAGACTGTAGGATAAGTTTTCTTTACCAACGCGTTACGTCCTCTATGTTATCAGATAATATGCATGCATTTTACTTTGTATCCCAGTCTGTTCATCTCTCTCTCTCTCTCTCTCTCTCTCTCTCTCTCTCTCTCTCTCTATCTATCTATCTATCTATCTATCTATCCATCTACTTCTCTATCTATCTATCTATCTATCTATTATCCCAGTCTGTTCATCTCTCTCTCTCTCGCCCTCTCTCTCTCTCTCTCTCTATATATATATATATATATATATATATATATATATATATATATATATATATATATATAACTGTATATATTGCATTATATAAGTATCATATTCCATTGGTGAGATATAAATTCCATTCAACCAGCTTCTCCTCCCCCAACCGCTGGTCTGAATCTGTTTAAGTCTGATGTTTACCATTATCATGCCCGCATTTCCCCCAAAACTGTGTATCTTTCTACACAAATACATACACACACACATACACAGAAAAACAAGCACACACACACACATATATATATATATATATATATATATATATATATATGTGTGTGTGTGTGTGTGTGTGTGTCTGTGTAAAGATGTATAACAATCTGGAAGTTATTGATATATAAAAATTTTTACACCGTTGTACCATATATATATATATATATATATATATATATATATATATATATATATATATTTGTGGGTGCGTGCGTGCGGTGGTTATGTGCGTGTGTGTCTGTTTTTAGTTGGGTACGTCTTGATTAATGATATATATGCATTAAATAATATTCGATAATATTGTAAAATTGTAAACATAAATGTACATTAACTATGAGTATACCTATTGTTTGTGTGCATGTGCATATGTGTGTATGTGTGTATGTCTGTATGTGTGCATGTGTGTATGCGTGTATATATGCTTGTGGGTGAGTGTGCGCAACTTTCAACTGGAGACAGTCTTCTGTTTACTGATCATTTCATCTCAACTTATTTCTCTTCACCTTCCACTCAAGTTGTATATATATATATATATATATATATATATATATATATATATATATATATATATATAGTATCTATGTCTGTTCATATCTATCTATTTATGTATATCAGTCATTTCTGTCTATTCAGTCTTCTCATATATATCTATTTGTCTATCTAACTCAGTCTGTTCATATCTGTCTATTTATCTATGTATCTATGTCAGACTGTTCAAATCTGTCTGTCTATGCATTTACTTATCTATCTATCTATCTATCTATCTATCTATCTATCTGTTCACTTCACCTATCTATCTATCTATCTATCTATCTATCTGTCTATCTGTTTTCCTTTCTTTCTCTTTTGCCTTATTCACTCCTACTCTTTATTGCTCAGTTTCTAATTCTTCCGTAAATTTTCACTTTCATTACCTTCTTCTCCCCCGATCTCCCTTTCTTTCTCTCTGTTATTTTTTTTTAACTTTCTCTCTCTCTTTATCTTCTTTATCTTGCTTTGTCTCTTTCTACATTTCTCTTCCGTCATCTACTTCCTTTCTCTCACTCTTTTCCCTATCTTCCTTCTCTCTGCCACTTATTCTATCAATACCCTTCTCATTATTCGCTTACTTCTTTTTTTCTTATGTCCCCTCTCTTTCTCTGAATATCATTCGTTTATTTTTTCCTCTCTTTGTCGTTCTTAACCTTCTCTTTCTTCTTACTATCTCTCTCAATGACTCTTTCTCTTTTCATGATATAATCATTCTACGCTTTCTGGCATTTGTCTTACGTTAATAATCGCCTCTTCCCATCACTCATTCTTTACGCCACCATTTTCTTTTCATTTCCCTCCTCCTCTGACGAAAGCATTCCCCCCCTCACTTTCTTCCACACTTTCTCTGTTATGCCCCCCTCTTCTTATTTTAATTTCCTTTGTACTGGTCTGTTCCTCCCTTCGGATATCTGGCACCGGGCCAAGCGTAAGGAACCCAAACTTCACCCCCGCCACGTTTTATAATCTCTCCCTACTCGAAAGCTTCATAGCCGAAAAAACATGGGAACAAAATAATCATTTTTTTATTTATTTACTTCCCTGGAAAAAAGAAAAAAAGAAATCAAATTAATAAACTACCAATAATCAATAAAATACAAAGAAAATTATGAAAACATGCAAATAAAAGGGCGTATGATGTTGAGCGGTGAGTCAATATGGACACCCCTCGAAGAGAAGTGCGCCGGGCCGCCATATAAGCGAGAGTCTGTCGGAGTAGCCCGAAAATGGACTGGCCTTTGGAAAAATCAATTCGCTTTCATGGAACAAAGAAGTTTCAGCGTACGAGATGCAGTGTGAATTAGCGCATTTGGTTCAAACATAACAAAATGAGTGAGCCGTTTTCATTTTATGCTAACAAAGATTGTCGTAACAGCATTTGCCATAATTTCAATGTGGTCACTTAACGTTCTTTTTGTCTTTTATATACCAAATTCTTTTCAGGCCGTCGGTTATTATGGCTCTTCACAGCTTCTTGTAATTTGTTACATCCGCCCTGACTTGGCATCACGGCTTCAGGCTCATTCCTACGTCTCTAACCTAACTTCCATTTGCCTCTGCTATAAATATTTTCATGGGAATTATTCCGATGAGCTTTCCTTTCGACGTAAATTCTCATTGGGGTTAACTTTTAGAATTGTTGTTTTATTCCCCTCTCCCCCCACAGACAATGAATTGTAAATATGGGGACTAGTTAGTATTTTCATAGAGACAAAGAGGTATTATGGTGGTTGCAGTAAGAAAGCTACGAATGAATGTCTTGTTTTGGTGTAAGGATTATTGTTGGTACGGTTGGGTCAGTGTTTGCGGCTAGCTAAGTTATAGTTAAGACAGAACAAGACCGTCCTTTCTCCAATCCCCTTTACGGCCTTGTGCCACATTTCTGTATTGTACAGAATAAATATCGCTTTCCTTTCGACGTATTGTAAATATTCATTGGGGTTTCATTCTTAAATGTTTTTTTTAATCCCCCCCACGGAGAAATTGTATGTATGGTGACTAGTTAGGACTACATAAAGACTTTGAGGTATTATGGTGGCTGTATTAAGAATGGTAAGTAACAATGTGTTGTTTTGGTGTAAGGAATATCGTGATATGTTTGGGTCAGTAAACGTGGCTACCTAGATAAGACAGATTAAAGACCACCCTCCCCTCTTTTCGCTTTTGGCCTTGTGCCACGTTTTGTATTATACAAAATAAATATTACTTTCCTTTCGACGTCATGTATTTAGGCGCAGTTCATGATAAACAAAAGATGAAATGATTTTCCTGCTGAACCGGAAATTCTATGATTATAGTTTCTTCTCCCGCAGTTTTTGATTGGGAATTCTCTTACCGATCTTGTCTTCCTACTAACTCCGTCCTTTAAAAATAGAAATTCAATGCCAGGCGTCATTTTATGGCAGCTTGAATTCTGTTTTATTGCCCTCTGTGTATCTTTCGCACTCATCAACCCCTTGCATCTTAGTAGATTTATCACCTTATTTGGGCCCTAAGTTCTAATTAGGTGACACATAAATTTAATTTGTCTCGATCTGATTGTAATTATACGTTTCCTTATAATTCATATTCTCCTTAAAAGTTCCTAGTTGTTTACATGTTTTTTATTGTTGTATTATCAGCATTCCTCAGTTTAAAGCGCACTATTGTTGCTTCAAGTCTCTTCTTCATGTAGGAATATTTGATAGTCTATATTCTTTAGCAGCATTCTATGGGTAATAACTTACATAATGTTATAATCTAAATATTTTGCATGCAATTTTATGGCTTGAACTACAGATAAAATGAATTGTTGGTCATTTTGCTATAAAATAGGTATTTCTGGTATTTTTACTGTAAAAGTGTATACAGTTATATTGTCCTGTTTTTGTTTGGTGTTTGACTATTTGTCAGAGCTGAGCCCCTATAGTTTATCTTACAAGAAATCAAAATCCACCACTGGAATAAAATAATGAAGAAGACTATATAAAAATGATGTTGTTATTGTTATATCTATCCGTATGCACACATACAGACAAACACACACACACACACACACACACACATATATATATATATATATATATATATATATATGTGTGTGTGTGTGTGTGTGTGTGTGTGTGTGTATAGCGAGAGATAGATAGATAGATTGAGATAAACATTATATAAATAGATATGAACATTGATATATAGATAGACTGAGATTAAAAAAATATATAAATAGATATATATGAACATAAATAGATAGATAGATAAACTGAGATAAAGAGAATATTAATAGACATATTATTATTCATATGTACATAGATAGATAGATAGATAGATAGATAGATAGATAGATAGATAAAGAATATATAAATAGACATATATGTACATAGATAGATAGATAGATAGATAGATAGATAGATAAAGAATATATAAATAGACATATATGTACATAGATAGATAGATAGATAGATAGGCTGAGATAAAGAATATATAAATAGACATATAGATAGATAGATAGATAGATAGATAGATAGATAGATAGATAGATAGAAGTAATGAAATGAAATGAATGACCCTTTATTTCAAGAAGCAGCAAATAAACGAACGTAAACCACAGATCAAAAAAGGCAGATATATACGTCAATTTTCATGAACGATGTGGTGTGAAGGCGAAACGCTGAAACGTTAAATCAATAACATATTACAGTGAGGAAGATAGCGCACCATTGGGGAAATCATACGTCACTATTTTGTCCAGCTCACTACTTCCTTCCTGCAAATTCTCAACGTTTTTATGACTGAAGTACATCGCCCCTTCTCAGATTTCTCTGAGGCTCCGAGCATTTTTTACATTATTCTGTCCTATTTGGAATGGAAGTTATCTTTTGCCTCCAACTTGAATTCTTCCGGAACCATCTATATACAAAGAATTTGGCATAGGCATTTTTTTGTTTTTTGTTTTTGTTTTTTTTGTTTTTTGTTTTTTTTTCTTTATCATGAGGACAAAGCGTAGATCTGTATATATTTATATTAGGAACAAATTACGAATATTTAAGTGGTATGTCACGTGACCTGGGTTCCTTAATTTTATTGGGTCTTTGAAAACCAGCCTGACTCTTAACCAATCTGCTTTTTAGTGTAACGGAATAGTTGAGTTTGAGAATTCGATAATCGCTCAGCGGGCGCCTCAGAATTGGGTAATGGTCAACGAGATATTCTAGCTGATTTTTATTATTTAGAGTTCGATCATCGCTGTGAATTTTGACTTTTTGACAAATCTAGGCAAAATTAAATAAATAATTACTCCCGCGTCCCATCATTGTGTAATGCTTAACGAGCCTGTCTCTTAGGTCAGTACTAGTGTATTTGACCACGCTGGCGACTCATATTGGTGACCATGTTCCATTACTAGGTTACATCAAGTTATGTTCGGTTTGATTGTTTGAACATTAGCCCTAAATCAATGGTTCCCAGTCGATTTGGGGCTATGCCCGACATTGGTATTTCTAAATTCTGGTGCTTCCTTATTATATTTAATTCTTACATATCTTAAATTTTACAGCAATTCACGTGAAGAAAGCTTAAAACGCCATTAACTTGATCTCTAAACAAGCCTCCAAAGACCATAGCGTCAATGAAAGAGAAAATTTAAAAAAAAAAAAACAACAAAAAGACAGTTAACTATATAAAGAGTTTCAAAATATCAAATAGAGAACTGAAAGGTAGAAATATAAAATATTTGAATGAAAACTTATTCTATAATAAACTTTAACCATTTTAATTATGAAATAATAATGCAAAATTAAATTTTAGCTAATATTGGTATAGTAAATTAAAGTGTGACGCATGAACCACAAACATATTACCTCACCGATGGGGCATGTGCCCCACGTTAGGAATCATTGATCTAAATAGTGTTTTTTTAAAACTAAATTCCACCCAATAAAAGCCTTAAAACCCACCCAAGTTAGAGTAATAGAGTCGAAATCGTAATAATGAAAGCGGATTAATTGACTGAGTGATATGTTTTTTAGGCGCGTCAACCTTTTATCGGTTATTTGAAAGCCGAAATATCATTTGGAATGAAAAATTAATTCTTACTTTTTAGAGTAACTATTGTATTAATTACTTCTTGTTTTAATATAACAGTGATTTTCCATATACAAGTCCTATTATTTAATACATTATATGGAGTAATATTATTCTCAAGGGTATCTGTAACTAATCCTATTGGAACTTGACTCAACATTCAGATTTCTCTTTCGAAGCCAATATATATTACACCATCCGATATCGACTGACGAAAGCGTGTGAGATACGAATGGAAAAGAATTTAATATTATGAAACCAACGGAGAAACCTGACGATTGACTCTCACCTTGAGAGAACAACATTGAAATGTTCAGGGAAGCACCCACGAGAGGGGCGCTTCAACAAAATAGCAGCTTTGTAGAAAAATAGTGTGTTCGTTGAGCTTACTTCTTTTATATTTTGGAACGGAACCAGATGAAAGTACGCTTCGACAAATGGTCGTTTCCCTGGGGTATAAAACGAATCTAGTTTCAATCTCTACGACGGGTTTATATTAATACGACTTTCAATGATTCTCGAGCAGTAAACACCAATATTGCAGATTGAAAAAATAAAACACGATGGTCAAGACCAGAACAATATTATTAAATGAAAACAAGAATTTGATTGAATTGTTTTTTACGGCTTATCAACACTTGACGGTTACTTAAAAGGAGAAAATAAGAATTCTAAGAATTTTTCTTTTTCTTCTTTTTAAAGATAATAATGTTTTAGTGTTACAAGTCATACTAATTCACCCATAATGGAAATTTGATAAACAAACAAGATATTATAATGCGCATATAAAGTGGAGGATAAATTTTTCTTACAATCAATATATAAACTGATCCCTCACTTTGTAGTCACGGTAGTTTTTATATATTTATATACCAGACAATGTAAATGACTATAAATCACATGCCTTTATAGATAATCCCTATTTCGTAGAGTGATTCATTTTTTAAGGCCTGTCAACCATTTTCAGGTTATTTAAAGCCACAAAATATTTTTAGACTGTAATTTATTTTAAAGTAATAATGTTTCCGCGATACATATCTTACTAATTAACCCATAGATGGGGGAGAAGAGGTGGATTCATACCTTTCGCAAGGGTATTTGCGCGTAAGTTGATATAACCAATTCAACGGGAATAGGAACAGTGCTCTTTGATCAACAATTCTGACCAATATCCATCGCACCACCCGCACATCCAAGCTTACAGCACCCGGTATTTCCAAGCGGTCACCCATCAAGGTACTGACCAGGCTCAACATTGCTTTTATCAAATTATATTAAGACGACAGGATAATATAACTCGATAAAAAAGAAGACCAAATACAATTTCAGTTGATACCAAACTCATTCTACACGTCAATTAGAAAATTATGAAAACTCGAAATGTGTTATAGTATTTTTGCGTTATCCCCCGTCCGCTCATTGAAGCTTACAGGCCCTGGTTTTCCGAGTGGTAACCCAGCTAAGCATTAACCAGAGTTTGCTTAACTTTGGTGATCGTACGGGAACATGTGTGGTCTTAAGCAGGCAAATAAGAAAATACCAACAATTATTTGCAAGAAGACAAAATATTTATTTATTTTTCTTTTAGCAAGAGCAATACACCAAGATTCGAGCTTCGAATTGAAAACGTCGAAATAAAGCAAATACAGAGCAAGCTCGGTTCTTGACCATAATTTTTTCTGAAAGTCTATTCTAAAACCGAATTTTTCGAAAACCGAATCATTCTTTCGTATTACAGTTAATATAAAAGAGATTAATTCGTTTCCAAGCACCAGATGAATCCTTATTTACATGCTTAGATTCTATGTTTTAGGTTTATTCAAACAGCAAATAACAGACAAATGAAAAGAAAAAATGTAATACAGTGTAACCCGGATATAAGAGAGTTGTCGAGACCGGAGAAGTCACTTATATCTTGGGGTTTCTCTTACATCCGGGTTTGGTCTATTTTGTTTAGGTAAGTATAGCTCTAATTTAAGACCAGATAAAAATCTCTCTTATATCCGGGTTTATCTTATATCAGGGTCTCTTATATCCGGGTTACACTGTAGAAGTAAATATGACATAACGATACTGATTTATGTAGGTACCTTTTTAGTTGATGACATGGTATCTTCAGCATCCCTCTATTGAAGATACCATGGACCGGACATGTGAGCAACGACGGAATTTTAGAGAAAATGTCAAGAAAAAGAAAACTGATACCTAATATCAGGAAGAGGACGAAAGAAGGTTTAGAAAGACAGAAAGATAGAAGGCAAGAGGGAGAGAGAAAACAACACATAACCTACTTAATAAGCTTGTCTAAATGGATGACAAAACAAGGTTTAGGAGAAAAAACAGGCAGGTTTGGAGAGCCATGATCACCTACGGCCGACACATAGAAGAAGAAGAAGAAGAGGAGGAGGAGAGGGAGGAGGAGGAGAGGGAGGAGGAGGAGGCGTGGACAAGAAGAAGGGGGACGAGGTGTGAGACAAGAAGAAGGAAGACGGGACGTAAGAGAAGAAGAAGAAGAAGAAGAAGAAGAAGAAGAAGAAGAAGAAGACGAAGAAGAAGAAGAAGTAGTAGTAGTAGTAGTAGTAGTAGTAGTAGTAGTAGTAGCAGTAGTAGAAGGAGAAGAAGAAGAGGCGTGGACAAGAAGAAGAAGAAAGACGAGGCGTGAGAGAAGAAGAAGAAGAAGAAGAAGAAGAAGAAGAAGAAGAAGAAGAAGAAGAAGAAGAAGAAGACAATTACAATAATAACAATAGCAACGCGTCTATAGAGTTTCAAATGCTGGACAATTTTCCCACAGATGAAGATAAGTTATGCCTCAATGGAAAAGTAGTTCTCTGTATCTCCGAGATGAGGTATTATGATTACTTTGTAGTTCTACAGAAGGATACTAAGACTACCGAGGTGAATAACGAGGAAGATTCGAAGAAAGTACAACCAAAACTTAATAGAACATAATCACAAAATAGAGAGTAGAGGAAAGAGTGTTTGCAAACTCAGATACTCACAGGACTTATAGAACGCAACAAGGAGAGAGATAAAAGAATATAACATACCTAATAAGCATATATAAAAGGATAGCAGAGCATGAACAGAGAGGTACATGGCTTAGGGTTACAAGGGATAGGACGTCGTGTAGAGCCGTGATCGTCAATGATATGAAGCGAGACGTTACAAAAACGAAGAAACCAATCTTAGATTCGGTTGGTTGTTCAAATTCAAAATCATCAGATATCATGAATTTTGTTAAGTCTTGTTTATGCAAAAGAAAAAATAAACGAGAATAAAATCAATTTATTTCGGCAATTCGATTACTTATATTTAACTTTAAAATCTTTCGGGAGGCAAACTAAAGGCAACGTGACCGAGGAAAAAGGAGAAATCTATGGAAAAGAGTGAGTAAACGTTATGGGTGATTCACCTCAGTGAGAGATCACGTGATAAACACGAATGCAAAAGAAATGGCTGGTTCAAGGGAGGTAATCCATGTACTTTAAAAAATAAAAGACGCGATTCTTTCTTTCTTTCTTTCTCTCTCTCACTCTCCCTCTTTCTCGGCGCCCAGTTTATTATTTTACAAAACGTGATTTACAAAACGAGACAAAACGTGATTTACTTTACAATCTGATTTCTATAACGATACAGTTCAAGTTAAAAAAAAAAATAAAAAAAAGCACTCGGGCTGTTAACGTGAATCACGTTTCGTCTCATTAATGTAAATTTTGTTCGTGTGAAATAAAAGTCTTCTTTTAATGACGCCGGTTCAACGGCGAAACGTGTTTAAGAATACATACATACATACATACATACATACATACATACATACATATATATATATATATATATATATATATATATATATATATATATATATATATTCAATTGTATGGATATTAGTTTTTAACCCTGAGTTTCACACTTTTGCAATCATCAGACAAATCAAGTACCCCCCCACACACACACACATATATATATATATATATATATATATATATATATATATATATATATATTACGTTGGTGCAAAAATAATGACGTAATAATGTCGTTTTTTGACGTTAAAAAATACGTCAAAAAACGACATTATTACGTCATTATTTTTGCACCAACGTAATATATATATATATAGTTTATAAAAAAAATAGGTAATATGTATGGGTAAACCTAAGGAGGATAAAATCCAGAGAGCTCAATGTAAATCCAGAGCAAATACGTTAAATAAAAACGGACCACTTTAAGGTTCCATGTAATAAATTATTTCACCACAGTCCTTTTAAAAGGACTGCGGATCATCAGACTTTACTTCCAAACAAAAAATGAAAAGAAAATTTACACATTTTTGACGGGCCGTATTAAACATATGTAAATTAACGAAGTGAGGGGGTAGATATTGAGTGAGTTAGCAGATATTGACACATTTAAACGGTAAATATATATATATATATATATATATATATATATATATATATATATATATATATACACACCTGACGGATATAGTCGGAGAAGACCTAAAGGATGTAACACGTTGCAGGAAAACGTTTTCAATATATATATATATATATATATATATATATATATATATATATATATATATGCGTGAGTGTGTGTGTATATATATATATATATATATATATATATATATATATATATATATATATATATATATATATATTATGTAAATCTATTTAAACTCGGTGGATCAAAAAACCTGGACAGCACAATTTTCAAAGAAATTTGCAACCAAGGAAAATGGAAAAAAAAAACAAAGCACCAGAACCCTTGGACCAGGGCGAAAAAATCCTCCAAGGCCTAAAATCTCTGGTACAAAGAAAAAATAAGACAGCGTGTAATAAGTTCAAACGAAGATTGCTCTATATACTAAGTAGATTAAAAATAAAATAAAATAAATAAATCCTAATGAGCCATGTACCAACCTAGGTTTCACCATATGAGATCATCAGGGTGAGGATATCATATATATATATATATACATATATATATATATTTGTTTTTTGTATGAATGATTCATGAATTTATAAATTATAATTGCACCTTTATTTGAAATTAAAATAACTGATCCAACGTGCAACTCTCGGATAATAAGTGTGACATTACTGTAATTATTGAACAATATAGTTCATGCCATATTCACGGAAAATCTACCAGTAAAAAAGAATTCTCTTATTACTATATTTGTACAAAAACGCACAACCTTAAAATTTAAATTCAAACTCAGCGTTGCGACCGCACGTTCCAAAACAATAACACATTTCTCATAGCATTTTTTCGGATTACATCTCTGTTTTCGTTGTCCTCTTATTACTGAGAAGTAAAAACAAGAACAAAATCTACTTCCATACCTGATGATGTCTGTAGGAACAGACGAAAGCTTGTAAAAAATTAAAAAGACCTTATGCAATTGGAATTTATAAACAGGGATCATATCATTCATATACAAGTTTGGGGTTGGTGTATCCTATTTTTATTGTTTGCGAGGATGTATTCTCGCCTTTTAAATCATTTAACCTCTATATTTGTTCTTTGTATGAATGATTCATGAGTTTATATATATATATATATATATATATATATATATATATATATATATATATGTGTGTGTCTCTGTGTGTGTGTGTGTGTGTGCGTGTGTGTGTGTATGTATAAGTGCGTGTCTGTGTGTATCTGACATTTGGCTTTCTTTTATTTTAATAGTAATGCTTCCATTCTTTTTAGCATTTTTACGTGTTGATGAGGCTATTGTATTTGTATTATTAACGAGGCTGTTACAGATACAGTTTGGTACGTTCCTATGTGTACTTAAATTTTATTTATGTTATTCTTGCAGATGGGTCGTTGTTTACGATGGGCTTAGCAGTTTTAATTTTTTTAATAGCATATAATTAATTTAATTTTCTTCATAGCTCAATTAGATCTCATTTAAATACACACGGAGACTTACCAAACTCTATCTGCAATATACTAGTTCACAATAGAAATATAGTAGCTTCATCGGCTGTGACATATATATATATATATATATATATATATATATATATATATATATATAGTCATTCTCAGACTGTTTCGCTGTATCGCTGCTCAACAGTGTAGCTAGACATCCGCTCGCTTCAAGGCGGGACCAAATCCCGACCGATTTGTCAAAGTCGGAGTTTCTAACCCCTAAGTTGTCGGCGTCCAACAGAGAGAAAGGTGAATTTTTTCGTATTTATTTTTTTTTCATAAACAGGCCAGTGACCTAGAGAATTCAATCCAGTTGGAGAGTCTTGCATTATCAGCAGCAACGGTCACTGTTTAAGCGTTTTTCTTCCCACAGTGTTTGACCAAATAAAATATTTTTGGGAGCTAATATATATATGTATATATATATATATATATATATATATATATATATAAATATATATATATATATATATGTTCGAGTATAGGGATTTGATATCCAATCTGGTCATATTTTTATTGGTCATGTGTCATCATGTCTATTAACGAGATTGCCGAAATATTTAATGTATGCTGAGCTGATTATTCCGAGGGGGGGAGTGTTAGGATCTTTATTATGGCTTTTGCTAATTTGTGGGGTGTGTTGTTTCTCTCTTATATGATAGGGCCTCTTGGGGCTGCTAGGCTTGTCTGCTTTGGGTCGGTCGTTTCAGAAAGCTAGTTACCAACGAGGTGGCATCATCGGATTGATAGACTACCGTCCAAACATACCTCAGCTTTATGGCCTACTCAAGGCACACAATGCTCTCTATAGTATCAGGAATAAAAAGTTTTCCCCATAAATTAACAAAAACCGTAGCAAAATCCTACCCTAAAGTCATCGGAACAATCAGCTCAGCACACATTATCAATATCAGCAGTCTGATCAATCGACTAAATCCCTTAGACGTGAAAAATATATATGCATGTGTGTATGAGTTTGGATAGACAGAGAGATAGAGAGATAGATAGTTTCAACATTATTTGATGTGAAAATAATTTTACATTCTGTAAGTAATTCTAATACATTTACTTGTTTTAAAAGGAAATATAGTATATTAAAAATTAAAAGTGAAAATATATTTTTTTAAATCGTTGTTAAATAAAACGTATTCTAACCTAAGCACCCCAAAAAATCTTTAAGTATACAAATAGAAAAAAATGCAGTAATAATTTTTACCGTTAACAATATTTTTTTTTTTAAATCCAGACGACATACATTTAACGGATTTCAGAATCCGTTGAAAAATACATCCCTACCCCTACCTAAACGAAAACCCTTCTTCAAAAGTAACTAATAACTGATACAACAAAATACAGTGATAATGAACACGCAACCACCCCTTGTCTGGATGAATGGATTTCTCCGTATCCTTGGAAACGTGAATTATGAATTTTTTCAGTGCCTTTAAAACCCAGTAATTTTAAAAATAAGTTACTCCAAAATTGGCTTGAGGATGAAACTAATATCTTTAATGTAATTCGAAGACTTTAGCTTCCATTTTTGAAACATGGTTAGAATTGTGTAGCGTAAAAAAACATATTTTAATTCAGTTAATTTATAATATATATATATATATATATATATGATAAAAATATAGCTTTATGTTATGCTATGTTTCCTTGGTTAAAGTGCTCAATATCAGCGATAGGGCGTGTTTTACTACCTTAAAAATCGAAAACTATATGGAAAACTAAATACTAACAAAAATAAATAATTAATAAAATTAACAAAAATATGCAAATAAGTATTAAATTAATCCAAAGTAATAATTAAGTAAAAAATATATAATTAAACAAACTACGTACGAGCACATAAAATACAAGTAAACGTAATAACAAGAACCAACAGCAAATAATAAAATGATATTATTAAATAATGAATAAAAACATTTAAAAAAACAATGCTATAAAAGAGCCACATAACTACATCCAGATCCACAATTATTCCCACTCAATAGATACGAGAATAATTCGAAACATAATCGCCTACCGAAGTGGGAAAGTATGTATACACATTTTAATATCTAATTAGTAAGACTTTTCTCAGTAAATCAATATTATCTACCCCCAAAATCACTAAAAATATTTTATAGCTTTAAATGCCCTGTTGCCTCTAAGCGTTGACTTCAATGTTCACTATATATATATATATATATATATATATATATATATATATATATATATATATATATCTTGGCTGTTAAGTAGCACACGAGTAAGACCACCTATTGATACAAACATCACCAACACGCACGTGAGAGATTGCGCAAACGAAAGGGACTCTTACCCTGCTATAGAAGACACATACATAGGGATTAGGTGCATCTCCGCGCCTACGCAAATTAAACACTAGTCCAGCTTTGCTGGGACAGATTCGCCCACATCAGTCATAGTTGTCACATTCCTAATTCTGTTTTTGAATTTTAAGGACTCACCCTTTGTAGCAGGACGTTTTATTTGCTGAATATTGCTCATATTCGATATGATTCAAACTCTTTGATAAAACTGATAGATGGTGGTTCTGTTTGAATCCGTTTCTTGTCAATTTTCCATAAGAATGGCAGTATCCTTCAAAGACTTTTTGAAACAGTCCTTAAATTTCAACCTCGGGTTGCACAGACGACGCTTACCAATCGAGATTTGTCCATAAAACAGCTGCTTGTGAATGTGGTGATCATCCAAGCGGACAAGGTGACCAGACATGCGCAGGCGAGGTCCGAGGATCATGTTCCCCATACTAGACAGCTGGCATCGCTCAAGCACTGCAGTGTCTGGTATAAATGACAGCCATTTTATCCTCAATATCCTTCAAAGACATCCCTGATGGAATCTTTCAAGGGCTTTGAAATGTGGCCTGTACACAACCCAGGTCTCACAGGCATAGAAAAGGGATTGGTAGAAATCTTAATACTGAGTTGGCTACAAACCCTTTTCTCAAGCAAACCAAAAGATCTGGCAGCTTTTTCTGTCCTAAGACGTACATCCCTGTTCAAATAATTATCTTAGTGCGCTACCAAGGTAGACAAAGTTATCAACAACACTCTCTCTCTTTCTGTATCCCCTCTCTCTCTCTTACTCTCTCTACCCCTTCCCCCCTCTCTCTCTCTCTCAAATAAGCAAGTAAAAATAATCAATTCAAGTAATCAAATAATAAACAAATTAAAAACTGTCCCCCCACCAAAATAACAGAATAGACTACGGCAATCAATCAAAAAAATTGGACGAATAAATAGCTTTAACTATCTTCCCAGACCAAAACAAGTGACCTAAGCAAATCCCCCAATTTTGTTACTGCGTTAATAAAAATTCGTAAACAGAAAAGAATAAATTAATATATTAAATTAAAAAATGAAAATAAAAACAAATAAATTAACCCAAATAAATAAATAAAGAAGCCACTCCCGTCAGAATAGATTACCCACAATGTACCACTGATAGTCGAAAAAAATCCAACACTCGCGGCCTGACGATTGAGCCTAGCATGAAACAGCCTGTCGCCTCTGAATGTTGACTTTTATATTTATATACGATCTATCTCAGATATTGAGCACTTTATCCCATAAATATATCACACCTTAAAACTATATTCTTTATTTTATTTTATATATATATATATATATATATATATATATATATATATATATATATATATATATATATATATATATATATATATATAGGTATGTATGTATTATATGTATGTATAACGTTTTATTAATATCTATACGTCTATCTATTATGCTAATGTCTGCCTATAAAATTCTGTTAATATATGGAGGGAAGATTGCATTCAAGCCTGAAACAGACTGTCGCCACTCGGTGTTGACCTCAGTGTCTCCTTTTATATATACATATGCTCAGTCTCTTATATTGGGCACAGTTAACCATAAATATAGCATAGATTAAAACTCTGTCCTATTCTATATATAGAGAGAAACAGAGAAATAAAGAGATCAGCAACACTCTCTCTGTCTCTCTCTCTCTCTCTCTCACTATACATATATATATATATATATATATATATATATATACCTGAGGATGTCTGTAGGAACAGACGAAAGCTTGTAAAAAATTAAAAAGACCATATGCAACTGGAATTTATAAACAGGGATCATATCATTCATATACAGATTCGGGGTTGGTGTATCTTATTGATATTGTTTGCGAAGATATATATATATATATATATATATATATATATATATATATATATATATATTTGCTCTATGCTGTATTGAGCCCTCTTTTAAATTAAATGTTACGTACAGTGTAATTATACTATTATGTTCTCATATATATATATAATATATATATATATATATATATATATATATATATATATATATATATATATATATATATATTTCACATAACATATATTATTGACTGTGTTAGTTCATCGATATAAAGTGTACATCTAATTTCTCGAAATATATAGACACTAATATTTATCGCTCCGCAGTTGGAATGGAATTAACTGGGTCAGAGAATACGACTGTCTTGCCTAACGAATATAATATAGGTATATATCTGGACATAGTCACATACCCATTAGTAGTGTCTATCTTATTTGATGTTGGTTTAATTGCCTCTATTTCTATTCCAAGCAGAGTCTTTTGCTTTTTTTCACTCACTTCCAGCCCGGATATCTTCCGCTACGTCTGGAAGATAGCTGCTTGTATTAACTGTGGGGAATTTCCTACATAGAAATCCCACATTTAAGAGTACAAAAGAACCCTGAAAAATCAATAGGCGCTACTGTCACCGTCGATGGAAACCAGCTTAAAATTCTTACTCTGTTCCTCGCTTTCTCTTTCAAAAAATAGCGCCTAATTCAAGCGGTCACATGATTTCTAAGTGACTGCAAGTATTTCAGGATATATGCGACGAGCGCCTTCTTCTTCTTCTTCTTCTTCTTCTTCTTCCTTTCTTTCTTTCTTTCTTTTCTCTTTCATCTACACACGCCCCATTTCTTCTCTTCGTTTTTCTTTTCGACGTTCTTCATGTCTTCTACTTCTTTTTTTCTTTTCTTATCCTTCTCTTCCTCTTGTTTCCTATCGTTTCGTGATCCCCAGTTTTCCTTTTATTCTATTACATTACTTTTTTATTCCTCTTCTTCTTTTCATATTTACCTCTTCTTCTTCTTCTCCTTCTTCTTCATTCTCTTCTTCTTCACATTTTTATTATTATTGGATGATCTGATCAGTATATATTCCATAATGTATTTTGAAAGCTGAAACCATGTTGAAAAAAAAAGTAAATGAATAGTTGATACCATACGATTGGGTAAAATAAAAATAATAAAAAAAAATATGAAATACAGCTGGGAGAGTCTATGCGTGCGTGGGTAAATTACCATAATAGATAGATAGATAGATAGATAGATAGATAGATAGATAGATAGATAGATAGATAGATAGATAGATATGAACAGGCTGATAGGTAGTGTTGTGACCTTGTTAGGGCCAGAAATAAAGACACAAAGAGAGGAATTGAATTAAACAAATATATTAACAGAAACAGTAAATACAAACATATACAAACGAGAGTCATACAGCAAGAATATTTGGCCCCACTGTCAGAGCTGACTGCTAGAAACTTCCCTCTCCAAAAAGGCAGTACCTGCTCCTATTTATATCTGGGAGAGTTCATGCGTGCGTGGGTAAATTACCATAACAAATCGATGAACAAGGTCATAACGTACCTGGCCGTAATTGGAAATTAAAAAAAAATCGTGATATTCCTTGCTCAATTCTTAATATTTAGAAAGCTTTTGGTGAAGAGATGGACCCATTTCCTTCCCAAAATTATTTGGGTGCTAGTGAATTTAATAAAAACTTGTAGAAATTCCAACACAGCTCTCGAAGTTTTTATTGTGACCCGCTGTCCACTACACCACATGAAAATCATCTGTTTAATGAAATGATAATCCAGAATAGTGGCAATAAGAAATGTAAATTGCATCTGAAATACGCCTTTCATTATAATTTTGCACCTGTAGCCCAGTAGATAAAAACGGCGAGCGCATAAAAGAATAAAGGATTAAAGGAATAAAAGAATAAAGGTATAAAGGAATAATGGAATATAAGAATAAAGGTATAAAGGATTAGGAATAAAAGATAAAGGAATAATGGAATAAAAGAATAAAGGTATAAAGGAATAATGGAATAAAAGAATAAAGGTATAAAGGAATAATGGAATAAAAGAATAAAGGAATAATGGAATAAAAGAATGAAGGTATAAGGAATAATGGAATAAAAGAATAAAGGTATAAAGGAATAATGGAATATAAGAATAAAGGTATAAAGGATTAGGAATAAAAGATAAAGGAATAATGGAATAAAAGAATAAAGGTATAAAGGAATAGAATAAAAGAATACAGGAATAATGGAATAAAAGAATGAAGGTATAAAGGAATAATGAAATAAAAGAATAAAGGTATTAAAAAAATAAGGGAATAAAGGAATACGTACAAGCAAAAGTATGAAAATTCTTGCCAAATTTAGTTGTTGTAATTTCGTTGCAGAACAATTTTCGATGTTTCTGAATTTAGCAATAGAGAATAGGTGTGAGTAAAATCGCTGAAAGTATATGATTCTATATATATATATATATATATATATATATATATATATATATGTCTGTGTATAGACGGATTCAAGGCCTGTCTACCACCCCGGACAAAACCTCGCCCTTCGGCAAAGCCTCGTCCGGGTCCCTCTCTGCTAATGCAGAGAGTTCGACAGGCGCCGAGAGAAAGATCTTCTCAGTCTTTCTGTGTCTGTCTGTCTGTCTACACTATTAGGTTGGTGCAAAAATAATGACGCAATAATGTCAAAAAACGACATTATTACGTCATTATTTGTGCACCAACCTAATATATATAAATATATAATTATTTATGTTAAGCAGTCAACTCTATAAATATAGAGAAATTTAATCAATAATTATACGAAATGCAAAAAAGGGAAATTCAGCAAATTTGGCCCTGTTCGTTAAGTAGATGGGTGCCCAGTTGGTCATACCAGGTTTTGGCAGCTTGTATATCTGTGTGTGGTACGAGATAATGGGAATCGGACAGCTGAATTCCATTTCCAGTTGAATTCTTTATCTTCACACTTTTCCTCCCCCAGATGTATTAGTAAATCATCATTATATCCCCCACCCCCCAAAAAAATATTTCAATCTAACAATATTTTCTGGCTTTAAGTAACCTGTAAAACGTTTGGGAAGCCGAAATAAATACTTAATATATATATATATATATATATATATATATATATATATATATATAGATAGATAGATAGATAGATAGATAGATAGATAGATAGATAGAAAGTACGAAAGAAATAGACTGAGATAGATAGAAACAAAGAAACAGACTGAGATAGAAATATAGATAGATCGAAAGAAAGAAACAAATAGATTGACATATATAGAAATAGACTAAAATAGAGAGATAGATAAAAGGAAAGAAAGAAAGAAAGTGAGATAGATAGAGAGAGAAAGAAAGAAATAAAAAATAGAATGGGATAGATAGATAGATAGATAGATAGATAGATAGATAGATAGATAGATAGAAAAGAAGGAAGGAAGAAAGAAATACAGATAGATAAATAGATAAAAAGAAAGAAGGAAATACACTGAGATAGAAATAGATAGATGAAGTGCGAGAAATAAATAAATAGGCTGAGACAGATAAATAGAGAGAAATAAAGAAACAAAGAAATGGACTGAGATAGATAGATAGATAGATAGATAGATAGATAGATAGATAGATAGATATGAACTGACGAAGATAGAGAGATGGCTGCCGACTTTGATTAAATTATTCCTAAAGAGACCATTTAAAAGCAACGCCATCTGACGCTTAGTGATATTACCAAGTGAGTACTTCGACAATCCAACGCGCATGGTGACTGTAAGTAGCGAGCATCTGGTGAGCAGTACGCTGGGGAAGTTTTGGTGGTAAGGTTCCATATAATGCTGAAGAATATACATCGGTGCTTTTCAGTCTCTTCTATAAGAGCGATTCTTGTCAAAATCCTAAGCATCGCTGCATTAGAACTGCAAATGATGTTTCTAAGCCTGATTTGAGTCAAAGACGAGGGTGTGCCGCGCTAACATATGCAAAGTCAGATGCCCGACCAGCCACCAGGATGAATTCTCGCCCGGGTTTTGCCGATTTCATTAAACGTTTCTCATTGATTTCTACCTATAAAACCCCGCGCACTACTATATATATATATATATATATATATATATATATATATAATAAAATGGCTTAAACACTAATATTCCATGGTCATAATTTATTCCATTGGAACCGTAAATACGATCCAATTCATCAGGCCTACAAATTCAAAAAGAAAACAGAAAAAACAACTCCGGAAATAAAAATATTT
>OZ010602.1:74488256-74500756 GCA_963932145.1 Acanthosepion lycidas | reverse complement strand
TATTGGAATTTTTCTATAATTTGTAATTTTTTTTTCTGTACGTAATCACTCTAATTCTTTCGAAATTATAATGCAACATTTACAAGGTAACATGGTCCACTGGAAGCTGAAACATTTCTTCGCGTTACGGGTGCTTATATCTGTAGACAGGCAAAGAAATGATTGGTATATGAGAGCTTTTGAGTTATTTTTTTTTTTATATGCTGCTGTGCCTTTTTGTTTTACAAGTGTTCACTTGATTGAATATTTATGGCGTGGTTTTTTGGGTTCATTCTATATGAAGTAACATGTTTGTAAATTACAAAACCCGTTTTCGTTAAATAACCGAGCTGTTAGATATTTAACTGTTATGAGTGAAATATTGAAAAGGGAAAATTTAAAAATTGTTTTAGAAATAATGAGAGTGAGATCTTAAAAGTTGAATGTATGAATGGCTACTTGTGTGTAAATGTTTTGAAGAAATGACAAAAGAATGAATTTGATGAAAAAAAAGGTCATAAGCGGGTGCTGAAAAGTTTTCTTTGCGATCAACAACGTCTCGAAATCAAATATATTTTTTTTAAATGTATTTCTTGGTCAGACCAAATCTATATATATAAAATATTTTTTAAAAATGCAAACATTTAGAAAGAAAGAACAAAAGAATGAAAAATAGCTGAAATTAATGAAATATTAAGAATGAAATATTAAAACAGACAAAAACGGTTCAATGAATTTCATTGTAACATGAAATATTAAAATGGACAAAATTATAAATGCAAAATCTAAAATGAAAGAAAGAAAATAAAAGAAAGAAAGAAAGAAAGAAAATGGACGGAAAGAAATTATAGGAAGGAAAGAAAATTAAGGGAAAGGAATTATAGGAAGGAAAGAAACAAACAAACAAACAAGGAAAGAAAGCAAGAAAGAAAGAAATAAAATGGAGTAAAGGAAAGAAAGAAGGAAAGAGAGGAAATGAAGGGAAGAAAGAAAGAAAGAAAGGAAAATTGCCGAAATGAAAGCCGGCTTAAGAATAAAATATTAAATAGATATGATTATAAATGTAATAGCCGCAGTTGAAGAAAAAAAGAAAGAAGGTAAGAAAAAGAAAGAAAGAAAAAAGAAAGAAAAAAGAAAGAAAGAAAAAAGAAAGAAAGAAAGGAAAATTGCCGAAATGAAAGCCGGCTTAAGAATAAAATATTAAATAGATATGATTATAAATGTAATAGCCGCAGTTGAAGAAAAAAAGAAAGAAGGTAAGAAAAAGAAAGAAAGAAAAAAGAAAGAAAAAAGAAAGAAAGAAAAAAGAAAGAAAGAAAGAAAGAAAGGAAAATTGCCGAAATGAAAGCCGGCTTAAGAATAAAATATTAAATAGATATGATTATAAATGTAATAGCCGCAGTTGAAGAAAAAAAGAAAGAAGGTAAGAAAAAGAAAGAAAGAAAAAAGAAAGAAAAAAGAAAGAAAGAAAAAAGAAAGAAAAAAGAAAGAAAGAAAAAAGAAAGAAAGAAAGAAAAATTGAAATATTTAAAATGCCCACTAGTTCATGTATGAAATTTTGAAAGCTGAATGTAAAAGGAAACTGATCTTAACTCCAAAATATAAAAATCAAAATGGGACGGCGCAGAATGAACGACAAAAGAATAAAAGCAAAAACGAAATTGTATGAACGAAAGAAAGGAAAAGAAGAAAGAGGTACAAATGAAAAGCGAAAGATCAAAAGAATTAAAAAATAAAAAAAAAGAAAGAAAGAAAGAAAATATCCGGATCCATAACAGGGGAAAAAAAAACTAAAATCAGACTATCAACCTGCAATCTCTGATGAAGAAGGGTCAAGAAAAAGGTCAGCATTTGACCTTTATCGGCTGTCAATCGCAAAAGCGACTTTCGTTCCGTCTGTCAGCCTCTTTTTATGGTCAACCTTCATTTCTCTCTCTAAAGTCCATTTCGAATCCGATGCCGATAGCTCAAGGGCAGAACAAAGAACCGTTGGGTAGTGGTAACTAAGGTGGAGATATCGGTGTGAAAATCCTCTTGATCACTGCTATTCAAGTTACTCTGTAAGGCAAACAAACAGAGAAACACGCATGTCAAGTACTGCCAAAAACAGATGCAAATGTGAGCAAATACATTAATATGGATTTTTTTTTCTCTTTTGTCAAGTTATCTACCATTTTGTGTCTTGTAGGAAAATTCACATATTTCTTGAACTTGTTCCACGAGGAAATAAGAACTTCTATTTTTTACTTTTCTGTGAAGATTTCATTATTTTCCTTACGCATCTTTTTAAAAATATATTAGGTTGGTGCAAAAATAATATCGTTTTTTGACGTTAAAAAATATCATTTTTGCACCAACCTAATACTAGTTTGTAAACTGTATACATCAGCGTCTCAATGATTGTGGAAGGTATCCATTAATTTTTAACGAAATAATTTCAATGAAAAGATCCGACAAGGTCTCTCTTTAAGTTTCTATAATATTTTTGCAGCTTTCGAAGAACGTATTTTTTCGTGTGGATCAAAATTTTGAATAAACTTCCAAATTTATACTGTTATTGTTTTGTCCATAGACTTTCGACCGTCTCAGTCAGTTTCAAAGAGAAATTTTTTTTTTTGTGATAGTCAGGGTATTATTTGAAAAGTTAGGAATTTGAAAAAAAGTTAGGAATTTGAAAAAAAAAGTTAGGAATTTAACAGTTACAAAAAACCAAAGACACAGGGTCCCACCAAATTTCTACACACGTTAAATAATTATAAAATCAGTGTTTACTATAAGGTTGGTGCAAAAATAATGTCGATTTCTTTAGAAGTTGAACGTCAAAAAACGATATTATTTCTGCACCAACCTAATAGAATACTTTTTATTTTCAAAATTTGATAGAATCTACAGACATTATTTTATTGTTTTGTCAACGCCTGTTTTCAACCTGACGTCCATTCTGGTCCAGGCACTTCTGACAACGCGAAACAATGGAATTGCAAAGATCACCAAACATTACGTTTGGTATTTTTGTACATCCTTGTTCAGTTGCTATTCTCAATTGAGCGACTGTTGCATGCCTCATAGCATAGAGCTTGTCTTTAAGTATCCCCATAAAAAGTCTAAAGGTGTGGTCTAGTGAACGCGGAGGGTATACTACGAAACACCTTCGTCCAATCTACCTGTTTGGCAAGAGCTCGTCCAGATAGTATCTAACTCGACTCTTCTGTCTGGATTATCGTCACTAATAGCCTGGAGCAGTATTCTTTCTTGCTTCGTGGGGCTTGTCGATGTCCGTGGTCTTCAGGAAGGCTTCCCCTGGACATTCTGATCAGTTCCATTGGCTTCAAAATACCGCTCATTCGAGATATAGTAAGTCGCGTGGCTGATCTGTTTGGAACTCCCCACTTAACTCTCTTTGCAATTCAACTACTATTTCACATTTCCAGTACCATTTAAAGAATTAATTTCGAGAGTTCAAAGCTAAGCTTGACTGCCATCATTAATTCTAAGGGTTTTAACTTGTAAAGAAAAAATATCAATAACGCTATCAGCAGTTAAAGTGTGCATACATTTTGTCGGATCACACACACACACACACAAACATATATATATATATATATATATATATATATATATATATATATAATAAAAAGGCGTAAACACTAATATTCTATGGGCGATACCAATGTAATAAATTATAACCATGGAATATTAAGCTTATTAAAAAATAAAAAGTCTTATTAATGTTTAAGCCTTTTTATTATATTTTTATTATATTCTTACGACATTGAGTTCTACCTGGATTCTATCCTCTTCGAATTTATATATATATATATATATATATATATATATATTATAGATATATATATATATATATATATGGGGGAGGGGGTATATGTCTGTATTTATATATTATAGATATATATATATATGTGTGTGTGTGCATATTAATCAGTTATATTGTATATATATATATATATATATATATATATATATATATATATATATATATATATATAATGAGAAAGAACAGTAAGATTTTTATTTTGTTCTTATTAATTAATTTATTTTTAAGAAACAGTACTCAATAAAATTCAGTAGAATCTAAACATTATAAATTTACTAATTTAAAAATATGATTCCACCGCTACACAGGAAATGCCATGTTTCAAAAACAGATACTATATATATATATATATATATATATATATATATATATATATATATATATATATATATATATTATTATTATTATTATTATTATTATTATTATTATTACTATATTTTGATATATTTTACACTTTTACATGATGATAGATGAGGGTGATGATAGATGAGGATAAAAATGAATTATTTGGGAAACTAGAAAATTATTCTGCTTTTATCTCTCTAGCTAGCTAGCTAGCTAGCTAGCTAGATAGATAGATAGAAACAGAGTGAGATAAATATGAACAGAATGAGATAGATAGATAGATAGATAGATAGATAGATAGATAGACAGAGAGATATGAACAGACTGATAGAGAGATACATATGGGCAGATAGATAGATAGATAGATAGATAGATAGATAGATAGATAGATAGATAGATATGAAAAAATTGAGATAGATAGACATCTGATTATTAAACCCTCAACCACATCGTTTTTATTAGGCACATAGCTAGACAGCCACAAAACTCCTCACCAAAAGTCCACACGTCTTGATCATTAAAAGAGTTATGCTCCATTATGAAGAAAAAGGAGATTAAAGGCAGTCTTTGACAAAAATGTAATGAAATGCTGGTTCCTACCGATGCAAAATAATTTGGCATCCGTTCTGCGGCGTAATCGATAAAAATGTTTAATCGATTTCTGAAAAGGAATCAGCCTGACTCGATTCCCAAGTCGAAATTAAACATGCAAGTCTATCAAAGAACTGGCATATTTTAGTAACGCTTTTCTCGGTTAAGAATTGCAGACATTTTTTTGTTTCTTGTTTTTTTTTTTTGTTTTTCGCTTTTTACCACTATATATCTATATCTGTCTACATGGAAAATATTATATAACTAATCCGTATGTCAGACTAATGGTAAGTAATTGAATGCCAAAATTAAAAAAAAAAAAACTCCGACGTCAAGTGCTTTGCTCCTGGAAAGTGTATCTTCAGGTACTATTAGTTTTATCGATGGAAAATTACATACATACGTACAGTCTGGTTTGGAGTGAATTACTATCGGCTCGACATGATTCGGTATCTAGCCACCACCCCCACGAGGGTTGCATATGGCACAAGGCCGAGTTTAACGTGGGTTTTCCGAGCCCGTAGGCTCGGCCAAAAAATGCCCGTAGAACCCATATAAACGGGATCGGGTTGGTCAACCTCCCCGAACGAGACTCTGCCCTTCGGCGGAGCCTCGTCCGGGTTCCTCTCTGCTCAGAGGCAGAGAGTTTGACCGTCAAACCGAGAAGCTCGGCTTGATTCGGTATCTAGCCACCCCCCATGAGGGTTGCATATGGCACAAGGCCGAGTTTAACGTGGGTTTCCCGAGCCCGTAGGCTCGGCCAAAAAATGCCCGTATGACCCGTATAAACGGGATCGGGTTGGTCAACCTCCCCGAACGAGACTCTGCCCTTCGGCGGAGCCTCGTACGGGTTCCTCTCTGCTCAGAGGCAGAGAGTTCGGCCGTCAAGCCGAGAAGCCTCGACCCTTTCTCTTGAGAGGCGTACTATACATAGTGTTAGGAAGAGTTCATTCTGTAGTTATAGGTGAGGACCCATGGCAATAAAACACAAAATATTATGAAATATTAAAGGAGAAATACAATCTAAATTGAAATCACGTCAAGTCTTAACAGATCTTCCCTCTGTTTCCAGAAGGAGGGCTGTCTGAATTATTTAAATCTTCAACTCTAATAGCAAGCAAGCACGGCTCAAGATGATAAAAGCGTCCATGCTTAAGTTAAAGGCACAATTTAGCCTTTTAATAATAATAATAATATATTCCTGTCGGGGGACGCATATTTTCTATGAATATTTCTCGGACATTCAGGCCGGTAAATGTTGTTAATACTGTTTATTATAAACAGAGCATTTACTTAAATATTTGTATCTATAAAAAGAACGTATAAACATAAAAATGTCTTTTACAGATAGATAGATATAATAAAATCAATCCTAATGAGCCAGATACTACCTACCTAGGTTTCACCACATGGGATCATCAGGGTGAACAGATGACCCCCATGTGGTTAAACCTAGGCTGTTAGTATCTGGCCCATTAGTATTTATTTATTTTACCTTTGCTCTGGTTCGTTTTAACTTATTACTCGTTGTTTTTTTTTCTTTGTACCAGAAATTTAAGCTACTTGACAATTTATTTCGCCCTGTTCGATGGCTTCTGCTTTTATTCCAAAATCTTTTCCTCGGATGGCAATTTTTTTGAAAATTGTGCTACCCACGTTTTTCACTCATCGAGTGATTTACATTATATATATATATATATATATATATATATATATATATATATAGATAGATAGATAGATAGATAGATAGATAGATAGATATGAAGAAATATAGTCTTAAGATGTGCTATATTAATGGGATAAATTGCTCAGTATCAGAGATAGAGTGGGTGTAAATATAAAATGAACATATAAGTCAACACTGACAGGCGTCAGTCTGTTTCATGCTCGATGCCATCGTTAGGCCGTTATATATATATATATATATATATATATATATATATATATATATATATATATATATATATATGAAGTTAGATTTAGATGCAATCGTTAGGCAGTTATATATATATATATATATATATATATATATATACATATATATGAAGTTAGATTTAGGCACCAAGCAAGTATTCATCCAAACTAATTTAACTGAAGAGAAGAGTGTGTTTAATTTTTCTTATATTTTTCCAATAATCTCATTCAAGTAGTTTGAAATTATAAATATTTTGAGCATGTATTTTTTCCAGTATTTTCATAAGTTGCACCGATCCTCCCTGCCTGAAAATGGCTTGATTTTAGCGACGAATTCCGAAATGTGACATGCAAAACCTAGACAAATGAAAAGTATATCGTCATAGCAGAAAGAGAAAGTCAATTGTGTAATTAACTGCAAACAGTAACTGCCATAAATGCATTGTCAATAAACCAATAGATTGTAACAGAAACAAAAGTTCACATATTCTTGTCAGTGGCATACATATCTAGAAAGAAATATATTATACTACACAACCATCTCGTTCCTCGGACTAATAATCTGCTTTTGATTAGCGGCAGTCTTAATACTAAGTAATCACGCATCATTGACAACCTGCTTCTGATCACTCGATACATTGACAAGACAATGGATCAGTCAAATATCAAACAAGTCTGAAGTGTGGGGTTTATGGATCAAGCATCTGGCTAATCTTGTAGTCAGTTAGTAATGTTAGCTATTTGATAAAATCTTTGATAATGGCTCATGCTAGACGAAAATTTTTAGACCATAAAACTTTATTTTCAAACATGAACCAAATATCAAAACAATTGAAAAAATAAATAAATAATTAACAAGAGATTAAGGTCTTGATTTGTTGTATCTCGTATTTTCGAGATAACGAAGGGAAATAAATAAGGAAGATAAACTCGTAGGCAAGAAGTACACAGCTTACTACTTGACGGTAGACTTAGCAATTGACCTAATGCTAAGTCTTCTGAACTCCGCTTAACTACACTTATTTAACTAAACGGACGAACTTGCATTATATATATATATATATATATATATATATATATATATATATATATATATATATATATATACACACAAAATGATATAATCGATAACAGCGCACAACTTTGCATAAATACTTATATTAATGAACAACATATAGTTTTGTATTACTTGCACCCCTGAATATGATCTTAGAAAAAATCGAAGGTACTTGGTAAAATAAAATAAAAGATATTTAAACAGCTATAATACATTTCTCTCGTCCTTTAATATCAATACACGGAAGGTTATTCGTGAATATGAACGTATTTCTTTTTAAATTAGCAAACACAATGTCTGTAATTTATTCAATAAGACATAACTAAGAGAGTATTTGCTGCCTAAATACACAAATATATATATATATATATATATATATATATATATATATATATATATAGTCAGTGTGTGTGTGTCTTGGGGTAGCAGATCATTATTTAAACATATATTGTTTCATATAACAGACAATGAATGTCTATTATGTTTGATCATGAGCTGTTCTAAACTCCGTATATTTGCATTAATTTTGGGTGACAAAAATTGCCCAAAATTTGGATAAATTTTCTATTAAGTTGTTAATTGATCTAAGCTTTCGACTAACATTAGCCATCTTCAGAGTGGTTATATGGACATTTAAACAAAGATATTCACCATCAGAGATGGTATCCTGCTAAGTTGACATAAAAGATCGCGGTCGCGGAATAGCAGAAGGAGGTTTTAAATTCATGAAGCGGGTCTATTACGTCGTGCCACGAGAGAGACAGAAATATTAACAACAGAACCATATGTCTGGATGCAATGTAGTGTGTTGTGACTATATATATATACATATATGGTTATCGCTATATATATATATATATATATATATATATATATATATATATATATATATATATATATACGGATAACCATGTTTGAGTAGATACCTTTTTTGTGGGTGGGGTGAATTACGTCTACGAGCCTGTGTATTGGAGAGACTTAATGTATACCATTTTATATTGTACTACTGAAACATGTGTATCCACAAAATTATGTTTGGAGTAGTAAGAACAAATTTCGGTTAAAAATCAATTGATATACATATATATATATATATATATATATATATATATATATATATATATATATGTATGTATATATATATATATATATATATATATATATATATATATATATATATATATATATATATATACACTGACAGATGAGGAAAGAGAAATGTAGAGGGAGGGGAATGAAAGAAAAGATGTGAAGAGAAGGGAGTATACTCGAGAGATGTAGAGGGGTGTCAGGGAAACAGGGTGAGTGTAAGAGTGAGAAAGATTATGCCTTGGATCTTTCTGTTCATTTAGCCTGTAATTAATTTCTCTTTGATTTTTAAGATTCAAGCCCAATTCTTTTAATAGAGACGACATTAAAGAAATTCATTCATTACTGATGAACTGATAAAATAATAAAATGCCAAAAAAATGCGGCGATGAGACACCAGCTATTTCTAAAAGTGTTTTTTTTTTATTTCGAACTGAATACTTGGGCATTAAAAAAGAAATTAAAAATCATATGAATGCTAACCGCATTTAAATTTCTGATGGTACCCGCTTTTCTATTTTGATATCTTAGCGTTTAGTAGATAAGAGAAAAAACTGTCGCAGTCAAGGTAATATTTTGTTTAGCTGTCTAAATACATTTTGCAAATTGTGATTTCGTGATTGCAAATTGTATGTCTGTGTTGTTTTTTACTTTCACTTTCACTTCAACTTTAACTTTCACTTTCACTTCTATTTCAAAACGCCTCATATTCAATGTAACATATTACTCAAACAAAATTTGAAATAATTTGCTTTGCTAGCGACTAGGGGATCAATTTTCATCTCTAATTCGTTTGTCCATTTAAAATATTATATTTCTTACATATATATATATATATATATATATATATATATATATATATATATATATAGATAGATAGATAGATATATATATAACTTCAAATGGTCGTACATTTCGTCTTTTCTTGTTCCTCAGTAGTTGTATGGCAGAAAATTAAATTAATCCTCAGGACGAAGATGTCCATTTCAATTTCATTCAAATTTCGTAAGTGCACATTTGCGTGTGCTCTTGAATATTTTAAATCAGTGACAAACTGAAAATATTTGTACAAAATTATATATTAGGTTGGTGCAAAATAATGACGTAATAATGTCGTTTTTTCACGTATTTTTAACGTCAAAAAACGACATTATTACGTCATTATTTTTGCACCAACCTTATATATATATATATATATATATATATATATATATATTACCGAATAATATTCTAAAAGTACAATAAAATTTTATAATGATTGGATTTTATGGGTTTAAAAAATTGACTCATTATTCTTTAGATTTATCATTTTCTTGCTCATCATCGTCATCATCATCATTATACCTTTGACTTCTGTAAATGTAGGGTGCAGGGTCCGTATGCAGACGCCATATTGAATCTCCACCACAATGGTCTATCAACGGAAGCCATCAGCAATTCTGGGGTAGTCATTCTTGACTATTGTTTCACATTCTCCAGCCAATTTTTCTTGCGTTGGCGTCCTCTCCTACGTCCAACTTCAACGGTGCCTTGCATGGTGCACTTTTACAGGCTGTCGTGCCTTGTAACGTGTCCAAACCACGCCATTGTTTTCCGTTTCACAGTAAAAAGAAGAGGTTCCTTGTGGCCCACAAAACTTACACCTATTTTCCGCAAAAACTGATTGGTTTTATATTCCCAATAGAAGATGCCAACGAGTTTTCTCATGCATTTGTTCTCAAACGCTTGTACCTTTCTACCTATTTCTGATTATTGGCCAGCTAAGGATAAAAGTTGTCGTCACTGAGTTGGGATGGATACAATTATACAATGTCTTATTTCACATGCAGTCAAAGTTATTGTGTGTGCTTGTGCTTGAATATGCATTAAATGGCACTCGAATATGTCATTTACATCCAACACAGCCATGAGCATGTCATAACATACGTACATTGGAAATTATAGGCGGACAATGCGTGATAGACAGAGAAACAGTTCTTTGATTACGAATAGGTAATAAGGTTATTGTTACGTTTTACTAAACTTAAGCCAGTTTTTCAAGCAGGTTTCAAAGACCTGAAATAGGAATACAGATTAAAATCTATACATCGGCGATGTAATCAGATAATAGACGTATGGACATAGAAAGACAATGTATTATTATATAAGTATAACTACACAAAACACCTTCGTCATCAACACATGGAAAGAAAAAAATCTCCAATAAAAGCGCCAGATATGACTTGAAAATATCTTACGCATGTTTGATAGAAGAAACGCACTCAGGAAAAACTGTGTCCTTCGTCTGCGCTTCTTCTTCGTTGCATGTCTAATATTTATCTGATATTTTAGACCGGCGTCAAAAAACAGGGATCACTCGAACATTTTTAAGAAAAAAAGTTGAGAAATATAGCGTTTGTTATACGGTAAGCATTCGTTTCTTTCTCCGGTTTAACAAAAAAAAAAAACAAACTTAAAGATGAATAAAAATAATTTCAAGCATGACAAAATGAAAGTGAAAGTGAAAGTGAAAGTAAAAGTGAATATGAAATGTAAATGGAAATATATCAGATGAAATAATGTGAACCGTGACTGATGAACGGCTAGTACATCACTTTTTATTTATTCTCTTTAAATTCTTCAAACATTTCTGTAAAAGAAAAAAAAGACTCTTTAGAATCTCTGTTTGGCTTCTTTGTTAAGCCATCTTCTTCCAAGCGCGAAAGAAGTTTCTGTTAACAATATCTACAACTTTTATACAATGCGCGGCAGAACTACCTCCTATATTTTAAACGTTGACAAGAAGATTAAGGTAACTGTTACTAAAAAAAATGTTTTCCCCGTTGTCGGAACAAAGGACTACGTTTTTTATTATTTCGGTTTTAGAATTGTTTCCTTCAAATGGTGGAATCTATTCGCCATATACTGGTGTAGACAATTTGTAAAGTTTTCTCTCACCCGGGAGTTCGATAGCTTCGAGGTCTTCCAGGTGGCTTTCTTTTAAACGCTGAACCTATGATCCTGAATTTTTCAAACCATAGTAGTATTGATTTTCTATTCGACAAAGCATCTTTACAACGTAACATGAAGTGAGCACGAAAAGCTCTCTGTGCAGAAATTACACATTATTTTTCTTTCTTTCTATATGCCGTGTCCTTTCAGGGTGTAAGCGATCAAGGCTCTCCACCTCCGTCTATCCCTTTGCAGCTCTCAAAAAATTCCTTCCCTCAGCTACCTCCCCATGACCACGTTCTGTCACTCACCTGCTTAAGGCCGCTTGGTATGTAATGCGTTGTTTTCCCTTGTCTCTCTTTCCATCTATTTGACCCGTGAGTGTCAGATTCTCTAGGTCCTCCTTCCTCATTATGTGTCCCAGAAACTTCAGTTGTCTCAGGCTGATGTTAAGTATAAGCCTTCTTCTTGTTTTCATACTCTGTACGACATCATCGTTGCTTACACGCTCGGTCCAGGATATCCTTAGCATCCTTCTGTAGAACCATATCTCCGTCTCCTCGAGTCTCTTTTTCATCTTTGAGAAAATCGTCCAACATTCACTGCCGTAAAGAAGGATAGATGTCACGTGACAGTTGAGTATTCATTTCTTTGTTACCAAAGAAATCCTCCTGTCTCGCAATAATCTGCCCAGATTTTGGAATGCGTCCTTGGGAATCCCAATACGCCTACGGATCACAGTGTCGCATTTACCGTCCTCTC
>OZ010602.1:74480756-74485756 GCA_963932145.1 Acanthosepion lycidas | reverse complement strand
CAGCTGAACAAAGCTTCCATAAAGTCTACACTTGCGTACCTTTGTCATTACAATAGCTTAGATTTCAATTTTTCCACTATATTTAATATATTTTGGTACAATATCGACGTTTTCAAGCAGAAATTTCGTAATAATGTTGGAAATATCGAGTGAACAATCTACATATTTTTTCAAACTTTTCCCCTCCTTGTAAATCTGAAATTAAGTCATTTTTTTACTATTAAGCCATGATTTTCTGTCATATTAGCAATAATTAGCTGAATACTGAACAAACCGAAGAAAATGACGTATATAGAAAATTTGATCAGGTTAATAAGTAAAAAATAGTGGACTCTACCGTAGTCTGAGGGTCAAGCAGGTCAGTTCCTAGGAACCAACAGCCAGACAACAGCACATATGATTTGATTAGAGTGAAGGCTTTTTTGCAGAACCAACCACACATTTTGAAGGGCCGAATACAGAGGCCTGGTGCAGTACGTGCCACAAGGTCCCCAAAAAGGTTTGAATTCAGAGTTGTCCTTCTCCTAGACCAGTTGCCATTCAAGTTTATAGAACCCAGTCTGTCCAGCTATTTACCCGTAGCTGAAAAGATCAGAAGAAAATTCATAGCTTTCCCAAGTGTATTAGTACGTAAGAAGTGAGCCCAATATTTGGGAGGCACGGTGGATAGCGGCTCGCATTATGGAATCGGAATGCCGAGTTCGAATTCCATATATATATATTTGCTTCTCTTTTTCATTTAATACTGCTATAGTTGTATGTATTGCTATCATTCTATTTGGACTGGAATTCGAACTCGGCCCTCTGGTTCCTCAATCCACTACTTTACCGTACCTCGTAAAGGACAAAATATATTCATAAGATTTAATAGGGACAAAATATATGCATAAGATTTAATCGGAACAAAATATATTCGTAAAGTTTAATAGGGACAAAATTTATTCTTGAGATTTGTCATATGACAAGGGTTGCGAATTCTCAGAAATTTCTATTAGCTAAGAATCTATTGGCTAAGAATCTATTGGCTAAGAATTATCTCTTAGCTAAAATCTATTGGCTAAGAATTCTCTATTAGCTAAGAATCTGTTCGCTAACAATTTTCTATTAGCTAAGAATCTATTGGCTAACAATTCTCTATTAGCTAAGAATTCTCTATAAGCTAAAAATCTATTGGCTAACAATTCTCTATTAGCTAAGAATTCTCTATAAGCTAAGAATCTATTGGCTAACAATTCTCTATTAGCTAACAATTCTCTATTAGCTAAGAATTCTCTGTTAGCTAAGAATCTATTAGCTAAGAATCATGAACGCAGTAAAACGTTTTCTCAGGTTAAAATAATAATCATGGCGATGAGTCAAAATTGAGTAACGGAATTGTTTCTTTATTTTTTTCGAAAATAATTTAAACTCATTTCTAACCAACCTTTGTAATATTTATTGGATACGGCACCGTCGTAAACGAACTTTCTTGCCAAAATAATATCTCTGTAAGATTTGTCTTATTTCATTTGCAGGGTTCTTTTCGTTTCTTTGTATAAACGTCGCAATATACGAAAATTGAATTATGAAGGGAGAACGACGTATATCGTGTGAAAAGACGCGTAAACACGTGAAATAATGAGTTTGGAAGTGATGATAAATCAAATACTGATTTGAAAACAATACGCTATAAAAAATTAATGTTTCTTCTTTTACTGGAAATAGATTTTTTATATGAATTCTTGCCGTAGGAGATAATTTTGCTTGAAACTTTTGAATCGATTGTGTGAGAGAAACGTACTTTTATTGAGGTAAGAAGAGTATTACATTAAACATAAAATTATAATTGTTTGTGACAGAAGTAAAAAGCAATTTTTTTCATCTACCCATATCTATCTATATATATATATATATATATATATATATATATATATATTCAAAACAGATTTGTGTCAGAAAAAAGTATGTTTTTAACAGATGTAAAGTGCAACTAGCAAAACATCAAAATCAAAATATACTTTTCGAAAATCAAATAATTTTTTGTAAACATAAAATTAAAATGGTGGGTGGGTGCAAAAATAATGACGTAATAATGTCGTTTTTTGACGTATTTTTAACGTCAAAAAACGACATTGTTACGTCATTATTTTTGCACCAACCTAATATATATACATATATATATATATATATATATATATATATATATATATATATATATATATATATATATATATAAGTGTATGTGTGTGTGTGTGTGTCTATGTCGATAAATAGTGTCATTCTTTTGCATGCGAAAAAACTGTGAGCGAAATTACTGTATTTTCAAAGAGTACCAAAAATGTAAAAATAAAATTTCAACATTTTCAGTATTTTAAGATTTTCAAAGGGAAATACATACATACCTATATATATATATATATATATATATATATATATATATATATATATATATATATATATATATATATATATATGTGTGTGTGTGTGTGTGTGTGTGTGTGTGTGTGTGTGTGTGTGATTGTGTGTGTGAAGAAAGATAAAAAGAAACTCATCTTAGCCGACGCCTTTAGTTGTCTGCCTTGATAAATTCACATTCGTCTTGATATAGTTCCTCGGATGACGAAACACGTTGCCTAAGATAAGTTTTCCTTTCGTCTTTCTTCATATTGTATTCTGTCTGATTTTTTTTGCACACACGCACACACACACACACATTTATATATATATATATATATATATATATATATATATATATATATATATATATAGAGAGAGAGAGAGAGAGAGAGAGAGAGAGTTTATATGAAAGAGTTTTTTCACTTTTTTTGTTAGTTTTGTGAAAAAAAATACTTTTTATTTCAAAATATAATACAAAAATTTATTTGTAAAAACTGACTTCTCATCTGTAAAATTTGCTTTTCATCTGTAAGGGTGTACTTTTCATCTGTAAGAGTGTACTTTTCATCTGTAAGGGTGTACTTTTCATCTGTAAGAGTGTACTTTTCATCTGTAAGGGTGTACTTTTCATCTGGAAAAAAATGGTTTACTTTGGCAAATATTTACATTTGAGCGAGAAATAGTTTAAACGGTGTGCGGCAGAAATACCTCCCACATGTACCTCCCATTTAGTGGGCACGTATAATGTAGTGTAATGTTTAGTAAGCTTGACTGGCAAGATCAATTACTTTAGATCTTATGTCATATCGAATCTATGCTTAGAAAAATCAATATACCTTCCATACATACAGCCTATATAATGGCATTTAGCTCTATGGGACCACCATTGCCAATTGTCAAGATAAATGAAGACACATTGCCAATGTCTTACCATTGGGTTAGAGGTATGTGTGGTAAGTACCTCTACAGTACCCTGTACAAGCATTCATATATATCTGTTTATTATTTTATTCCTTTTTGATCCCATACACCTCGTTCACTTTGGTATTTGCAGTTTATAACTCATATAGCTTTTTGACAATTAAAACTTTTCAGACAAAATATATTCTGACGATAACTAGTCACCCAGAATTGCATGAAACGATACATACATATATATGAAATATGTTAGGATATTTATCTGGTTATGCTAAATTTCTTTGTCAACTAAAAATCTTTGCTTGATCCTTCACTAGTAGGCGCGGCTTGAAAACTCTTAAAACAATCATATTCTGAATTTTTTAACTGAAATATTATCAATGATTTTGAGTTTTTTCGATGTGCATTTCTTAATTTCAGTTACGTTTTACCATGACACTCATTCCATGTCGCCTATGGTCTGATCATGCTGAAAACACAGGTTAAGAGGCGTCGATCCTGGACGGTAATTAGATGAGAGACCGATATGGGACGCCTGGTATTGTAATCCACCGCGTAAAATACTGAATAGGTTTCGGGTTTAAATAACGCAGAAAACGGCTGGTAGCTCGTAAAATAAAATCCTGCGTCATTAATCTTGTAGGAAATATACTGATATGTATCAAAGTGGTTTTTGGACTACTGTAACCGAGCAGGACAATCTAGCATGTAACCGTAATGGACTGGTCCTCGTCGTAGTGGTAGGCAATAGGCGTAGTCAATAGGCGAAGGCAATAGGCGTAGACCAATGTACCTCCACATCAGTCTGTATTTATGGCTGACACCAGCCAATCATATTACTGTGAGGGGGAACCCAGTTGTATGCATATTCATTACATCACTAAATAGCTTAATGATAAGTCCCGGAAAGGGATATATTTGTTCGAAGTAGCAAAGTGGTTTTGGACTACTGTAACCGAGTAGGACAATCTAGCATGTAACCGTAATGAACTGGTCCTCGTCGTAGTGGTATGCAATAGGGGAAAACAAGCGTCGTCCTGTACCTCTACATCAGTCTGTATTTATGGCTAACACCATCCAATAATATTACTGTGAGGGGGAACTCAGTTGTATGCATATTCATTACATCATATGCTATATATTTCACGTAGGATGTAGTCTATGTGTGGCGATAAAACGCAACTGAAATTAAAACGATATCAATAAAATTCGGAAAAGTTCAACCATTTTGAATTTTGAGAAACTTTGAATTTTGAGAAACTTTTAATTTTTCTTACAATTATATTTTTTATTACCTATGTTTCTTTCGATTGCACACTCCCTGCTCTGCCCGCCCAAATTTTCCAGAATCTTTTTTCTTTTTCCTTTTTTTTACTTTTCTTTTTCTTTTTTTTTTTTTTTGACTTTTTGAAATCTCTTCTTTTCGTGTGATTTTCATCTTTGCTGCCCGTAGAGAGATATGTCTTTTTGTTTTGTTTGCTCCCGAGAGACATGTATATACGCATTTCATTTTACTAGTATACGCGAATACCTATGTATGTCCAGACTTATGTAGCCAATATAAATATATATATATATATATATATATATATATATATATATATATATATATATATATATATATATTAAATAAAATCAGACCACTTTAAAGTTCCATGTAATAAATTATTTCACTACAGCCCTTTTAAAAGGACTGCGGATCCTCA
>OZ010602.1:74463256-74473256 GCA_963932145.1 Acanthosepion lycidas | reverse complement strand
AAACACTATGAAATTATAATAGATTTTTGTAGTAAAAAATATTACCAGCCATACATTTGACTCAAGCCAAATATTCTCTGTTTGCGGTTGTACAACTTGATGGGGAACCCCCATAATAGAGAACCATCGGTTCAAAACGAAAAGTCGTGTGGAAGAAGAGAAAATAATAATAATAATCGTGTGTTAATGAAAAAAAAAATGCAGTTTTTTCTTTGTTATTAGGTTGGTGCAAAAATAATATCGTTTTTTGACGTTAAAATATACGACAAAAAACGATATTATTTTTGCACCAACTGAATACTTGAAATTGCATATTTAGAAATTTATTTAGCTTATCAAAAACGAAGGAGAAAATGAAAACAAGAAGATTGTACTGCGCCCATCTCCCTGGTAGAAAATGCCCTCATGTGATGAAAATTCAATATTGGGTCTCCAGGATCTATTCGTATCCAAACATCCATATACCGTCGCTCCTTCAATTTGGCCTTGGGCCGGATTGAGCTACACTTTTCTTTTAATATCCAACTCTAACCCTAACAAAAGAATAGGCCTAGAAAACTTCAACTCTCCTGGGTATGGCGATAAACTAGAGCAAAGCCTCTGATCTGAAGGTTTTGAGGATCGGGAAACCACATCTCAATTGCTATTGTTCTTAGGTCCACCCTTATCTGGGGTGGTAGCACCTGTTAGGCTCCCAGTTAAATAGTAAATTTCAAAAGTGGAGCCAAAACACTATGAAAGTATAAAAAAAGAGATTTTTATAGTAAAAATACCAGCAATACATTTTTATAGTTAAACAAATTACCAGCAATATTTTTTGTTGAAAAATAATAATACCGACAATGCATTTTTAATAATGCTCTCAAGAAAATTAAATTTTCAGTGTTAACTGACTCATAAAGAGTTGCTATGCTGCCAAAAAAAAACAAAACAACGCCAAGCTAAAAAAAGAAAAAAAAAGTAAAGTCATTTAATCCATACCAGGGGGAGAAAATATTGATTCAGGCCATTTATGTAAAAGCGAACGCAACGAACACTACTTAGAATTTGAATTCGGCAAGTTAGTACCATTTCCCGCGCTGATAACAACTACACTACAAGCCCTTGGTATATCACTGATATTTTAACAAAATCCCTTAGGGTCGTTTGAACTATAGAGCCTGTTTCCCAGTCTATGCCGCTAACAAAACCTTGACTCCACACTCTAATTTAAGTAACAAGTGATGTCAATTTATACGCTCCGTATCCTAGCTAACCAGACATGGCTTCCCATGTAACTGTGAGACTCGTCATCATTCAACGAAAGGAAAGCTAGCTTAGAAATCCAGACATCTTGTTTGTTAACATAATATTGATTACCTGCAAGCATGTTTCTTTTCTAGTTACCTTTATTCTTTGCATATTGAAATCGAGACGTGTTTTTCTTCATTCTTTAATTCACTCTGCTTCATTCTTTTCTTTTTTTTCTTTCTTTGAGCCGGCGCCAGGGGTATTTTACATCCGAGACCAGCTCTGTAATATGTACCCGCCCACCCAACCTCTTCCACTTCTCATTGTCCAATAAGTAATGACACAATATTAACTAGATTATTCGAATGATTGCAATACGCCAATTGGTATCTATTAAGCAACTACTTTAGCTTTCCAGACGATTTTAGAGGCGAGGCAACCTTTTTTGTCACTTAGTCCCTGGTGTCGGCTTAAGTCATCTAGTTTTGTACGCCATTTTTTTTTTAAACGATGTTCTCATTTCTAAAAATACCTTCACTTCTTTACTTATATTTTATTTGGTTTCTGTGATATTTAGAACAAGGTTTATAGTCTATATTTAATTCTGTTGGTTCTTTTTCTTTCTAATCATTTTTTTTTTTCGTTCTTTTTGCTTGATTTTCTCTTCTCTTGGTTGTTCTACATTCACTTTCTCGGCTTGATTTCCGTTTTTTTTTTTTTTTTTTTTTTTGTTTTTGTTTTTTCTAATCTCTTTCAGTCAATTTGTTCCTTCTTCTTTGATCTCTTTTTCGTCATCATTTCTTCAAATTTTCTCGTTCATCTTATCAAGCGTTTTATTTTTTCTATTTCTCTCTTTCCTTCTTTCTTCTAATATATCTTTTAATTTTTGTTTTTACTTCTTTGTCTGTTTCCATCTTCGATTTTTATCGTTTAATTCTTTATTTTTATTTTCCTCTTTGGTCTCTATATATGTTTATGACTCTTTTTTTTTTCTTTTTCAATGATTTATATTATTCTTCGTTTTGTTGTTCTACCTACTGTTCTACATTTTTTTTCTTCTTTTTTCTTTGTTTCCTTCTTTTTCGTTTTTTTTCATTTCCTTTTTTGTTGTTTTCTTCTTCATTTTTCTTACTCCTCATTTTTTTCTTCGTTTTCTTCTCCTTTTTCGTTTTCCTATTCTTCATTTTTCTTCTTTTTCCTTGTCTTCTTTTTCATTATCTACTTTTTTCATTTTCTTCTTCTTCTTCTTCTTCTTCTTCTTCTTCTTCTTCTTCTTCTTCGTTTTTTTTTTCATTTTCTACCCTCTTTCTTTCCTCCTCCTATTATTGTTCTACATCTACATCCCTCGTTCTTCAAGCAATTCATAACTTCATTAACTTTTAATGAATTTCTACTACGTTTTCTACATTTTCCTTCTATCATTTTCCACTTCCTTTGTTTACACTTTATATGAATTCAGATGATTCTTTTTTTTACAATTCTAAAAATATATATTTTAATAGTTGTTTAAAAGCCCTATCAATTGTTTCTAATTACATCCGAAAACATTTTTATCACCTCGATTTGTCTTTCGCTATCAATAATATCCTTCATCTGTAATTTCAAGATGGCGGTCGAATGTTTACGGTAACAAATAACGAGAAGGCAGTGCGGGATAGAAAATAAACAGAAGATAATTCTTGCAAAATAATTCGGCTTGACTACAGTTTATCGGACACAGGACGACAACGACTTATAATGCAACAGTTGACTAAACGGATTTGATAAGCCTACGTTCATTGTTGATAATTAAGCTGGCGAGGAACATATCCAAAGAAAACATAATATCAACTAATAATATTAATAAGATACGGTCGTCTATTATTTTATTAAACCCGTCTTAAATAAGCAATTATATATAACTTAATAACAAAGTGGGTACAATATTTCAATTATGATAGTTCGTTTGTTCAATGAGGCCTGAGGTCTTTCTATTAAAATATTTTGATGAGATTGCTTCACTATTTTAGTCATTAGATTTATTCCGTTTAGTCACCTGTTTTCATTCTTTGTCTCAGAAAACGGTAGTCAAGGCAAGATTTAGAATAATCAGACATAGGGGTTCTATTTTTTCTTCTTTATAACTGTCATATATTTTGATGAAAAACCCCTCAAGAAATTCCACTTGATATTTGTTTTAATTTACGAAAGTCAATTCTGTGCTTATCAGCACGCGTCTTTTCCTTCTCTTAAATGTGTTACACTTTCTGCTTTCTTGAAGTTCATGTTACTATAAGCATTCGTCATTTTACTTCTTAAGATAATCCGATCGGCCTCCTTATGTGAAATATTAGTTTCCCATACGTATACAAATGTTATATTTATACTTACCTGCTTGCTTATATACGTTTGACTATAATCAGTAAAATCCATTTTATATTTGTTTAATTAAATTTGACAGACCAGGCCTTCCTAATAATAATCTCCTCATAAACTTAGCTTTCTGAAAGGTTATAATTAAGATGGTACAGAATGTTTGCTATGTATTCGCAGCGTAATCGTTATCTATAATATAATGGAGTACTGATGGCATATATGGGCGTAAGTTTCCCAGTTCTCTCTCTCTCCCTCTCTCTCTCTCTCTCTCTCTTTCTCTCTAGTCTCGATATAGTTCAAAGCTGTATCCGCGTCCTTGTGGGTGATGAATTATTCTCTACCCTACAGACGAAACGTAGCAAGCTCCTTGCTTTTCTATCGCTATTTCCAGAAAAAGTTCACTGACGAACTATATTCCGTAGTCCAGCCAGTTCTAACCTTCACGGCTAAAAACCGCCAAACCACACACATTATAATCAACCACTTTCATTCTCATCGGAATCAATTGATGAAATGTATGTTCCACAAGAGCAGCTTCTTCCCACGATCCGACGCTTTGTGGAACCGACTCCCAAGAGGATGCTTCCGCAGTCACTACAAGTTTAACCTGTTCATGTCATTGGGTTTACCGTTATCTTCCCCACATATGCCCATAAACTATGATTTTTTTCTCTGTAACACTCTACATCGAGTGGCTTTCAGGGGGAACCTCATTGTAAAAAAAAACCCAAAATCCAGCGTTCATTTTCACATAAATATCCTTGAGAAAGGTTTGAATGCATTTCTTCAGCCAGCTCCCGTCTATGGGATAAATAGTAGGCTAGACTAGGGGCTACCCTTTTGGGCGGCCATCAGTCGAAGAGAGCTGCTTTGAATTCCAAACTTTCAAAAAGGCAACAAGAAACAAATTCACTGTCTTTCTCAAGAAATCATGTTAATATAGAGATAAGATATATGTGGAGAGCCATGATCAGCTACGTCCTGAAGAGACATGGAACTTAAAAAAAATAGATTGGTTATTTTTGGCCGTGCTTCCAATACAAACGAACAGATGTCTTTGAGAAAAATGTGAGCATTTATTAATCCGGCCCTCATATAGGGGTTACATAACATAATTATTGTATTCTTTTAGATGGTAACCAATAGAAGAAAGCTGGTCTGAATTCCAAACCTTGAAAAAGACAACAGAACACATCCACTGTTTTTCCCAAAGTAATTCACAGATAATAAGGAAAATAAATCTATGGAGAACCAAGATCGCCCTGAAGGCATCGAGAATTAAACAGTAGATTGTTCTTCCACTACAAACATTTACAAATTATAAATATATATATATAAATATAAATATATATATATATATATATATATATATATATATATATATATATATATATATATGTATATATATATATATACAGGGTGTTTCAAAAAGAATACGCTAAAATCATCACGTGATGTGTCAATAACGAAAAAAATTACAAACCTCTAGCATGAACACATGTGTTGTATATACATTCAAGTTTCATTTGATGTTTTATAAGTGCTCAATGTGGCCCCCACCGGCAGCGTGGACAACATCAAGCCGATATGAGAATTCCTCCCAAACACGCCTCAGCATGTCACGGTCCACCGTGTTGATTGCAGCTGTTATTCGATCTTTCAAGTCATCGATACTTGCTGGAAGTGCTGGAACATAAACTTGGTCTTTAACTAACCCCCCACAAGAAAAATTCACACACAGTGAGGTCTGGGGATCTGGCAGGCCAAGCACAGAGAGCAAGCTCTTTAGCACCTCTCCTCCCAATCCATCGCTGAGGCACGTTTTCATTCAGATAAGCTCTAACCCCGAGATGTCAATGGGGTGGTGCTCCATATTGCTGAAAAATGAAGTCATTCGAATCTGCACCGTGACAATGGCGTTTGTTTTCGCGAACTCAAGCACGCAAAACGCCTTCTGCTCAGGAGTCGCGATTTTGATTGATCTTCCCACAATTCAGCTTCACCGGAAGTTATACTAACGACAGCGGTGAAACTGACACCCAATCAAACTTTGATAACTACTCTATCAAATAACCACTGATTGAGTCCACTACAATGCTAAAGACCTGATAAAACAGCGTAATGATTTTGGCCTATTCTGTTTGAAACACCCTGTATATATATATATATATATATATATATATATATATATATATATATATATATATATATATATATATATGAATTGGACAAAGTCTGACAATTATTATAATATATTTTATTTTGATATACGTTCAAAGGAAATCATGGAACATTGTAGTTTAAAAGCAGTAAAATCGACGCCCCTTCGTAGCTAACCTGGTATAGGACGTCAGCCTATAAAACGTTTCCGTGTGGGAGGAGGACACATATTTTCTATGAAAATTCCTCAGACGTTCAAGTCAGTAAATGCTGTTAATACTGTTTATTATAAAACAGAGCATTTACTTAAATACTTGTATCTATATAAATAGCGTAAAGCAATATATATATATATATATATATATATATATATATATATATATATATGTAGAAAGAGAGAGAGAGAAAAAAGAGAGAGAGAGTTTGAGAGAGAGTATTTGTAAAAAGCCAATATAAAAAAGTCCCTCAAAGTATAATATATATATATATATATATATATATATATATATATATATATATATATATATATAGAGAGAGAGAGAGAGAGAGAGAGAGAGGGAGAGAGAGAGAGAGAAAGAGAAAGGTGAGAGAGAGGGAGATATTTCACTGGATAATTTAAAAAAAGTTTTGTTTACTTATTTTCAGATGGATTTCTTTCATATTCAAGATTTTTGGTGTTATTATTAAAGAAAGATCGAAAATTATGATGACGATACATATGTTATTCCCAGTACTTACGACATTGGCAGAGTGTCAACATCAGGGTTTTGTTTATTTATTGCACTGATGTCGAAATCAACATGCTGATTTTCTTGCTTCCTTTAATAATGATACCAAAAAGCTTGTCTGTGAATATGGTAGTAGACAAAACTTATCTAAATTATTCAATGAATCATGTCTCAATAAAAACATGCTGCCAAAATGTACCCAATATATATAGGTGGCCAATCGTATTCGTGGATATCCGTCTACTGGGGCGGCTAGCCAATCCATACTGCAGACGCTTGCTCAGGCGCATTTGTGTCTATTCAACACCCATATGATTTATACTGCAACTATACTGAGCATATATTAGTTACAGTTATCTAACGTGATCAGCAATCTGAAAAAAGCATGATCAAGCCTTCGGCCACGATGATCTGTGACTTCGTGCTAGCACAGCTATCGACGGCTGACAAGTGTTCCGCATACCTAATTTCTCTCGCAAGACTTGAGTAAACCTGTGATATGGTTTTCACACACTTTCAAATAACATCAGGAAATGTCATCATTGTGAGATTCGAACCCGCGTCTCATGGACAGAATGTGAATGTTCTGACCAACCTAGGCCACGTACCCCACGTGTATATATATATATATATATATATATATATATATATATATATATATATATATATATATATATATATATATATATATATATATATGAAATATGCTACAGACAGACTTATGTCTTTCTCAAAGGTATTATTAATACGATAGAAAATCATCAAGCTTATGACCTATTGTTTTGGCACTGAATTGGAATCTGCAAGCCGTGTTTCAATCCGGTTTTAGCCTGATGAATTTTCTATCGTATTAATAATAACTTTGAGGAAGGCATAAGTCTGTTTCTTCTTTCCCGTCCACTTCAATGTAGTAAGCTTCAAATAAATCTTGCTCTCTTCCTATGGGTTGCAACTGGTCTCAAAGAAAAAACATTGAATTCTAACGTTAGGGAAGACATCAAGAAAAGCACTTCGCTATGATATCCAAGATTTCATGGTAATTTACAACTAATAAAGAAGAGATATATGAAGAGGGCCATGATTGTCTACGTCCTAAAGTGGCAAAACATGGAACCTTAATTCATGGTCGTGCTACCCCGGTAAACGTTTGTAAATTCTCCCGATATATACAGTTGCCGGTGCGATTCTAGCGTCGCATATACTGTGTGAATGAAGATCGTAATGAGGATTATTTCAATAAGTCTTATAAAGACGATATAATCTATAAAAGTTTTTGGTTTCTTTAGCAGATTTATAGTACCATCTGAATCATGACTATTTTATTTTAATTTAAATTTGTTGCGTGAATTGTTAAACAAGATCGCCTTTGTTTAGTAAATTTTGGTCTGTCGGATTTAATAACACCTAGGTCGATTTCTATATCGTTAATGAACGATAAAAACATTCGTAATGAAAGAAAATGCGTATATCTAATAATCTCTATCTATATCCGACCCAGGGTCACCTATGACCATTTATCTTTCATTATATTCTGCTCAATACATCTTATTGAATTACAGAGACACCATGGAGGGCGTATCCGCATCTCATATCTGAAACATGAAAAACGGATTTTTATTCAATGGTAAAAAGTTGAGTCTCCTCCTCCGCCTCTGTCACCGCCACTACAACCATCTACTACTGCCCTCACCGTCACTGCTATCAATTACAAGGTTTCCACTTATAAAACCTGCACTGTTTCATCCACGATTAACAATAATCGCAATTCTAAAAGCCCCACTCCTACCAAAACTGCCCACCATCAGTTCAACCATCACCATCTTCATCAGCACCATTTTCATCAACATTTGCACCACCACCGCTGTCAACGCCAACGTAACATTTCGGGAAACGTCCTCGACGCTAAGGCCACCGGCAACGCCGTCATCTTCATCTCCATCACCGACGTCGACGCAGCTAACTTCATTGCTTTCAGGGGATCACTACTACTACTACTACTACTACTACTACTACTACCACGACTTCTTTCCTAGAGTCGACCATATAGCTGATCGTTCTCTTCATGTAAATTCTGGTATTGATACTGGTCAGGAAAATGCCTTCATCCAGGCAGTAAGCATCACTTCATTAATTAAATGGTTCTTTTATTTTGATGTCTCTGCGAAGCGGCCCCATTTCTTTCTCTTCTTTCTTACTATTTCTTTTATTCTTTCGCTTTTTCTCTAAGCTTACATATATCATCATTCATATATATATATATATATATATATATATATATATATATATATATATATATATATATATACACACACCGATTGCACGACATAAAAATCCTAATCTTTTCATGACAAATAATTCTTACATTCAGACGCCTTCATTAAACATGTCATATTATAATCTAACAATAAATTCCTATGTTGAGCACACTACTACTACTATATCCCGTAGGTTAACTTAGCTCTATTTTTTTTCTTTTTTTGCATAGTGTCATTTGTACCAATGTAAGTACTGAAATGTCTACAAATATAAGGCAAACAGACGTTAGAGATATCTTTAGCTCTAGAATATTAATTGAAACAAAGAACAAAATTAAACCTACTGAAACAAAATCACCAAATTAAGAAACCTCGAGCTGTGTAGGATCTTATTTCAATTTGGTAACGAGTGTATCCAACGACTAGTAAATACATTTAATTTAATAAAAATTTCGCTTGTGTGTTACCACGTGCGTGTTGTCATTTTAAATAACGTGTTAAAACAGAAAATGCTATAACGTCATTATAGTGGATACGTCGTTGTTGAAATAGACACCCCATTTCTATTTATTAAACAGTGTGTATTACGTCTATCCCCCTGTGCCTTCAAAAACTCTTCATATATATATATATATATATATATATATATATATATATATATATATATATATATATATGTGCGTGTGTGTGTGTGTGTGTGTAAAATATGATTCCAACGCTACATAAGAGTTCTCATGTTTCAAATTTTTCGGCTCTTGTTTTCGGCTCTTGTTTTGAAATATGAGAACCCTTAGATAGCGTTGGAATCATATTTTTAAATAAATAATTATATATAATATATATATATATATATATATATATATATATATATATATATATATATATATACAGCTTCACGCTACAATGGGTGACATGATCCTTTTCATCATGAATAACAATAAACATAATACAAAACTCAAAAACTAAAACAACGTTGCATATATATATATATATATATATATATATATATATATATATAATCGCCTAAATCAGATAATTACTTTAATATATTTATTGATATACGTTATTTTTATAGATAGAAATATTAAAGTAAATGCTCTTTTCATAATAAACAGTATTAACAAAGTTTACAAGCCTGAAATTCCGAGACATTTCATAAAAAATTTTGTGTCCTACACAGGAATCGAAACTTTATCTTACACAGAACCGTTATATAGACCGACGTATTATACTATTTAGCTACAGAGGAAGCGTCTGCTTAGTCTGGCTAAA
>OZ010602.1:74433256-74458256 GCA_963932145.1 Acanthosepion lycidas | reverse complement strand
GTTTGTATGGAAATGAATAATGTAACCATAAAAACTGAATTCATGAATTCAAAATTTAAAACAAAAACAACTAATACTTATATATATATATATATATATATATATATATATATATATGAGAAATATAGTTTTAAAGTGAGCTATATTTATTGGACAAAGTGCTCAATATCAGAGATAGAGCGTATGTAAAAATAATTGTGAGCACTATAGTCAACACTCAGAAGCCACAGGCTGTTTTATGCTAGACGCAATCGTCAGGGGCGACGATTGTGCCTTCGCCTCTGAGTGTTGACTTCAATGTTCACATATATATGTATGTATGTATGTATGTATGTATCTATCTATCTATCTATATATATATATATATATATATATATATATATATATATATATATATATATAAAGAATTAATGGAATTTCTTTTTTTAATCGGACATATTTTTAATATTTGAAACAATATTTTTAGTAAAATGTGCTGAAGGGCATATTTTATTTATTAAGATCTGTCGAGAACGAAGGCCATTAGACGAAATAAGTATTGTTTAAATAAACGGACCGTCTACTCAAATACGAGTATCCACTAAAAATAATATATAAATAATTTTATATACAGCTTTAAAACAAATATTATACTTATATATATATATATATATATATATATATATATATATATATGTGTGTGTGTGTGTGTGTGTGTGTGTGTAAAAATTTCAGATAGATGTTATCTATAAAGAATAATATAAATAAAAACAAAAGGTACACTTATTTTAGTCGACGTGTTTTGTCTTCTGAAAGAACTTTATCAAGGCAAATGCAAGGATTTTATTTTGTAACAAGTATTTATATATAAGCGTTGTTATATAATGTTGTTATAAGTAATATCTATGAGCGTTTTTAAGCTCAAAAATACAAAATAATATTCTTGCATTTGCTTCATGAAGTCCCACACACATATATGAAGAAATATACTCTTACGGTGTGCTATATTTATAAAGTGCTCAATATCTGAGAGAGAGCGTGTGTAAATATAAAAGTGAACATTGAAGTCAACACTTAGAGGTGACAGTCTGTTTCATGCTAGACGCAATCGTCAGGCCGCGATTGCGTCTAGCCTCTAAGTGTTGACTTCAACGTCCACTTATATATATATATATATATATATATATATATATATATATATATATATATATATATATATGTATTAATGATTATAATTATCCAACACCGTTTGCACTACTCGGGGTTTCATACCAAATGCCATCTTCAGGTGTTGAGTGTATACTGATCGTTAAAGGAATCTAATTTAAAATTATATCAGGTTATTGTAATGCTGGCGTAGTTAAACAATATTTGTATAATAATATATATTTTTTTAAATCTTCCCTAAATAAATAAAACCTGTTTTTAAAAATTCTTTAAAGAATAAATCCTATTTCACATCAAAATGTATCTTGTAATTAAATCAACTGCTATTACTACATGAACCTATTTACATATGTGTCTGTGTGTGTGCTTCTGTAATATTTACTTGATAAATAAGATTGAAATATACGTATATGTATGTGTATGTGTCTGCGGAGAGGGGTCTATATAAATGAAAATAGATTTGTCAATGTTTAGCATTCGTCCCGGAAAAAAATATAGTGTTTCAAAAGATCACCACCATTACTGTGTACTAGCAAGAGTCCTTTAATATTAGCATTTACTTAATTTTACTTAGTCTGGAACAAGGCCGATTGTATGGGGTACCACGACGATGATAATTATCTAAAGGAAACGTTTTCCTGGAATTACAGGTGTCCAAAATATATTTAAAAGGAGCTATGTATTTACAAGTGTCTTATCAGTGAGAACCGTTCAGTGGACAACGTTAGACTTGAAACCACAACACTCGCTAGAAAGTCCGTTATATACCACAGAAGTTCTCTCACTGGGGATACAAGCGTTTAGAATTCAAAGCATCGTGTGTCGCCCTCACCTGTGTCAGAAAAAGATTATTGGGAAGATTATCAGCGATCGAAATTCTGGGAGATTAAGACGGATTATAAAAGATTACGAGGTTAGACGGCGACAAAAATAATGTATAATGACGAAAATCTACCGATGCCTTACCGATAACTAAGTAAATAAAATATCTGGACTCGAAAGAAAATAAATCATTATCGTTTTGGGGATTTGGGAATTTTAATGCTAGGCTACTTTTTTTTTTCGGCAAAAACTTGCGGTCCTATTTTCTCACTTATATTTTATATAACTTTTTTCTTAAAAATATTCAAGAAATTCAATAATTTTGAAATCTTTTAAAAGGAATCTGAAAATTGGTGGTTATCATTGGAAAAAAAATAATTTAAAAGAAGAGATTCTGTTTTCAGCGATCTTGGGGCTTATTATTTATTAGATTTTTATTGGAATGGTTGGGAAAATATCGATTTGGATTTTATAAAATAGTAAATAATAAGAAGCATATTTTGTACACATACTTAAATAATTTCGTAAACGTTTATAAAACTGCGAATAAAATATTGCTTTCATATTTATTTCTTTAGAAATTGGTAAATGATAAATATTGCATGGCACTAGTTTTAATACAATTATATTAGTTTTTAGAAAGTTGTAAATATAAAATTATTATTTACTATTTATTTACTGTCTTCATCTTTATTGCCATATCTACAACGTTTCGGCCTTTGCACGCCCCGGTCTTCTTCAGGGGATTAGAATTTCGAACTGGACCGTTTATTTTGTCCATTGGGGCAGACTGTTCTAGTTTCCCACGCCATGCCTCTTCCGGATGTCTCAGTTATCTCTCTTTAACTCAACACTCCAAGTTTTGCCCACCACTGCAGTAGCCAGGTACTGAAATCCTCAAGAACACATGGTCCAGTGGATGAAAGCGTTGCTTGCATCCTGTGACTTGACCCAAAGAGTTGTGAGTTCAAATATCTGGCTACTGCTGTGGTGAACAAAAACTTGGGGATAATTTAGACATCTGGAAGAGGCATTGCCCGTTGAAATAGAACAATCTAACCCGATGGACAGAATAAAGGGTTCAATTCGAAATTCCAATCACCTGAAGAAACCGCAGCGTACAACCACCGAAACGTCATGAATATGGCAATAAAGATTAGAAGAACAGACCAAACAATGTAAATAACGTAAATAATTATATTTCCTTATCTCAGGAATATGGACAGATATGAAATGATTCTCGTAAATAATCAATCTAATAAATAAATACTCTTTTTGTTGTGAATTCTCAAAAAGAAAAGAATTGTATGAATTTATTTCATTATATGTTTAGGTTTTATCACAATTCTAATAATCGCTTTCTAAAACGAAGGGATTAAAGTAGTTAAAATAATAATGGTGTATAGGGAAAAATGTCCTTTTTTGCGGATACGAATGCCCAAGTTTGCCCTATTTCTTGATATACGTAACCAGTTTTCTTTTAAATAAAATATCACAAAAAGGGGAATAACTCGGTCAGACTACGCGAAGGCTTGAAGCATTTAATTCAACTTGTTTTGCCGTCTAGATTTTATTTTTTCACTTCGTTACCATTTGCCTAAATATGCTACTTTCTAGAATGTGCATATATAAATTTATGATTAAACATATATATATATATATATATATATATATATATATATATATATATATATATATATATATATATATATATATATATCAAGAGCTGAATATATAGATCTTCACCAAATAAATTATAACCGAAATGAATATTTAAGGTTTATTAATATTATCATCATCATCATTATTATTATTGTTATTATTATTTTTATTATTAGTATTATTATTATAAAGCTCTCTAGTCTACATTGAGCTCTCCTCTTTGGAATTAAACCTACCAGTCACAAATTGGTAATATATATATATATATATATATATATATATATATATATATATATGTATGTGTGTGTGTGTGTGCGTGCGTGTTGTGTGTGTACAAACTATAATTATATATGGATTATGAAGAATAAACAGAAAATGTTTATCAGTCTATGTTTGACTTTGATTAAAGCTTTAATGAAAGCAAAACTTGATTGATAAGATTGATAAACGTTTCCTATTTTTCTTTATCTTATATATATCTCATATATATATATATATATATATATATATATATATATATATATATATATATATATATATATGCCGCTAATGGATTAAGTCCGGTCAATTTTCTGTTTATACGTTACTTTTATTCATACAATTTATTTAAGTAAATGCTATGTTTAGAAATACTGTTTAATTAAAAATCAGACGATTTACTTAAATAAATTGCAACCATAAAAATAACTTATAAAGAGAAAAAAAAGTGTATATACATATATATATGTGTGTGTGTTTGTGTGTTTGTGTAAAAACGAAAAAATCGAAAAAATATGTGCAGTAAATTTCTGATACCCCCTGATGAGTGAATGATGGACAGGTCCGTCTACGAAACTCTGAAGTCGGGATACTGAAGGTAACATTTATTGATGTTACCTTCAGTATCCCGACTTCAGTGGCAAACTTTGGCTCATATTAATCTCAGTCGGAGATTCTACCCCTAAGCTAATGGCGCCCGGTAGATAGATAGATACATAGATAGATAGATAGATAGATAGATAGATAGGGGCAACTACTATGACAAAATGCCAAAAGTTATCCTGCAACCTATTTCTTCCTTGAGGACTCCATTCGCCCGGTGAAGCCCTAAAGGACAAACGCCTCTCATGAAAAAAAAATTCCCTTCTTCATAATTTTTCTTTTCTCTAGAAATTTTTTTGATATATAAAAATTTACATATATATATATATATTACTTGAAACATTATTTTAGTAGGTGCACATGTTTAAGTAGACGCTCCGTTTATTATAGACATTAGACTTTATTTCGTCTACCTGTCGGCTTACTTATGTACTCCAGTAATACTGCGTACTACGCGCCAATAAATCAAGTATCTATTTTAACTTTAAGACATACACACTCGTTCAGATTTTTCTGGAAGCGCACATCAACTCAGGTTTCTATTCGAAACGTAAACAAAGCAATTTCTAAAGAATTGATGGATTTTAATTTTTAATACGACACGTTTTTATTACAAAGCATGTTATTTTTATTGGATAACCCTATTTGAGTAGTCTTTCCGTTTAATTTAAACAGTATTTATTCATTATTTCGTCTCCCGAGCTACGTACACACACACACACACACGCACACACACACGCACACACACACACACACACACACACACACACACACACACACACACACACACACTACGGATAATTTTCTTTATATCCTCATTAAAGGAAGAAAGAAAATTACCATATTGATGCATATTCATTTTATACCGAGTACTTTCAACATTAACACAATGTCATCATCAGGGTCTTGTTTTTTTGTTATAAGACAAAATATTGCTGTGTTCATCTGAAGATTATTTTCTTGGGTGAAGTGAAACACACTAAAGTATGTATTGTACAATTTTAAATTTTCTCATGTAGATATAAGAGCAAATGTCAAGGGAAGTAACTAAGTTATTGTAATGTCTAAATATTTTTAAAAAAGAATAAAACATAATTTTAAAACTATTAGATTAATCCAAGATAATTTCATCTATCTACTGTAAACATTTTTAAATATTTGTGCAATATTCATAATTAATTTTATTCGAGGTTGGTTTCACTTTTTTAATATAGATAGATTTAAGATTTTTTATTAATGTTTATGTCACGTGTATGCTTCAATATGGTAATTATCTTCACCAGTTCTAACCTTCAAGGCTAAGATCCGCCATTATCACGCTTATTCTAGCGATCCCACCCCCATTCTGTTCGTATTCTATCGGTGTGATATAAGTTCTACTTGAGAAGCTTCTTCCTATGAACTACTGCTTTATAGAACATCCCAGGCGGATGCTTCTTCGATCACGGAAATCTTAACCTGTTTAAGTCTAGGGTTAACCGTTATTTGCCACACATATACCCGTAAACTGTGCCTCTTACTCATTAACGCACTAACTCGAGTGGCTCTTAGGCTTTGTGCGGGGTAAACATCATTGTAAACAAATAAAAGCGTAAAATAATGAGTACTATAGTCAAATTAATCAAACTAAAAAATCACCCCTTAAGTGGGTTATTCTGAAGATTTCATGTATATTATTTGCAATATTTCCAACTGCAATTTCTAAAATGGCGGTCGAAGTGAAAACGTATTTATGATAGATATATTTGTGCGTCAATACATCCTAGTCTGCGATAGCTGAAGCACTGTCATACATTAAGTAATTACAGCCCTCTCTTTATAAATAAGGATTTCGATTTGAATGTAATTATTCTTCATTTTTTATTGTTGTCTAGATTCCTATAAACTGGTTTCTCCTTTCCCGTGAAATAGTACCACATCAGCTTGAATATTGTCAGATTAATGGCAAAACATCTCTCCTGCAAATCATAAACACATACACAATTGCGTTCATTTATTTACATATAACTCTGCGGTGTTCTAACAAATACAGACACACAAAAACACGCATATACATACATACACACACACACACATATATATATATATATATATATATATATATATATATATATATATATATATATTATTTGGGGTCGTTTAAGTAATATTCTGTTGTTTTAGTGTATGTGCTTATGTTTTTAAATATATTTGCTTTTCTTTATCTGTGGTTTTCTAAAAAAATATTTATCAGTGTTGTGGTCATTTTTTTGTCCTTTTTGCAAGTGTTGTTTTTTTTTAAGGGTTTTTACCTTACTTTTTACTTATCAATGAAGTTCTGTGTTGTCATGTAAAAACTGCGATGTGATATTTTGTTGTATCTGTTACATATATATATTAGGTGCAAAAATAATGACGTTATAATGTCGTTTTTTTACGTAATTTTTACGTCAAAAAAACGACATTAATACTTCATTATTTTTGTACCAACCTAATATATATATATATATATATATATATATATATATATATATATGTATATATGAATGCATGTATGTATCTATTCATGTATATGTGAGTGTGATGGTTTGCAAAAGAAATAAACAGAGTTTTAAAAAAATTATTATAGTCAAACCACTTAATATGTTGTCATTGTAATGTTGGTGGAAGCCATATTGAAATTTATTACAGGATTCTGGGATTTTATAAAACGTTGCAAAATGTCAGTTCGAGCATTGCTTTGTCAAGTTTGTTATTATTATTATTATTATTATTATTATTATTATTATTATTATTATTATTATTATTGTTGTTGTTGTTATTATTTCCTTTGATTTCTGTTGTGTATACATTTCTTTTCGGATCCCGCCCAGACATCGAAGTTTAGAAATGTCATCATGACATTTTCCACTGACCAAAAAAAAAAACAAAAAAAACACATAATTTACAAAGATAAAATGGTGTGGGTTGTACTTGTGAGAACATTATTTTGTATTTCTTTAAGGCATGGGCTTCCAGGAATCCCTTCAATGAGTCTACTGGAATCTTTTCCAATCAATCCGAGTGCTCCAACTACAAAAGGGGTTGTTGATGTTCTCATGTGCCACATTTTTGAGATTTCGATTTCATGGTCCTTGTATATTTGACAGTTTTTTAAGATCTTCAGAGATATATTACAATCTGCAGGGACTGCCATGTCAATAAGGAGGCAATTTTTTGTTAACCGTAACGATATCTGGGCGATTAGCTTTAATTTTTCTGTGTGTATTGTATAGTCCCATAAAATTGTTACAGATCCTATCTCCCTAACCGGGTCGGGTCGTGTTCATACAAACTTCTTTTAGTTTTTTATTATTATTATTATTATTATTATTATTATTATTATTATTATTATTATTATTAATCGTGCTAATGGTAGTATTAGTATTATCCATACGATGATTTTGAATAATGATTCTCTAGTTCCCACAGGAGTAATTTCAAATAATTTCAAAATTAGACGAATTTTGAGCAGGGGAGAAACTTCAAACATAGCTACCTCTCTAGCACCTGCCTTATAAATATAAGCGCAGTAATAGATTGGCAGTTATGTCTCATCATTTTACATGTAACCATGTAAGCTAACAGTGCATTTTCTCGCACTTCTCGCTTGTGAAACTCTCTTCCAGTTTTTTGGGGTTTTTTTTGTTTTTTTTTGCATACCAATCAACTTCAAATATGTAAATGCGCTGCTCATCGTCCTCTCCTGTCTCCTAAATTCTTTTGTACCTTCTTCCCCCCCCCACACACCTAAGGTCAGAAATGGCATCATGAGCACTGAGCAATTAAAAAGAAAAGGAAAAAAAAACACATATACAAATATTTTACATAGATAAAGCCCTTCGTAAGGTGTCGGCTGTACATATTTTTCTCATATGTTTAACTCACAGTAACCCCCCATGCGTCTTAGTGATTTTATCGCTTTGCATGGGTCGAGATGATTAAGAAATTATGTATCTCTATCTATAAAAGGCAGGATTGGTCTGTATGTGTGTGTGTGTGTGTGTCTCTCTCTCTCTCTATCTCTCTCTCTCTCACTCACTCTCTCTCTCTCTCTATCTCTCTCTGTGTGTGTAACGAATGCACGGCCGCAATTTTCGACGGATTTGCACCAAAATTTACATGCACATGCTCCAACTTATTGAAAAGGCCAAGACCGACTTTTCATTTCCCAACTCCCATCGATAGTGGAAATAATCGATTCTTTCATGCTTTTACGGCAGTTCTCATGTAGTTTGCGTTCATTTTCTACTGGCCAGAGGCAGAGACTATAGCTGGCTGCCACGAATATACAGGAAGATTCTATTGGCCAGCGTGAGAGCCAACCGCTGACTTACACGAATGTTAACTAGCATGCTAGCATGCAAAAAAATCGATAGCTGCATTCGTCACAAGTGGGAAAAATTTAAATCCGCATGGCACTTTACTCCAATTGGCTCATTCGCTTGCTTAAACTCAACGTAGAACTGTGTTGGGCATATTAATCTCAGTCGGAGATTCTACCCATTGTTAGTCTTTTAAAATATTTATCTTTGGACAAAGACGGTCTCGGGGCCAGCGAATTCTTGAAATGTCGTTGAAAATTTCATTGTCTAGTGCGAAAGAAACAATAGTGAAATATTAGAGAAGGAAAAAAAGCAACTTTGATTGATTTTTAATGCCATCATTAGCCGGGTTATTTACCATCGAGTTTTTATATGACACAGTCATTGAAGAGGGGATTCACATTCAATGCTCTGGTAGGCTAGCTTCGGTAACACTTATCGCACAATGAGGTGCCTACCTATATTATAGAGCTTTTATGTTATACATAAGAGGATTTGAAATGGTTCTTCCGTTACCATAAGTCATATCTCTCATACGTGTAAGCCATGAGTAAAAGCGATTCTAAAAGAAAAAGCCTTTTCAGTAAAACCTTCAAACAACTTGCCTCGCCGCTTGCCAAATACTCACCAATTTAAATTTTATTCATTTATTGTTTGATATTTTTTCTCTTCATTTGCCATAATCCCTTTCCTTAAAACTTAATCCTAAACCCTTATTTCAGAATACCACCTCTAACGAAATTGTAGATGTACATTTTATCACATCACGCTGGGTCGATAGGTTTCTTATTAATAACAGAGAAAAGAGCGAATTGTTAATTACAAAGCCTAGCTTTGTTTGGCAATGTGTTGGATACCCAGTAAATATGAAACACGCTACTAATGGTCAAGCTCTTTAAATATTAACGCAACCTGAAATGCATTCGGAGGACCATTTATCTTAATTTTATCATATAATATTCACCCTCGAACCGCCAAGAATTCACTGTAATATTCATATAACTAGCAGTATAACACATCTTCTACCGGGCGTTTCAGTATTGAGAATTTTTGCCGTTCAGTTGGAGCAGTTTAAGTTTATAGTCAGCCCACCCGAAAATCAATATTTGTGACAACATCTGGGTGCAACTGAGGCACGTCCCCAAATGGGGGTTTAAAAATTTGAATGGGGTGGACCCTGAAAAGGTCCGTTTTTGCGTTCTCAATCTTGCAAGGAAGGAACCTCTTCCATGGATATTATACGATAATTTTTTTTTATAATACATTTTTTTAATATTTTTTATAATATAATAATCTTTTGCGTTTGCTTTCACCTTTCTAAATTGATTGTACGCTGTTTTTTACAGATATTAAACTTTGTCTTTGATTTTTGCGCAAAGTGTAAAAAATCATTTTTTTTTTTCTATTTTTCCCTTCAAGATTGTAATTTTTTCCAGATAATTTGGACACAAAACCGGCACTGAAGAATTATCTATCAAACAAAAAAAAAATTAATCGAAATCGGATGAAAATTTTGGAAAAGCATAAACAACATCCGATCTATACATATACAGACACGCACACACATTTTGAGAATTATAGATAGAGCTGGATTTCAAAACAGTTTTTACTTTTGTCTAAATTTCCATGATGAGAAGTTATTATTTACATAAGTACTATTGCCTTCATCTCTTTTGTCCTGATCGTAAAGTTTCGGCTGTTGTTCCTCCATCAGGTATCGGTCGATCTGGGTATCCTTCAGGGAATTTAGGACTTGAAATATACCAATGTTTGGGGATATCTCGTCTAGTTCTTATGATCTCGCCCTATTTTCTTCGAGATTATGTCTGCACTGCCCAGGTGAGGGATTGAATTCACAATTAATATATTACCAATTTAGTGAACCAACGATTTAATCCACTACGTAAGCGTAGATTCAGTAACACCGGTTAAGCAACATTGTGTCTGGTCAGTACCTAGATGGGTGACCGCTAAGGAATATACAGTGCTGTAAGATTGGATGTGCGGGCGGTGTAATTGATAATGGCTCGGAATTGGAAATCGGAGAATTTACGCGCAAATACCATTTGGAAAGGTATGACGCTACCACTACTCCCCACCGCAGCTTACATCCTTATCGTAAGGTTCCGGCTGTTGTTCTTTCTTCGGGTGCAGGTCACTTCTCGTATCCTTCAGAGAATTTAGAACTTGAAATATACCCATATTTAGGCATAATTAACAGAACTTGTACCAGTAAAAGTCATCATTTTCTCCTCCAAAATTCTTACAATCTAAACATATATTTCTGGCTTTAAATAACCTGCAAATGGTTGATAATCCAAAAAAACGAATCAGTCAAATCAGCTTAGACTGAGCGGAGACATCGCGCTCAATAAATGAGTTGTATTAAATATGAAGAAGAGATATGATTAAACATGGACAGCGGAAAGAGAAGAATCTATTCTCGTAGATTTAATAAAGTGTTCAGTTTGAAATTTGCTGTAGGAGGGCAGAGGATGCATCGACTGAAACGCTGTGATAATAACAAAAAAGACGAGGATATTAGTCTAAATGTTAAAATAAGTAATTTTGTTTCGCTTCTGTATTGTTATTGTAACGTTCTGGGTTGATAAATAAGAAATACCCATTGCTAAATCTACCGATGAATATATCAATATATATAACTACAGTCGTTTTATTAAACGGGTACATTTCTCTAGTTATATATTTATTTTTTGTGTTATTTTTTATTTTATTTATTTTTTTTTTTTTTGTAAATTATTATATCATTATTATGTCTTTATTATTAACGATTATTTTGTATCTATTCTCCATGTACTATTATTGACAATATATGGCACTTTATTACGAAAAAGTTGCCTGAGTTATTGTCCCCATTGTTACGTATTTGAGACAAATTTACGAATGAATATCACATCGATTTGCAGGGAGAACAACATAAAATAGATCTTAAAAGCTTTTTTTGGTCTTAAATTCTGACACTAGGTAAAACATCATCGTTTTTTAGTTGATAAATATGGCCGCTGAGAAGTTTTACGGCCGGCGCAAGGGCAACGTCGCTAAGTCTGTGCACGGTCCAAAATATCGCTAGACGATCAATACGGTATATAGATTACAATGAGATGGGCTTTCTAAATTGAAATGCTCATTAGGTAGAAAGGTAATGACCAGACTAAGACAGGCAGATATCATGAACAGACTAAGATAGATAGATAGATAGATAGATAGATAGATAGATAGATAGATAGATAGATAGATAGATAGATATGAAGAGACTGAGATAGATGGACAGATATACACAAATTGAAACATAGACATAAGGGATTGAGATAGATAGATAGATAGATAGATTTGAATAGGCTTATAGATAGATAGATAGATAGATAGATAGATAGATAGATAGATATGAAGAGACTGAGATAGATGGACAGATATACACAAATTGAAACATAGACATAAGGGATTGAGATAGATAGATAGATAGATAGATAGATAGATAGATAGATAGATAGATTTGAATAGGCTGATAGATAGATAGATAGATAGATAGATAGATAGATAGATAGATAGATAGATTTGCAAAATTATTTAACTTGTGTATCGCCATGCACTTCATGAACATCATCCTTACTGGCGTAATAAATCAAACTACAGAAAAACCACTGGCAGAGAATTTCATATACGCAATATGCTCGTTTATATGTAATTCAAACTGTGGCGCCGAATAAGGGCGTGCATGTGACAGTCGGCTTCATCAGATCCTTGGCCCAATGCCATTCAGGATCGAACCCACGGCCCCGGTATGGACTTTTTATCGACTGGAACATCAAATTATTATCATTGCTCAAACGTTGCTCGCGTTGGCTGGTCTTACCATTCTTGTTCGTTCGTCATTAGAAGCGATGTTTGCACCAATGTCGGGAGTAAATAGCTAGGTACGTCGCCAGACAGGCAGCTTTTATTTGTTGATTAAACCCATAGAGATTGTTCGTGACGTAAAGAAAGAAACGTGGGAAGAAAAAGAACGTAAAAAAAGTTGCAAACTAAAGTAAGAAAGGAAACAATCGGGAAGGAATAGAAGATGAAAAGAAGAAAAAAAAACGCAAAGTCGGCAACGAGGTAATATGGGCAAACTAAACATCAATATTTGCAAAAGAAGACTAGTTGATTGTAGAAGTGAAAGTGAAAGTGAAAGTGAAAGTTAGTAAAGGGGTAAAAACCATAAGAAATTACACAAGCGGAACATAAATCAATGATGTTAGTTCTTAGGAGAAGAGAAAGATGAAAATCTACTAAGAAGCAGCGAAAACGACTTCAGAAAAGCCATAAATATATGCAGAAAATATAATATATATATATATATATATATATATATAATTCTAAAAAACGTATGTACGTGTGTGTGATCGGATTTTGTTTATGTGTTCGCAGAGTTTTCATCCGATTTCGATGAATATTTTTTTGATTGATAAATAATTCTTCAGTGCCGGTTTTGAGTCCAAATTGGCTAGAAAAATTACAACATTGAAGGTGAAAATTCGAAAGAAAAAATGAATTTTTGCGCTTTGCACAAAAATCAAAGGCAAAATTTAATGGCTGTAAAAAACAGAGAACAATTAATTTACAAAATTGAAATATAACGCAAAAGATTATTAGAATTATAATATCTATATCTATATATATATATATATATATATATATAGATATATATATGTTATAAATAAAAATTATTGTATATTATTATTATGACGCCGCATGGAAAATGTTCCTTTCTTGCAAGATTGAGAACGCAAAAACAGCCCTTTCCAGGGCCACTCCCACATTCAAATTATTAACCACCCCCATTTGGGGATGTGCCTCAGTTGCACCCAATTGTTGTTACTAATATTGATTTTCGGGTGGGCTGACTTTAAATTTAAACTGCTCTAAATGAACGGCAGAAATTCGTATTAATGAAACACTTGGTTGAAGACAGGTTATACTGCTAGTATATATATAATGTTATATTATCTAAACTGCAATAGGTATATTTTAGTATAAGCTAATAGGTATACTCACATTGCTGAGTGCACGTGTGCCTGTTTGTCTAGGAAGCTAGAAAAACATAATAGGACAGAGTTAAGTCAAAACGAGGCGGAAAACGAATGAGATTTAGTGAGCTTCTTCGAAACTGACGCTCCATTGTATTGATTTTTCTGTAAATATTGAACTTGTAAAAGAATATTCGTAGCCAGAGTTCTAAAACTGATAGTCACAAACAGATTGATTTAGAAAGAATGAGCATTTGGACAGAAGAGGAAGGACTGATAAATGTAGGGTTGGTTAAAAAAGAAAGAAATCAATGTATAGAATTCACAAAGAAAGAAAGAAAGAAAGAAAGAAAGAATAAGTATGGAGAAAGTGTAAAGAAAGAAAGAAAAAAGAAAGAAAGAAAGAAAAAAGAAAGAAAGAACAGAAGGAAAGAAAGAATATGGTTTGAGAATGTCTCGAACAAAGAAATAAAGAAAGAAATCGTCGAACTGAACACACAGATTGAAGAAAGAAAGAAACAAGCAAATAAAGAAAAAGAAAGAAAAAACAAAGAAAGGAAAAAACGGTTAATGTTAAAGAAAGAAAGAAACAAACGAACAAACAAAGAATAAGGATTAAGAAAGTTTAGAACAAAGAAAGAAAGAAAGAAAGAAAAAAAGAAAGAAAGATAAGCAAGAATTAAAGAAAGAACAGATAAGTATTGAGAAAGAAAGAAAGAAAGAAAGAAAGAAAGAAAGAAAGAAAGAAAGAAAGAAAGAAAGAAATGAAAAGAAAGAAATAGTAGAAGAAAATATAGTAAGAGGGAGAAAAGAACGCCTGGAAGAAATAAAAAAATAAACAAACAAACAAACATCAATCTATGAGACAAGAAGGAAACAAACAACAAAGTAATGTTTAGGTATCTAATTGATGCCTGTACCAGAGAGAAAAAAAAACGACGGTACCAGAAATAAGAAAAAAAAACTCTCAGTTAGCTGTTAATCTGCCAAATTTAAGGACCTTCACTTCTCAAATTTATATCAGTTCTTGTCTCCCATACAAAAAGAAATATATATATACATACCCATACATAAAGGTGGGCGGAAAAATTCCTGTCCAGAGTCACTTTCAAAAATAAGTATGCTGATGTTCTTTCATTAAAATACAGATTCAGGGAAAATGTTTTCTAATCGAAAATTATTCAACAGCTCGGCGTAGATATTGTATTTGTGAAAACGTTACCACACTATCTCGTAGGTTATTATGTCCCTTGGCAAACTTAGTGCACATTTCTACAGATATTTATGAAGACGTCACTCGAGACCATAAGAAGATTATTAAAATTAGACAACTATGTATACATAATAAAAAAAGCACTGTTCTTTTTTCTCAAAATACGTGAAGCTATTCCTATAAAAGAATTTACCTTTATTAGGTTGGGGCAAAAATAATGTCGTTTTTTGACGTTCAACTTCAAAAGAAAAACGACATTATTTTTGCACCAACTTAATAGCACAATACATTTTGCCATGTGGGAAGGAATTTCCCTAGGTCACTGTGACATGATATGACCCATAAAGTCATTAGAATAATTTACCGACATATCGACCCTTGCTGGATTATTTAATATCGAATAGAATATCGACAAAAACTAAAAATTACATTGAATGAAAATATAGCTAGACAGAGAGGCTTGCTTTGCACTAGAGTAATATTAGGTAGACATTGTTCACGGTTATACCCGAATATGTAACGATCCACCCGGAATGTGTCTCCTCTGGTGGTGCTGTTGGTGTCATCTTACTGATGAACCCAAACCTCTAAGAATCCAACTTAAAAGCACATATTTTAAACTGTTTTAGCATAATGATGAGGATAGTGTGGACCTAACATTTGAGTAACGACGATGTTTTTGTGAAAATGGAAACAAAAAGAAAATAATAGTTAAAATTAGGAAGAGACAATTGACATTAATGGGGTAATATGATGAGAAAAGAGGGCTTGGAAAATCTGATACTCATGGGACAGATAAGGGCAAGAGGGATAGAGGAAAATAACGCATGACATAGCGAGCTTAAGTAAATAGATGGCGGAACAGGGCTTAGGAGAAATTAAAAACTACAAGTATCAGGAAGTTGTGGAGAGCTAAGATCGTCTACGTCCTGAGAGCACACGGCATATAAAGAAGAATTTTACTTGTGAGATTAGACGTTTCTATGCAGAAAAACTTTTGCTTTCATTGTCATGCCACTTACGGATGTCTCAGTTTTAGTTAGTTCCCATTTAGTAACTCAACTGTCCAAGTTTTTTTTTTTGTTCATCTCTCCTGTGGCAGGTATTGAACTCACAGCACTTTGGGTCAAATCACTGGATTACTTCAACTAACGCTTTTATCCACTGGGCCATGTGTCATAGATTTAGTGCTATATTTTGTTTGTGTAGCAATTTTCGGTGTTGGACAAAACATCGCAAATTATCCTGTATTAGGTTTCTGAATTTCCTATCCGAAATTTGTAATAAATTATCAATACACAATCCCGGACTTACATATAGGCTTAACTGGTTGAAGCCTAGAGTCTCAAAATCTAAGGGCCTCCAGCCAAGGGGTATATTTCTGGCACTGCCATAGGTCTTTCTTACACACGCTGTCAAAAAGCATTGTAGACTCTAAACTTCAGTAATTTTAAACAGCCGTCATTATCCTAGACTTTTTTCTTTTTTTTCTTTTTTTTTAAGCGATTCACACCAAGCAAGGCGTGAAGCCACTAGGATGCAAAGAAGATTTGGAGCAAGATCAGATAGGAGTGATAGAAGAAAGGATGAGGAGAAGGATAATGGATAGATCAAGGCAACTGGAGATGTCGATTGACATTACTTTTGAATAGTTGGAGATTATAGCTCTCAGGAAAACAAGATTAGGAAAGGGAGTTCCACTGACGAGAGGTGCGAGATATGAAGCTATTGGAGTAGAAGAGATAGCTACATTTAATAGTTTCAACAGTGAAAGGGTGAGAGCGGGATGCCAGCCTCGTAGGGCGCTTGAACTCATGAAGTCTGGGAACCAGCGAATGCAGCTCCTCGGAGCAATTGCCATGAAAGTATTTGTAAAAAAAGACAGAGAGAGGCGACGGTGCGTCTGTGGGAGAGACTTTACCCAAATTATTTAACTTAACACTCTTCCGTTTTCCGCTACTCGTGAGAAGACAGGATTTGGAAGGACCTCACAAGTGCAATAGCCTAGGACCTCTATTCATCGAAATCAGGCCCTGTTACTACACCTAAGTATTTGAAGTGTTTAGAATTGATTAATCCCGCATCCTGAACATTTATGATAGGCTGATGGCATAAATAAGATAGCACTTACATTTTAAATTAAACTTATGAATCCACTCAAGTTTTCAACGGTGTAATTAAGGAGACCTATTCTTAATTGATAACATTGGCGCCCTTGATAATAACCGTTGCTGATCGGAAGTATTCAAATAAAAACGTTAAGAACATTGACCAGATTCCTAATCATTTTGATCGCAGTGTACCGCAACTCATGTGTTGAAAATTTAATTAGAAAATGAATGAAGAGAATTTGGTACTGATTCGGCGTTTAAGTCAAAGTATAAATGCAAGGTTTACAATACAGACAGGCAGAAACTTCTCAAGTGAAGTTTCTTGGAGATTTTTAGGATCTGTTATATAACAAACAAAACAAAAGTACGTTCCCACTTTTTCGCTTTCATTTAATTTAACTAGCGTCATTTCTCTTCTCTTCCTCCTCTTCCTCCCTTGTCCTTCTTCTTCTTCTTCTTCTTTATTGATATCCCTTCGCATTTTTTCTTTCTTCTTTTTCTTTATTCCCATCTCTTTTTCTCTTGCTACATTTTACATCTTTCTCTGCTCCTCCTCCTCCTTCTTCTTCTTCGTTTTTATTTCCGTCTATTTTTCTTCTTCTTTGTTGATATCCTTCATATTTCTCCTCCAGCTTCTTCTTGTCCTTCTTCCTTTTTAGCGTTTCTTCTTCTTCTTCTTCTTCTTCTTCTTCTTCTTCTTCTTCTTCTTCTACATTTTAAGTCTCCTTTTTTCTATAATGTCCTCTCTTCTTCTTCTATATTGATATCCTTCATATTTCTTCCAAATCTTTTCTTCTTCTTCTACATTTTAAGTCTCTCCTTTTTTCTTTAGTGTCCTATCTTTTTCTATATTGATATCCTTCGTATTTCTCCCACATCTTTTCTTCTTCTTCTTCTTTTAGATATTTTCTTCTTCCTCTTCTTTATTGATAACCCTTCATATCCCCCCTCCTATTTCTCCTCCTATTTCATTATGTCCATTTCGTCTCCTTCTCCTTCTTCTTCACTTTCTTACTTTTTATCTTAAACCGATTTAGTAGCAACGAGCATCCCCAATTTGGCTTTATAATATATCTAAACACGAGTCTAGCACAATCCTTTAAGGGCAAGAATAGAGATTATGTCTTCTTAGAAAATCAGCATTCACGACCCTACTCTTTGCCAAAGGCCTAAAAACAACTCTCTCAATCAGCAAATGATATATGGCACCACCGCCAGTGCTTCTCGCTAAACATATATTGTCACGACTTTTACTCTTATTCTTTTGATGTGTCATCTCCTTTCAGGGCGTAGGCGATCATGGATCTCCATCCTCCTCTATCCCTTGCAGCTTTCAACAAGTTCCTTTCTTTCTGCTATTTCCCCAGACCACGTTCTCTCATCCATCTGCTCAAGCCCGCCAGGAATGCCACGAGCTGCTTTCCCTTGTGTCTCTTTCCCTCATTCGACCCGTGAGTATCAGATGCCTAAGGCCCTCCCAGAAATTTCAGCTTCCTCTTCCTGATGTGAATCATGATCCTCCTCCTTGTATGCATCCTCTCCAAGACCTCACCGTTGCTCACACACTCGGTCCACGAAATCCTCAGCATCCTTCTGTAGAACCACATATCCGTTGCCACGAGTCTGTTCTTTATCTTTGAGAAAATCGCTCAACATTCGCTGCCGTAAAGAAGGACAGATGTCACGTAACAGCTCAGTATTCTTTTCTTTCTTACCAAAGAAATCCTCCTGGCTTGCAATAATCTTTCCAGCTTTTGGAATGCGTCTTCGGTCATCCAAATACGTCTACGTATCTTGGTGTCGCAATTAAAGTCCTCTGTCAAAACGCTTCCCAGATATTTAAACTTCCGCGTCTGCTTGATTCTACTTACCATTTTGAAAAAACAAAGCATTTTCACCGTTATTTGGAGTTTATATTTATTAATATTTATATATATTTATCATTTTAAACATTATAGGCTTATTTTCTGAAATCCCTATTTGTTTTTACATTGATGACAAGGACGATATGATACGGACGGGAGATGTAATGCAAATCGTAGAAAATAAAGTGGTTTAAGAAAATTATATACCATTACTGCTATCTCGAAACCGACAGTAATCACCTCGATTATGAAGAGGAATAAATTTGAAGATCAGATCTCTCACCCGGAATTCCAATGCTCTAACATTACAATGACTTCTAAAATGTCTCCGAAAGAAGAAGAAAAAAAACATACAAGTGTCATCAATTATCGATTGAATAGCGGGAACTAATTCCAAGTGATACATCCACTCTAGTTTAATCAGAGCCAGGATTTAGATTCTGTTTAATCTAAAATTCTGAAATCTCTTGAGAAGCGACCTTCTAAGCAAATAGTCTGAAGAAAATTTACAATTGAAATTCGACGTTTATGTTCATTTTCATTTGCAAGAAAACATTTTTTAGGTTTCTTTCAAAATTGGCTTCTTTTTGTGGATAACTGACTGAGATTTCTTTTCAAAATTTGTTTTTTTTTTTGTTTTTTTTTTTGCCTTATTATTTTAATCAATTATCGATCAAGCTGTCATGGCAGGATAGAGTTTTTTGTTTGTTTTTTTTTATTATAAATGACACTTGACATTTTGACAGATACCACCATCGAAAACAAACATTATCTATCTATCTATCTATCTATCTATCTATCTATCTATCTATCTATCTATCTACATTTTCTTTCGAATAATTGTTGACATATGTCTAAATTATTTAATCAAACCTTTTAATATATATATATATATATATATATATATATAATTTGTTGAAACTTTTCGGCCATTTGTGAGGAATTTATCAAAATTCAGATTATTGTCAGAATGGTCTTCCCGCTTAGTGGACACCAGTTATTGCACCATCTTATATATATATATATATATATATATATATATATATATATATATATATATATATATATATATATATATATATATGCTCTACTTTTGTATAGAACACTATTTTTAAAAAATAATAACAAAAATACTAAAGAACTTTGGATTATTTACCTAACGAGTTCTTTCTTATTTTCTATATATTTTTACACACACACACACGCACAAACGTATATATATATATATATATATATATATATATACAGAGAGACAGAGGAAGTGCTAGTCTGCGTGCGTTTGAGTAAAATTAGACTTATGTAAGTAAAGCGAGCGGCTATAGATCTATTACATTATTCCTTATCTCAACGCGTATGTATATATATATATATATATATATATATATATATATTATTTTATGGCGTGTATTTGTATACAAATACACGTATGTCTATACATCTGATTAAATGTAGATGGATTTGCGTGCGTTCAACTTTTGTCATTTATACCTATGCATTTGTCTTTCCGTTTCGAGGTGCGTGCAACAGTCTAAACAAGGTTGATATGCGCGTGCGCACACATACTTCTCCCGCTATTGATTTTTCGTGTTTATAAAAAGTAATTTTATATCATTACGCACGCATCTATTAATATAGGTTTGCGTCATAAGCACAATTCGCCAACGAATGTTCTCACTCCTTAGGATAAATGTTTTCAACTTTTTTCGTAAACAGATGTTTTTAATGTATTGATATAATCACCGCCTATCTATCTATCTATCTATCTATCTATCTATCTATCTATCTCTCACCCGATCTCTTTCATACTCTCTCCTCAACAATTTCTTTTTCTCTCCTCACTTTTGTTAAACTTCCTTTCTCAAGAGTTTCAAATCACCCTCTTTATTTCAAATACCTCACTCCCTTAAAATATTATATATGTATATATATATATATATATATATATATATATATAAATGTGTGTGTGTGTGTGTGTAATCACTCTCTTTATTTCATGCTCTTCATTTCAAATACCTCTCTTCTTATATATATATATATATATATATATATATGTGTGTGTGTGTGTGTGTGTGTATTTCAAATATTTCTCTTCTTTTATATATATATATATGTACATATATATATATATATATATATATATATATATATATATATATATATATATATATATATATATTTCAAATAGTTCCCTTCCTTTATATATATATATATTTCAAATATTTCTCTTCCTTTCTCTTATATATATGTGTGTGTGTGTTTCAAATATTTCTCTTCTTTTATATATATATATATATGTACATATATATATATATATATATATATATATATATATATATATATATATATATATATATATATATATATATATATAAATACAAAGACAAGAGGAAAAATTTTCCGACATGTTTCGTCAAATGACTGAATTTATCAATGTAATGTAGGAGTTATATTGTTGCATGTGTTTATATACACATTTAGGATCTTATTGGTTTATCAAGTCTTTTAAATTTGGGAACGTTTATGAATGTTCATTAGGTGGTTAGAAGTTCAGTCACAATATATGGATGACAAAAAGTGCCATAATTCAAATCCAGGCAAAATTAAACTAGTATTATTCATCCTCGCTTTTGTATATAAACACGTGCAACAAAATAAATGATACAGAGTCATTCAGCGGACAAAACGCGTCGGCTAAGAATAGTTTTTCCTCTTGTCTTTTTATTAATTTTGTTCCTTTGTGTGTGGGAGGTGTGTGTGTGTTTGTGTGTGTGTGTGTTAGTATCAAATACAGACCAAAGAAGGATCGGTATTCGACAGAATAAACTAAAGAACAAATCAATCTAACGTTTAACTTTTTAAAATGAGAAATGAAGAAAAAGAAAAAAGGAATTCTGGTATTTTTATTTAGTGTTGTTTGATCTTCATTGGTTAATCAGGTTTCATGTGCATTCGACTTGATAAACAAACGTTGGTATAATTTATAGAATTCCGAATATTTACAGTTTTTCAGTTAAGCTTAGCGTACGTTAATTTCTTGTAACCTATAATGGATGCGTCGTATCTCCTTGAATTCGGAAATCAATTGAATGTAACGAAACCGACTAGAATTCGAAGGCGGCACTCCGATTTCACATTGTAACCTAATTTCCATTACACCATCGGCATATCCAGATAGATAGATATAAATAGATATGTACACATTGAGTGAGTGATTTTCTACGATTTATCGACCCGTTTCAGGTTATTTAAAGCCAGAAATATGTTTAGGCTGTAAGATTTTTTTGTGAGATAATGCACATTGAGTAATACTAGATTTTATAATGAGCCCATAGATCATGGTAGAAGAAGTAATTTCATACATTTACCAAAGGTATTTGAGTGCAAATTAATATAACTAATCCAACCGAAATTGAAACTCGGCTCTCCAATTTAAAATCCATTGCACCACCCGCACATCTTACAGCCACGCGTATTCTCAAACTGATACCCATCTAGGCACTGAACAAGCTAGATGTTGCTTAAATTCGGTGATCGTACGGGAACAGGTGTTTCAACGCCATATGTCTTGTACAGGAGGAGATAGATAGATAGATAGATAGATAGATAGATAGATAGATAGATAGATAGATATGGACAGTTATAGATCGATAGATAGATAAAAACAATTACTTCGTAATCCTGTCTTCTTTTTCGCCTCGCTTTCAATATTTCATTGTTTCTCTCTTCGTATCAATTAGAATTTCTCACCTTCTCTGACGCTTGCTTTTTATCCTGGTTTCTCTCCCATCTACTCACCATCATCTCCCTCCCGAAATGTGTCAATTTCCTCGATTTTATTTTCCTAATTTTCTTTCTATTTCATTCCATTACTCTTGCCAATAAACATTTTATTTTCGGTTATTTTTTCTTTACCTACATGAGTTACCTCCCTTGCTGTACGCCTGTCTTCTTGAATACAAGCGGCGTTTCTTGGAACGAGGCCATCCTAATACATTACTTTCTTCTAAACTTTTTTGTTTAATGTTTTTTCTGAAGTTTTATATATTTATTTTTTTAAGTAGTATACAAATTTGCAAATTTTTTTCTTGCAGAAATTTTATTGGTGGTTTGTATGAAAACTTATCACGAGATGTCCCCTCCTCTCCCATCACTCTCAAGCTTATATATACTATTTCTACTGTTTCTTTTTATCTGTCTTTCTCCATATATATATATATATATATATATATATATATATATATATATATATATGTGTGTGTGTGTGTGTGTGTGTGTGTGTGCGTGTGTGTGTATAAATATATCTATATATTAGTTATGCCTAGTTTTATATATATATTTTACATGTATATATATATATATATATATATATATATATATATATGTTTATTATATATGTATATTATATATATGGATGACAGAGTGAGTGTGTGTGTCTGTAGATATATGGGGATTCGCGTGTGTTTCTGTTATAAAATTCAGGAATATATATATATAATATCTTTGCGTATAAATAATTATGACGAACCCAATGTCAAGTGGGACTGGACTCAACGATTAACAATTCAGATTCATTACGATACGCCACAGTACCTGGCATTCCAGAGCGGTCACCCATCTAGGTACTGACTTGGCTAGATGTTGCTTAACTTCTGAGTTCCTACTGGAACTGGTGTTTCAACATGATTTCATAAGACATAATACCTGCACATACAACATTTACAAGCGGCCACCCATCTAGGTATTGACCAGACTAGACGTTCCTTTACCTCGGAGTTCCTACTGAAACCGTTGTTTCAACGTGATTTAATAAAGCATACAACCCGCAAATCAAAACTTGCAACATTTCCAAGTCGTCACCCATCTAGGTACTTACCCGGCTCGACTTTGCTTAACTGCACTGATCGTACAGGAACCGGTATTTCAACATGATGTGACTGTAAGTCATATCACCCTTACATCCAAGCTTGCCACATTCCTAACCGATCACCCATCTAGGTACTGACCAGGTTCAACCTTGCTTAACTTCACTGATCGTATAGAAACTGGTGTTTCAACGTGATGTGAGTGTAAAGCATATCTTCCTCATATCCAAGCTTTCAACATACCCAAGCGGTCACCCATCTAGGTACTGAACAGGCTCGACGTTGCTTAATTTTTGGTGATCGTACAGTAATAAAAAGGCTTAAACACTAATATTCCATGGTCATAATTTATTCCATTGGAATCGTAAATACGATCCAATTCATCAGACCTACAAATTCAAAAAGAAAACAGAAAAAAAACTACTCCGGAAATAAAAATAGAATTTAGGGAGAGTGTAAGTATGAGAGTGTGGGACGAATGTTAGTTCATAAGAGAGGGGTTAACAGAGAGGGTTATTTAAAAACTAGGTGTGAGTGGAAGGGGGGAAAATGATTGTTGTCGGATGTCTAATACAATAAAGATACATTTCGTGGTGACATACACACACCATGGCCGATCAAATCTTAAAGAAGGAGGGAGAGGTAAGGAAAGAAGTGGTGGGGAAGAAAGATGGGGCGGGTGAAATTAAAATTGAAAGCGACGCTGTGTACAAAAAATATACATGTGTGTATATGCACCTGTGGATTTTGCACATATATGTATATTTACCACTAATATTATCTATCTATCTATCTATCTATATATATATATATATATATATATATATATATATATATATATATAATTATTTATTTAAAAAAAATTATAACATAAATATGTTATAAAATCACTACAAAAATAGCCATTTTGTTTACACCAATTATATATATATATATATATATATATATATATATATATATATATATAATTAGTTCGAAAACAAACACCCCTCGTTACGAAGGTTCGTTGTTAAGTTTTTTGAATTCTGATATACCCTTGTATTTTGATTGGTCATTGCATATAACATAGTTTCCCCTATCGAGGG
>OZ010602.1:74418256-74430756 GCA_963932145.1 Acanthosepion lycidas | reverse complement strand
ATTGATGAAAGATCACAAATAGATTAATATAGAATGAAAGATCTATACACATGAAAACTTAAGTTACGTAGTTAGATGTGAACATAGATACGAACAGACTGAGATAGATAGATAGATAGATAGATAGATAGATAGATAGATAGATAGATAGATAGATAATCTGCACCCTTATTATTCGATTTTACACACTTTTTTATTTTTCTTCATCTCTCACGTTTCTCCTCCTCCTTCTTCTTCTTCGTCTCTCTTCTTCTTCTTTTCTTCTGCTCTCTCGTTTTCCTCTCTTTTTCGCTCAACACCAACTACCACCTTCATTTCTCCAAAACTAGACGATGTCCTTTCTAGCTTCTGCCAAGCCGTGCAATTATCACTGAGGTTATTTAGCCGCCGTCTTGACAGCGGCCATGGCTCTCGTCCAAGCGGATTACATTTGTCTATAGTGAGTTGTTTAGAAGATTTTACCTTTTCAAGAAGCCAGTAGAGAGCGGCGATAGGAACTTTTAACCCTTTCAATCTAGATTTTACGTTTATTTTCACCATCTTTATTAAGTCGCTTCTGAAAAACATTATATACGATAGTAATGAACGTTAAAAAATATTAAGTATATTTCGCGAATAAGGTTTTGCAATGCTAATGTGTGCTCTGTATACTTGGAACTACACCCAACTTGCACACGTACGAATCCAGGCGCTTCGACGCGCAGACACAAAACTATTGGATAGATAGATAGATAGATAGATAGATAGATAGATAGATATGAAGATAACACGAGAGAGAGAGAGGAAGAGGAAGAGATATATGAATAACTAGAGACAGCTCTTTAGTTTGGTAAATAATTAGAAACAGATAGATAGATAGATAGATAGATAGATAGATAGATAGATAGATAGATAGATAGATAGATAGACTAAAGCAAACACAAAAATGGATAGACAGACATTATAGATAGATAATGAACAGACTGATATAGATAGATAGATAGATAGATAGATAGATAGATAGATAGATAGATAGATATGAAGATAACACGAGAGAGAGAGGAAGAGGAAGAGATATATGAATAACTAGAGACAGCTCATTAGTTTGGTAAATAATTAGAAACAGATAGATAGATAGATAGATAGATAGATAGATAGACTAAAGCAAACACAAAAATGGATAGACAGACATTATAGATAGATAATGAACAGACTGATATAGATAGATAGATAGATAGATAGATAGATAGATCCATCATAGCTTTTGTGCTTCATTGAAACTGTTCTTTTTCTTAAAGCCTATTTTAAATTCTTTCTCCTTTTATGACTCCTCACTTCAGTTCTCACTATCCCCTTTTCTTTCTTTTTTATGTTCTCTCTAGTTTACATTCTTCTACCTGTCACTTCTCTTTTACCCTCTCTTTCTCTCTTTTCCCCCTCTCTCCCTCCTCTCTCTCTCTCTCTCTCTCTCTCTCTCTCTCTCTCTCTCTTTCCTTGGTTGGCTTCTAACTGCCAACGACGACTAAAAGCTTTTTGTTAGTGCTACTTCCTCACACATCGGAGCCACAACAACTGACTTAAGAGAATGTTCACTGATGACGTCAGCGCTATGACGTAGGCTGAACGCGCCTACAGCCAGCACCGAATAATAATATACAAGAATAAGAGCATACGGCAACATACCGTAATACACACACACAGAGACTAAATATGTATAAATATATTTAGCAATAGATCGATACATCTAACAGGATAGATAGATAGATAGATAGATAGATAGATAGATAGATAGATAGATAGATAATGAACAGACTGAAATAGATAGATAGATAGATAGATAGATAGATAATGAACAGACTGAGATAGATAGATAGATAGATAGATAGATAGATAGATAGATAGATAGATAATGAACAGACTGAGATAGATAGATAGATAGATAGATAGATAGATAGATAGATAGATTTGATAGATAGATAGATAGATAGATAGATAGATAGATAGATAATGAACAGACTGAGATAGATAGATAGATAGATAGATAGATAGATAGATTTGATAGATAGATTTGATAGATAGATAGATAGATAGATAGATAGATAGATAATGAACAGACTGAGATAGATAGATAGATAGATAGATTTGATAGATAGATAGATAGATAGATAGATAGATAGATAGATAGATAGATAGATAGATAATGAACAGACTGAGATAGATAGATAGATAGATAGATAGATAGATAGATAGATAGATAGATAGATAGATAGATAGATAGATAGATAGATAGATCTGTTGGTGATCTCATGATATACCTCGATATATACATTTAAAATAATATATATTTTAAATAACCTAGCATGAAAATAATTATTCCATTTCCTTCTTTGGAGAATCGTAAATATGTTTTCTTGAAGATACAAAAATGCATCTTCCTATTAATAATATAGTAGGAAGTATTGGTCGCTTAAAACCACACCACAAAACCCCATTCAGATAATGATATTCTCATACATCTGAATGTTTTCATTACCCCCTCCCTCAATAACCAATCCTGTAACAATTGGGCAGATGGCGTTGATTCTTTCAGTTTGGCCAAGTATATCGTTCATATCTAATCATGACAATGTTACAGAGCATAGTCATGTGAACTTCTCGGGATTTAACGCGATTTCAGATGAGATTTCCATTTTCTTCTTCTTTGAAAATAAAAGATGCTCATTGTTCATTCACTTTTCTTGTTTACTGTTTCGCGAAGCACCGTTATTCTCTTCGATTTTATCCAAACATTATGTCTCCTCTCTTGGAATTTAGCTCCAGAAGTGCTGAGTGGAAAAGCAAAAGCAAATCTGTGGACGTATTTTTCACCGTTTAGTATTTTATCCATAGATCTACCCTGTCTAAATGTTCCACAATAGACTAGTAGATATAAACTGAACATGCACATTCACAAATAAAATAGGCACAAAGATTATATATATATATATATATATATATATATATAAACAACTGATTGGTGCAGCTAGAGGATGCTGCAAAAGTAACGCCCTGAGACGGATAGGATGACGTGGCGAAATAGCCAGCACTAAAAACCTCACACTTTTGGGGCCTACTAAAAGATTTTGTGCACAGGCTATTAATGAAAACAATTCCCAAATTAAGCAATTTCTCGCAAACTGACTAAAATTAATGTAGAAATATATCAAATGTTACTGATAGGCATGTTGGACTGAACATGAAGGGGAGAATTTTGAAATGTTAAATAGTTTGTTCGTAACAGAATATGTTGTTTTGATGTGACAATTCATTTCATATTGACTCAAATATGGGTATCCGTTAAAACTAACGTTTCAGCAGTAAATCAAAAATCATTCAGATTAATATATGAAAATTACATTCCTAAGAATTGTCTTTGTTTACGTTAGGATATGAAAGTGAAAAGAATCTGTGTTCAAAATCAGTATTTTGTTAATCGTGTCCAATAGGACAAGGCGCGTTGGGTCTAATGATGGTTTCGCCTAAAAGGACGCCTTTGCTCAAATACATTCATTAAAATAACGTTTATGCAATAAATTATATATTAGGTTGGTGCAAAAATAATGTCGTTTTCTCACATAGTAACATATGTGAGAAAACGACATTATTTTTGCATTATTTTTTGAGAAGGAAAATTTTTTTCTTCCTCTTTTAAATTAAAAAAAAAATGTTCCTATTTCTTTTTTCTTCTTCCTTTTTCCTTTTGTCAGGACAAATTGATTTCATTTCTAAAAAAAACTTTGGTCCGAAGAGCTGACAATTTATATATATTCATAAAATAAATTATCGCTGAAATGGATTTGTAAGGACTGTCTTTTAACACACACACACACATACACATACACACGCGCACACACACACACATGCATACATATATATATATATATATATATATATATATATATATATGTGTGTGTGTGTGTGTGTGTGTGTCATTTATTAATGTATATATTTGAGGAGCAACCTTTCTTTAAAATATATTTCGTTAAATATAAGAAACAAGAATTTGATTAATTTTTACTTAGTTTTTGCAGCGTTCTTACATTTTTTCGTTTTGTGGGAGTACGGAAGTGCCAAAATTGTCTAAATTATCCATAGTCCCAAGAGCTTTCACCCACTTCTTTAGCTATCTTCAAGGGGATTTGTTTTAGGTTTTGTTAATTTCTCTTCATGCTTTGACTGGTTAAGATGTAATTGATTTTTTGTGTCGTTTTGTATACTATAGGGTGTTTCATTAAGACGGATTATATATAAGGGTGTTTCATTAAGACTAATCAAAGTCAACAGTAAATAAAACAGTGTCATTGGTGAAAATGTATTTATTTCTCTGTTGGATCATGTTATCTAAGTCATTGCAATTATCCGTTAAAAATAATATCGCCCAATACCGGCCACATCTGAAAAAAAAAAAAAAAAAAAAACAGTAGACGCTTAAACTTAATTCACATTTAAAATCGGTCCAAGTTATTGGAACTAGTTGAAGCGTTTATTATTTCCGGGGTTGATCGCGGCTGGAATTCCAGTAAGCATCTTTGGATCTTTTAAAAGACTTTCGACATTCCATTCCCAAAGTTAAATAAGATGAGGTTGATAGTGGGAGAATCATGTTTAATTTAGAGAGACTCGTCTACCCATGTTTTGTCCTGCCATTTGCCCATATCTGAGTGAGGGGGAGGAAAGATGCATTCACACCTTTCCAAAGATTATTAACACAAAAGTAAACGTAATGAACGCGACTGCAATTCGAACTCGGACCTCCGATTCCTCAATCCGAGCCGTTATCCATTACTCCATCGTACCTCCACCTATCTCTAAGCGCATTGAAATATGACTAAACTGAATTTTCTCCCTTTCACGCTGTGTTTCTCTGTGTGTTTTTAGAGTACATATTGCTTTTAGAGTACATATTGCTTTTAGAGTACATATTGCTTTCGCGTATATTTCGAATGATTTTATTCCTAACAATTTAGCGATGATATTTTTTTTTGATATCTTTTTTTTTATGTAATCCCTTACAAACTAGTGGCATTCTCGCCTTGCTATACTGAAATAATTAAAATTAAAATAAGGTCACTCTGCACACTGCAATGTTTGCCTTCTTGAACAATTAAAAATCTACCATTTCTCCGTGTATGGAATACTGCTGCCATATCTGGTCTGCTATACATCTTGAGATTCTTGACAAAATTCAAAGAAGGATCTGTAATGTAATCAATTCTAACCTTGTATCTCGACTTCGGTCACTATCTCACCGACGTGACGTGGCTTCTCTCTGTCTTTTTCTACAAATATTTTAATTCTGACGAACCTTCTTCCCGGTAAACATGCTATTAGACTGGCATCTAGATCGCACCCTTTTACTGTTGAAATAGGTAATGCAACCGCCAATTCTACTCCAACAGCTTCTTTTCTGCACTTCCAACCTGTAGAACTCTCTTCACTTTCCTTGCTTCCCTGATAACTACAATCTTCAAAAAGTGTAATGAAACGTCAATCGCTATCTTCCGTTTTCTTGAATCTCGTTCATCTTCATTCATCCCTATATTCAGTCTTCTCTTTCATGTTCACCCTCTGTAATTCCTTGCGAAATAGTGGCATTCTCGCCTTGCTAAGCTCAAATGATTAAAATTAAAAGAAGATGAAATGTTCAATTAACATAGAAAAACCAGAGTCTCTACTGGTAAGCGATGTGCTGCCTGTTCAAAATTGCCAACCAATTTCCTCCAATGAGTTCATGTTTTACATGCTGACCCAATTATGTAAAACTATTCCAAACTATGTTCCGACAATTACACAATTACGAGCTAAAATGGCGTCTTTGTCTTGCACCGTTTGGTTTGAGAATGACAAAGGTATTGCGAATGACGAGAATAACCGTCACTGCATTCATTAAAAGACCGGTTCCTCTTATTGGGGCTTTAAATTTACATGATATTTCTCTTAAAAGATTCTCAGAAAAAAAAGATTTCCTCTTTATGTCCAGTAAATCTCATCACTCTTTTCTTTTTTTGTACGCCGGCCTTCTTCAGGTGTTTGGAATGTCGAACTTAACCCTTTATTTCGCTCATTCGGGTAGACTGTTCTAGTTCCACGTGCCATATTAATTAAGTTATCAGTTATCTCCTATCAATTATATCCCTCAGAAATTCCCCACTGCCTTAACCGGGTATTGAACTCACACTCTTTGGGTCCTAACCAAGGCCTTTATCCACTGTGCCATGTGTCTTTGAGGACATGAATTTCTGGGTATTATCAACCTAATGTCTTCAGCAACCATTTTTACCAGTGCTCATATTGCAATTTTTTGCTGTTATCAAATCATGTTTTTACCAGAGCTCATATTGCAACGTTTGTTGTTATTATCGCTTTTTCTCTGACTCTCCTTATTACTGGTTCCCATATTATAGTCATTTCTATGCTTGGTCGGCTAAAGTAACGTGGTAGTTCAAAGACTTATGTCATTATTTTCACCTTCAAATACAACACAAATTATATGCAAACTCACACGGGTACGTACAATAATTGTACATTTCTTTTACGCTATGGATTCATCAGTACAATGCGGAAGAGCGTCTCATGGTAGAGAATTATTGAATGAGGGTATTTTATAGATGGATTTTGGTGTCGCATTTTCCATCCTCTCTTAGAAGACTTCCCAAATATTAAAACTTCTGTACTTGTTTAATTTTGAACCAATATTCTATTTGAACCAGTATTCTATTTGAACCGATATTCTATTTGAACCATATTTGAGCCAGCATACTATCTGAATCATATTCTATATAAACCACTATTCTATTTGAACCAGTATTCTATTTGAACCACTGTACTCATCTCCGCCAATCTAGTCAACTACAGCGTTGATTAAAACATATCGGGTTTCCTGGCAGTTGTGACTGGTGATCCGTTTGGTACGGTTTATAAACCCATTGTGGATTATTTCAAGACGAAAAATACTTTTACATTGTAAGAATTTTTATGGAGATATAATGATAGTTTAATGGTACAAGTCTTACTGATTAACCCATAGCAGGTGGAGAAGAGATGGATCAATACATTTCCCACGAACCCAACGGGAATTGTAACTCGGATCTCCGATTAACAATTACGAGCCATTATCAATTACACCACCCGCACAGCGAAGATAACAGCATATGGTATTCCCAAGTGTTCACCCATCTAAGGCTCAACTTTGCTTAACTTCGGTGACGTACGTGAACCAGTGTTTAACATGATTGGTAGTTATGAGTTCAATTCATAGCTCTTGTTTGGTTTGGTTTGTTTTACATCGTATCAACCTCAATGGCTTATTTAATGCCGATTTTTATTGATGTAATATATATATATATATATATATATATATATATATATATATATATATATATATATATATTTATTTTCAAAAATGTATTGATGGTAATAATTTTTCTTCAAAAATTTATTGCTTGGACTTTTTTTTTTTTACAAAAACATATTGCTTGTATTAAAACCTATTTTTACACTTTCATAGTGTTGTACCCCCAGTTTGGGAAGGTTAAATATTTGCCCATAGCTGGGACCCTAACAGGTGTTACTACCCGGGTTTAAGGTGTACCTGAAAACGACAGCAATTAAAATGCGGTTACACGCTTTTCAAATCCTCCTGATCAGAGCCGTTGCTGCTGGATGTAGTTTATCGTCTTACACAGGACGCGGATGTAGTTTATCATCTTACCCAGGACGCGGACGTAGTTTATCGTTTTACCCAGGACGCGGATGTAGCATATCGTCTTACCCAGGATGCGGATGTAGTTTATCGCCCTAGCCAGGACGCGTATGTAGTTTATCGTCTTACCCACGACATGGATGTAGCTTATTTTCTTGCCCAGGACGCCCTAACTCTGGTAGTTTTGAAAAGTATCGTACTCTGCTTCAGTGGGAGAAACGAACACTTGACACCAAAGGTGAATAAGACTGGTACGTACTGATACGAGTTATCTCTCCTTGGCATAGATTGTAACATGAGAACTACCTATCACCTTGGTTTGTACAAATGTTCCGATTCGAAATTCCAAGAAAAGGGTTTTATACTATTATTCACCCAGTAAATAGCCCAAGAGCCAGTCAAGTTAGAGAGTTGCCGAAAGAGGTGATCTAGATGAGTACGAAGTGAAATTTATGGGGTTATGTAGTAGCAGTTGAACCTAGTCTTGAATAGGTTTTGATCGAAGTTATCGGGAAAATAATAGTTCTTGGGAAGAAGCTGAGGGAAACTTAGTCCTTTCTGAGGGAATACAACTGGAATAAGTCTACCATATATTCATGGCACAGCGGCTATTTACCATGTACGGAGGGTAGAACGGCTGAATCGTTGTAATATAACAACCGAGGTGAGCTGGTTCGAATAAGAAAGCTTATAATAAGAATAATTTCGTGTTAATTTAATTTTTTTTCTCAAATTTCTTTCTCTTTTATCTATATTTTCATTCGTTTATTCTTTCATTCTGTTTTCTTCTTGTATTCCTTTTCTTTCATTCTCTTTTAATGATTTAATCATTCTTCCCATACATTCCTCTTCTAATTCATTTCTTCTTTGAGCTCGTTCTTCGACTCGTTTAGACCAACTAATTTTCCCTTTTTATTTCCACCATTTTGTCTCTAAATGGATTGCCTACTTTCACTTTCACTTTCACTTTTAGCTCTTATTTTCTCGAACCTCTTTACATCATTTGTTCATATTTAATCAAGTTTTGGCGTTTTGCTCACAACTGCAAACACTTTGGCCATTTTAGATGCTACAAAGTTAGTCATACGGAAATTTACATACAAGCAATTATTGCCAATATTCTCAAGAGTCGATAATTACACGACAATGTTCTCTAAGCACTTATAGACCTATTTGCGTTATAAGTTACATCCGTTTAAATATGCTTACTCACTTACCTGTCCATTCAACATAAGAAAATACTGCAAAAAATAACTAACCAAAAAGACGACAACAAAATGGACCAGGAAATTGATTCTTCAAACGTCTATGTTACACTGCACTGATTTAGGAAATCATAAATAAATCTTATTTATGAATAGACTCAGAACTGTATTAAATGTCTTGCCGTAGGACAATGGTTAGCAAGCTGGTCATGTTGGCCATTGCTACTCGTTCGCAAGTTCAGTTTTCACTGATAACCTCTGCTTGTCTCAAAGCAGATATATCTAACTTGGGTAGGTCACCTCGCGGTGGTATAACGGTCAGCAAGCTTGTCTCGCCAGAACAATTACGATTGAGTAGTGAGTTCGAGTTCGATCCTCTCTGAGTGCCCCTACTTTCGGCCTTGTGTCACATATAAGCTACGCTTGGAAAATCAATGTCTAAATTGGGGGATTTGTATGTGTGAAATGTTTGACAGGTTTTTTTGCAAAGGTTTAGCTGAGATAATCCTACGACAATAGTTAAAAAAAAAAAACTCCTACAATGAGACCAACGTTGTTATCAACTGCCTTTTTTATTTGCCATGTCCCTTCAAAGTATGGATGATTATGGAACTATTTATTCTTTGTAGGTCTATACAACTCTGTCCTTTTACTATTTCTCAAAGACCCCGTTCTGACATCCATTTTTACAAGCTGGTTATGTGAGGTATTTCACTATAGCTTCAGAGTGTCAATTTCTTCATGTCCGCTTTCCTCATTATGTGACCCAGATATTTAAACTCTATGTCTCTGATTCTAATTAAAACTGTATTTATACAACTTCCTCATTATTCACATATTTAGTCTATGGTATTCTCCGCATCATTCTGTAGTCATATTTCTGTTGACTCAACTCTCCTCCTCTGTGAGGAATTTTTAAAAATCATTTCACCAAGAATATGAGAAAAAGAAAACATTATGGAGAGAGAACAATAAAGCACGTTAAGAAGACTAGATAATGATTGACATTGCATTTAAATTTTTCAAGATCAAAGTTACTGGAAAGCAAGAAGCCGGAAGAGAGTTCCACAAGCGAAAATTCAGCGAGAACATTAGAAGAGTAATCAGGAAGACAGTAGATAACGATTGCCATTACATTTAATTTTTTAAAGACCAAAGTTGGCTGGAAAGTAAGAAACCGGAAGAAAGTTCCACAAGCAAGAAGCGCAAAGGAGGAAAATGTTATGATAGAACTTATGGCTACATCTCGTCAATTCATTTTTAAAATGGTGAGACCTAACTAGTACTGCGCTTAATTTCGTAAAATTGAGGTACCTGAATAATTTAATGTCCTGTATATGTAGTCTTTTGCCAAAATTCAACTAAGCTTAATCTCTACTTACTCAACCCCCTACCACGAGGTCAGGTTGTGACACAAGGTCGGTTTAATGTGGGGATCCCGAGCGCATACACCCAGGCTATGAACAAAAATTTTCCATGCCCCCGCAACCGTCAGTTGCGCTGGCCTCGATGCGAGCACCGATCCCTCTCTCTAGTGCAACGAGATGCCACGGCTCCGGGCAGCTGTTGCTCCGTGCTGGGCACCTTTCAGTATAATTTTCTTCAGTTGCAAGTCTGTCCTCTGACGGAGCCGTCCCTGAGCGCACTCTGCCCAAAGACAGAGACACAAGTTTAATTAATACAATAACAAGTGTTCAAATGCTCCTTGATTTTCTTGCACATCATAAACATTGGTTTCGATGATTGGTTTATTGGTTTTCTACGGCTTATAAACCTTTTACAGATTATTTCAAGTCACGCATCTAGGTACTAACCAGGATCGACCTTGCTTAACTTCGGTGATCGTACGGGAACCGGTATTTCAACGTGATCTGACCGGAAACCTCAGGGCGTATGTACACGTATGTACATTGATTTGGTTTCTGAATTAGGTTGGTGCAAAAATAATGACGTAATAATGTCGTTTTTTGACGTAACGTCAAAAAACGACATTATTACGTCATTATTTTTGCACCAACCTAATATAAACTTATCCTTCGTTCTATGGCCACAGTAGTTTCTATACAGTTATATTCCAGAGAATCTAAATAAATTAAAAGTTATGTTTGTGTAGCTAATTAGTATTTGATTGATTGATCGATTGATTCGTTTTTACGGCTTATCAACTCTTTACGGGTAATTAAAAGCCAGAAAATATTTTCAGATTGTAAGATATTTCTTTTTATATAATAATAGATTAGTGATTCACATTTTACTAATTAACCCATAGCTGGGGGAGAAGAGGTAGATTCATAACTTTCACAAAGGTATTTGAGCGTAAGTGAATATAACGAACGCAACATGAATTGGAACTCGGCTGCTATCCATTACACCCCCCGCACATCCAAGCTTACAGCATCTGGTCATTAACATTTGATAATAAGATCAATTGCTTAATTTTATAATCACTGGTTATGTGGACTGTTTTAGGAAATCCACAATTTTGTAATATTTATAGCTTTACAAAACGTTTTGAATTTCCAGCCGTTTACTGAAATAGAGTGTTACCTGATTGTGTGCGAATTCGGGAGCAAACAATTTACGGCCTTATGCCAGATGTAAGGTAACACTACCGCAGTGAGGTCAATCGACACAATGTATTCCGCATATATAATTTTTTACAAATTTAAGCACACACGGCCTTATGGGTGATGGATAATTCTCCACCCTGCAACTCTTATCCCACAAACGAAACATTGCCAGCCTTTCATTATTATCGCTATTGCTATAGCAGATGTTCGGATGAGGTGCATTCCTTAGTGCCCCCAGTCCAGACATTCAATCTAGGACCCGTTATGGCTCTCGGTGGCAAACAAACGAGTGTCTTTGATAAAAAGCAATTTTCCCTTGGACAACTTCTGCCTCAAAACTGGGAAAAAACTCCCGAGATTATGCTTCCTTGAATGTTAAAAAATATGGGTTTATTTTAGCCTAGGGTTAGCTGATACTCGTCTTCATAATACCCTCTTACTTCACCCTTCCCTCTCCTTTAAAATCTCAAACAGTAATTCTCTACCTCGAGTGGCTCTTACGCCTTGTATTTTGGTAAATTTTAGTAAAAGGATATTAACCTAGGGTTGCGCCCATTCTTGTGCATGGGTGTATGCAGATGATCAGAGGCTTGCTTGCCTTAATACGAACATTTAAAGCTTTATCACTCCTTTCGGCTGCTTGAAACGATTTAGAGAAAGACTAGCGCTAGTAATTCTTTCCAATTGTGTGTATTTTCGCTCCGAATACAATATATAGATAATGCAGGTCTTTGCTCGCCGAAATATTTCAGATTTAATTTGCAGGAAATGATGTTGGGTGAATCAGGCAGAATCCTCAGCACACGTTTAAACACAGACAAGACCACGTGGAGCCACACGCACACGCAACTACATTCGACACATTTTCAGGCATATCAGAGAAGAAGCACACCCACGCTGAACACCTACGCAAGCGCACATACCCTCTACTGAAATACGCATGCGCACGCCTCTTCGCTTCTATCTAATCGCGGCGAAACTAAAGCAAAAAAAAAAAAAAACTAT
>OZ010602.1:74373256-74415756 GCA_963932145.1 Acanthosepion lycidas | reverse complement strand
GTCTGATAGGAAGAGGAAGAGAGAGAATTCGACGAGTAATGAAACGCTAAGATTGGTAGATAAATTCCTAGGCTGTCACGCACTTTATTTAAGAGATTCATGACGATGGGAATTACAAAGACCTGTTTGGAACAGACGGAAATACAAAAATTCTAGCTTCTATCGACAAACGCTGTAGCTTAGAAAGACAAAGTAGACAGCGCGCATGCGCTCACCCTAACCCTTGCGTGTGCAGCTCGATGCGCACAACGCAGAAGAGAATCATATAATGAACAAAAACGGGAAATAGACGATATCTCCTCTCTGAACTTTGATTTAAGACAAGTTTAAATTTGTAACGCTAAAGAAACTATCATTTCGATTTAGTTCATCCTTATTTACGCAAGTTTTCTAGAGAAATTTCCTAGCGAACAAATGTCTCAGATGTTACAATTTGTCCCTCAGAAAAAGAGCAGGCTTTTAAATTTTTAGTCCTATGCTTCCTCCAATATATTTTTATCATTCTAGCATATTTTATTGCTGCCAAATATGTGCCGATGCCCGTGCTATTTATCTTGAGCACCTTAATAAGATCCAAAGAAGAATCAGCAATATTATTGGTACTGATCTGGCGGCTCGGCTTCAGTCATTCTCCCAGAGTGGCGTATGTTGCAATGACGGCAATGGCGTATGTTGAAATAACGATCAATGTGGGGAAAAAGTTCAATGCAATCAGGTGTCATGTACACAGGCTTTGTTTTTTCAAGTAAACCTTTTTGAGAGGTGGATATTTTTAGTTTGAATGGCTGCTTGTTCATTTCCCAAAAGTGCTAGTCAACGTTGAACATGATGGCACTTCAATGGTTATCGGATTTTAGCAAGATAGGTCAAATTCACATTTCTGCAACCGTAGGCCAGGTTTTTGAATGTCACATTGTACAAACGATCGCCATATATATATATATATATATATATATATATATATATATATATATATATATATAATATTATAAGTTAATAGACTTAAAATATGGTTTTTCGCTACACAGTTCCAACCATGTTTCAAAAATGGAAGCTAAAAGCCCCGAATTTAATTTGGTACTTGAAATGGAACTAATGTCTTTAATTTAAGTACAAAATTAAATTCGGGGCTTTTAGCTTCCATTTTTGAAACATGGCTGGAACTGTGTAGCGAAAAACCATATTTTAAGTCTATTAACTTATAATATTAATGCTCTGTAAATTTACATTGAGCACTATTTTGTAAAAATAAAAATATCTATAAGAATACCGGATTATATATCTTAATGTTCTTTGTTTTTATTATATATATATATATATATATATATATATATATATATATATATATATATATATATATATATATATATATATATGTGTATATATATATTGGACGAATAATTAGCTTTAATTATCTTCCCAAACCAAAACAAAGTATTAAATAAGCAACGTAAGCAAATCCCAAAAACGTTTTTACTTCGTTGATAAAACATAGAACACCGAAAAGAATAAATAAATATATACAAAATAAAAAATGAAAATAAATAAAAACAAATGAAATAAATTAACACAAATAAATAAATATCTAAATAAGCAAATCACTCCCGCCAAAATTACCGCCAGAATGGACTACCTACACCACACCACTGACTCATATATATAAATAGTCGAGAAAAAAAACCAACACTCGCGGCTTGAAGATTGCGTTTAGCATGAAACAACCTGTCTCCTCTGAATGTTGACTTCTATGTTCACTTTTATATTTACATACGCTCTATCTCTGATATTGAGCACTTTATCCCATAAATATAACAGACCTTAAAACTATATTTGTTTATATATATATATATATATATATATATGTGTGTGTGTGTGTGTGTGAGTGTTTGCGATATAGAGACAGAGAGATGATGAGACCAAATGGAAATTTTATAAATTTAAACAGATCATTATTGCCCTACCAGGATAAAATGACCTTTAAAAGGGGATGATATTTTATTCATTAAAAAAGATGCACAAATTAATTTTCTGATGGAGAAACAGCCCTATTATTTTGTTGCGGCACATCCTGCCTGTGAGAGAAAGGGTAAATTCTCCTCTAGCAACGACTCAGAGACGTTTTTGAATTCTATCACTACTGGAAAGTGAGGACCGGGCAGTTGGCAGCAGTACTACATTTTTGTCCTGATCTGGCGCTTAATACTGCAGTTGTGAAGACAAGCCTTCAAGTCGGAAGACATCGTCTGTTGTTTGATCTAAAATACAATGCTCTCCTCAAGGTTTACTCGCCCAAGATGCATTCCGCATTCATAAATAACTTCGTAGTTTTCAATTTGTGGAATTTGTCAGATGAGTCGCATTCACGGGACAATTTACCTCATATGGTATATAGATCTATTTCGTCAGTCTTATATGGGATATAGATCTATTTCGTCAGTCTTATTCAACCCCTGTATAAAGACTAAGATCGTGTTGGAATTAGAAATTTAACTGTGACAGCGGTCGAAAAATTAATACAGAAATTATTCACTTCAATGTTCCAATCAGAAAGGCACGAGACCGTGGTCATGGGGAGGGTGGAAATTATTAGGTTTAAAAGGAAGAGGTTTTAAAAGTTATATATATATATATTGTCATCTATAGACAAACTTCTTGGCTTGGCTGTATCACAGGTCATCAGTGTGGCTAGACGTTCGTTTGCCTCTAGCTAGGATAGAAACCCAGCTGAATTGGTGTCAGTCGGAGATTCTACCCCTAAGCCGAAATAGTCACTTCCTCCCAAGATAGATCAACCGAAATAAATTTTTCAAGAGCATATATATTGTCATCCAGGCAGACTGTTTCGCTATATCACTGATCTATATATATATATATATATATATATATATATATATATATATATATATATATATATATATATATATATATATATATATATATATATATATATATATATATATATTAATTGATTCATCGAGTCTGATAGAAACCTCAGGAAGCACTGGACGGCCGTTTCGTTTTCGTTTTGGGACTCATCAGCAGTGCGCATCCACTTGGTGAGAGTAGTCGTGGCTCCAGGAGGCTCAGTCCTATGGTCAGAGAGAATCTCAGTTGACTTCCACCACGGAATGTGGGAGTGAGCGGCGCTTCTTAGAGTCTGATTTGCAATCTCTTCGAAGCCCGGCGGAGCAGTTGGTATAGTGTTCGCTTGCCAACCTAACTGTCGGGGTTTCGATTCCCTCGGTAGTGGATGCGCACTGCTGATGAGTCCCAAATATAGGACGAAACGGCCGTCCAGTGCTTCCTGAGGTTTCTATCAGACTCGATGAATCAATTAATATAATTATCAAATCCTCCTCATTATTATATATATATATATATATATATATATATATATATATATATATATATATATATATATGGTTAGTACGTGTGTATATGTGTGTTGGTTTAGGATAAAGTAGAATAATTTAAGGTTAAGGATAAAAAAAGTACATGTCCAAACATTAAGTAGCCATACCGTTTGTCGGAAGTATATACAATATTTCAGAAATACAATTCAGAGAGACAGTCGACGGTTACAAATCCTGTAAGAAAGAACGGGCTATAGGAAGTGTATTTTCATTGGTCTTTAAATTAATTAATAAGAAACTAGCAGGAAGGTGAGATTTCCCGGAAAAAAGTTTCTTCCTCTAATTTCTTCCTTTTGTTCGTGGCATTTTGTTTTTTTTTTGGTTTTTTTTATTATTGTGAACGGATAGCTCAAAAAACATCTGGAGTATGTATTTCTTCACACTCACTTTGCCCACCCACTCCATCGCTAACGAGTAGTCAGCAACATTTCCTTCTTGGAAACAATCAAATTTGTCGATACAGACCACACACCTTGTGCTACTATATATGTATTTATATATGTATATATTATTCTAGTATAATCTTTCGTAATTTTGATAATTAAACAGTTTATTAAGTGATTAATTTAATTTAATTTAATTAGTGAATGGAAATGCAAGTGGCCTGGGTTTGGGTACTTCTGTGCTAGCATCTGTATCGTGTTTTTTTATCTTCTTCTTAATTTGTTGACAAAGGAATTGCTAAATGTATCCAGTTTTACAAATTTTAGTAGGAGAATGTGCCAATACGTTCAAAATTGTGTAAGTCCGTTTCTAACGTGTGCATCTTTTAATATGCATATGCATTTTCATGTCGTTTTCGGTGCGGACAGCTCTCTCTCTCTCTCCCTCTCTCTGTCTATCTGCCTCTCTCTCTTTTTCTCTCTGTCTCTCTGTCTCTCTCTCTGTCTCGCTCTCATTTTCTTCCTCTGTCTGTCTGTCTGTTTCTCTCTCTCTCTCTCTCTTGTTCTCCCTCTGTCTGTCTATTTCTCTCTCTCTCCCTCTCTCTGTATGTCTGTCTCTCTCTCTTTCTCCCTCTGTCTGTCTGTTTCTCTCTCTCTCCCTCCCTCTGTCTCACTGTCTTCCTCTGTCTGTCTGTTTCTCTCTCTCTCTCTGTCTGTCTCTCTCTTTATCCCTGTGTCTGTCTGTTTTCTCTCTCTCTGTCTCTCTCTGTCTCTCTCTCTTTCTCCCTCTGTCTCTCTCTCTCTTTCTCCCTCTGTCTCTCTCTCTTTCTCCCTCTCTGTCTCCCTCTGTCTGTCTGTCTGTTTCTCTCTCTCTCTCTCTCTCTGTATCCCTCTGTATGTCTGTCTGTTTCTCTCTCTCTCTCTCTTTCTCCCTCTGTCTGTCTGTCTGTTTCGCTCTCTCCCTCACTCTCCCTCTCTCTCTCTCTCTCTCTCTCTGTCTCCCTCTGTCTGTCTGTCTGTTTCTCTCTCTCTCTCTCTCTGTATCCCTCTGTATGTCTGTCTGTTTCTCTCTCTCTCTCTCTCTCTTTCTCCCTCTGTCTGTCTGTCTGTTTCGCTCTCTCCCTCACTCTCCCTCACTCTCTCTCTCTCTCTGTATCCCTCTGTATGTCTGTCTGTTTCTCTCTCTCTCTTTCTCCCTCTGTCTGTCTGTCTGTTTCGCTCTCTCCCTCTCTCTCTCTCTCTCTCTCTCTCTTTGCTAGCATTACGCTTGTAGGAAGTTCAGATTTCTCCTTATGTATTTATTTAACTTTGAATAGAATAGAAAAACACTTTTAAAACAAGATTTGTGTCACGAAGTTCGTTATGAGTTAGCTTCCCAAAATCAAACTGGATTAGCTCCTATACATGTTTGTAATAAAACGCACGAAAACTTTCGTAACAACATCTGTGGGGCATGCTAATCCCGAAGGCTGTTCATCGTATATTGTATACAAACACCTTTTGCTAGCCTTGAGCTAAGCAAACGCCTATACACATGCATATAGTTTTTGGTCGTTCAATCAGAATGTATTAATCACATGTGAAAATGCAAGTTCATAAACGCTACGTGCGCGCAGACATACTCACTCTTGCGTAACAAACAGCATGTCTTACCCAACTAGTAGTATTTCTTGCGTATTGAAGATAATTAATGCCAGTATTCACCTTTAATGTTATATATTTTAAAATCGTGTTTTCATTATTCCTAATTAGAGCTTTTAGGATTGTCATAAGTCGGAGATTTTGTAGTTGATAGATGTTATACTTAATTTTAGTAGGGTTAGGTTTAGGCTTATGCATAAACCTATGTTCTGCTTTGATGATGTTAACAACCTTAGTCTTTAGATCACAGCACTGGACTAAAGGGAAGTAACTTTTGTTAACATTTTAATAGTATATTTTGAATAAATTATAAAATTTATAAACTGCAGTATTATAACATATCCTATCGGAAAAATACAAAGATATTTAAACCAATCGAACTGATTAAATTACAAAAAACTCTCAAACAATAAAAATACTACGTAGTGAAACGGAAAAAAGGGAAAATATTTGGCTCACAGAACGTTACGATTTTGATCCTCCACCGCTTCCTATTTTTTATATTTTCACAACAATTTTTATCTTTACGACCCCTTTCAGTTTTTTTTTCTCTATCCTTATGCTAAAATTTTTAAAGTAGGGTTTTCACTGTTTTTTTTCCGCGTGTCTCTAGATTTTCCTCTACCCTGTAAGTGTTAAAATCTCCCAACCTCGTTTCTTCAATATGTGTTCAGTAAATTCCGCATTATTACTAGCAGTGCCTATTCTCCTTTAAAATTCTTTGTCACAAGTTCTATCCAAACTTCTAATACAACTCATATAGATCCAACATTACAAAGGTACCGCAAAAATGTTGACATAATGAATGTAACCTAGGGAAGGTTACTGAATAGAATAATCAAATGAAGGTTGGTAATGAACGATAATACTTAGGACAAGAACAACACATATAAGATTCGCCAGCAGCGCGTTGAAGTAGTCAACTGCTAGAAATGAAACAATTCACAGTGAAACAGTAATTTATTTACCCAACTTCCCCACGAGGCAGGATGCGTCACAAAGCCAATTTTTTGTGTGGGGCAAAACCGAGCCCATAAACTCGGGCAAAAATTTCCCGTAGACCCCGCATACACGGGGTCGGGTCTGTCTACATCTCCAGGCGATATATATATATATATATATATATACCAACCTGAATATTCGAGGAATTTCGTAGAGAATATGTTTCCTCCAACAGGAGTCGAACCGGTATCCCATGTAGAAACCGTCATTTAACCAGACGTACTGTTGACCGATATATATATATATATATATATATATATATATATATATATATATATATATATATATATTCCGGTTTAGCTAAATTTAGGCAAAATGACGGTTTCCGCATGGGACACAGATTCGATTCCTGTCGGAGGACACATATTTTCTGAGAAATGTCTTGAATATTCAGACCCGTAACTGTAATTAATACTGTTTAATTTAAAAAAAAAAAGCATTTACTCAAATAAGTTGCAGCCATTAAAATAACGTATAAACAGAAAATATATTAAAATATGTATATAATTTTTTATGTTTTATTATGCACATACTATATATATATATATATATATATATATGTATATATATATACATTAAGAAATGGACAAAGTCCGACAATTTATTTATTAAAGACATTTTTATGCTTAACGGTCTTTTTATAGATACAAGTATTTAAGTAAATGCTCTGTTTATAATAAACAGTATCAAATAACATTTACCGGTCTGAATGTCCGAGAAATTTTCATTTAATTTGGAACGAAAATAAAGACAAAATGTGTACAACATTTGGATATCTTTTTTTATTATACTGTTACTCTATCTAAGCTTTCGATTACATGAGCCATCTTCAGAGTTGTTTTGCGGGCATTTAAACAAAGATATTAACTATCAAAGATGATATTCTGTTATGGTGACATAGAAGATTGATATGCGACGATCACCGTCGTTAAATAGCAGATGCAGGTCGAAAATTCAGGATGCGGTTCTATTACGTCATACCACGAGAGAGACTGAAATATTAACAACAGTAGCATATGTTTAGATGCATTGTAATGTGTTGCGACTATTTGGAAATGTAATTTTGCTGAGTGTTGGCTGCTTTGTTTTAATATAAATATATATATATATATATATATATATATATATATATATATATATATCACAGTCGTACACTTTGTTAATATAAACATATGAGAGAGAAAGAGCATGAGAAAGAAACAGAGGGAGATGTGCGAAAACCTTCTTTGACAACTTGCAGACAGAACCAAACAAAAAGTGTAATAAAAGTTTATGAACAGGCTTTTCGAGTTGATTGGTTTTGCGAAGCCGGATAGTCGTCGCCATTAGACCCAGAAACCATTTGTGGCAAACATCATTTATGAATAAATGAAACGCCATGTCTCTACTCGCTTACGGACGGGGATCTCCTGTTTATAATAGTTGTAACAAGTTTTCTTATTGTCAGAACGAAAACAGTGGATAATTCAAAGTGAAATTGTCTCGCCCTCTAATAAACTATTACAACAACATAGGGAGCGTGGAATTCAATTAGCGAGGAAATGACTTTTAGCTTCAGGAAAAGAAACGAAGGGAGATGGCAAAAAAGCTGTTGCGTGAAGTCGATTTCATGGATGTCACGATATGTTCCCAGAGTAGCTTCAACGATCCAAGTCTGCTTCTGCTCGTATATTTAAGAAGGCTCTTTAACATTGGAATTTTTTTTCTTTTTGTTCGGACCTTTGAAATTCCTTTCAGAGTCTTAATTGCTATTGTTCAAATGTTTCTGAAAATAGACTATTGTCCTCATCTTTGTCGCCATATTTATTACAACGTTTCGGCCGTTCTACGCTCCGGCCTTCTTCAGGCAGTTGGATTATCGAACTGAACCCTTTATTTCGCTCACTGGTGTAGACTGTTCTAGTTCCACGTGCCATATTCTAATAGATATCAGTTGTCAGTTATCTCCTGTTAATTCCCCTCTGAAAGTTCTCCACTGCCTTAACCGGGTATTGAACTCAAACTCTTTGGATCCTGTCACTGGATATAACTAACGTGCCATATGTCCTTGAGGGGAGAGGAATTAACAGGATATAACTGACATCCATTAAACATGGCACGTGGAAGTAGAACTGTCTACACCAGTGAGCAAAATAAAGGGTTCAGTTCGACATTCCAACCACCGGAAGAAGGCCGGATCGTACAACGGCCGAAACGTATTTAATATGTCGACAAAGATGAGGACAATAGTCCAAATAATGTAGAGACTTCCACAAGCGAGAAGTGCGAGAGAAGAATTTATTAGCATAGAACTTACGGCTGCATCTAAAAGTTTAAATTATAAAATAATGAGACTTCGTTGCCAGTCTTTTAAGGAGCTTAAATTCATAAAGTCTTAGTAACATAGATGTAAGTGCATCAGTGCAAAGTTATGTTATATATATATATATATATATATATATATATATATATATATATATATACAGATATAATAATAATAATAATTATAATAATAATAATAATAATAATGTAAGCTATATATATATATATATATATATATATATATATATATATATATATATAATATATAAATATCCAGAGATATGTACGAATCGGTAAACGAATTGGTAAATTCGTGACCTGGGGGATAGATGCATAATGATTTATATGGATATTTTGCTTAAACTATCTCATGATCCATCAGGTATGTTTGAAAGCGAAAAAGAAAGAAATTAAGACTACTGACGTCGGCTGTTCCTAGCTAAATGCCCTGGAAATGGCTGCCATATACATGCAGACACATTTCATTCTGTACAGAGCAAACCTAAGTACGAAATTAACAGTTCTCCCTAAAGTCTGACAATCAAAAACAAAATGTGGTTTATAATATTGATAGGGGGACCTAAATGGCGACTGTTAACTTTGGCCACAGATCTATTGACTCGTCCCATTTGGGCAGTCAATCGATACGTCATCACGAAGCTGGACCGTTTAAGAGTGACGAGCCACATAATTCAATAAACCTTTGCCAAATGTTTAAAATTGGAGGAGATGGAGGTTACACCTATTTAGATGGAGTAGAAACATTTCAAAATTTATTCGAAGGCTGGGGAATATTTCACTAATACTGACACATTATATCTCTCCCTTTGCTGGAACAAAGGATGGACGGTAATTATTTTCTTTGTCCAAACTATAGAAGTTTCAATAATTTATAAATTCTATAGCACATATAATGCTAGTGTTAATAAAAACAGTGGTCGATGTAATACAACATAGCTATTAATTATATATCAATAAATATAAATATTATCCCTCAACGGCGAGGGAATATATATATATATATATATATATTGTGTGTGTATTTAGGCAGCATCTTTTCATTCATGCACGTTTCATTAAATAATATAGACAAGTGTGTGTGTGTGTGTGTGTGTATTTGTGTTTTATATATATATATATATAATATAATATAAATAATTATACTCGTTTGTAATTGGACAAACCAATGCCCAAGGGAAAATAAGGGATAAAAAAGAAAGAAAGAACTAAGACCATGAAATTGAGGCGAAAACAATCGTCCAGAATTCAAGCTCAGAGTTCAAAGAAAAAACTCGAAAACGAGTAAAGCAAAAGTAACTACATAAAGTGCTCAATACGCTAAGGAGAGCAAACGTAAATATGAACCTAAAGAGCCAGGTAAACCTACCAAGGTTTCACCTATACAGATCGTCAGTTGACACTGACGATCCGTATAGATGAAACCTAGGTAGGTTTATCTGGCTGTTTAGGTTTATATTAGGTTGGTGCAAAGATAATGACGTAATAATGTCGTTTTCTGACGTTAAAAAATACGTCAAAAACGACATTATTACGTCATTATTTTTACACCAACCTAATATATATATATATATATATATATATATATATAGGCCGATAAATGTAATTTATACCGTTTATTATAAGTAAAGCATTTACTTAAATAATTGTATCTATAATTTTTTTAAGCATATCACCCCAAGCAGGGCGGGAGTGTCACTAGCACGCAAGGGATTACAGAGAGTAAGAGCAAGAGTAAAGAGGGCACGATATAGGAAAGGACAAAAAAGAATGACTGGGAATTTGAATATTTGAAGATTATAGCTATCAGGGAAGCAAGTAAGAGGAAGGAAGTTCCACATACGGGAAGTGCGAGACATGAAGCTATTGGAGTAGAATAGAGGGCTACATTTAAGCGTTTTGAAAGGGTGCGACTGAGATGTCAATTCATGCAGTCTGGGAATATATATAGACAAGGCAAAAACTATTCTTAGACGAAGCGTTTCACCCTCTGAGGCAATGTAGGAATCATTTTGTTGCACGTGGTTATATTCAAAAGTGAGGATGTCATTGGTTTATACAGGCTTTTGACTTTGAGAACGTTCTCAAAGCCTCGATAAACCAACGATATCGTCGTTTTTGAATATAAACATAAAATAACACACACACACACACACACACACACACACATATATATATATATATATATATATATATATATATATATATAGTGTAACCCGGATATAAGAGACCCGGATATAAGAGAAACTCGGATATAAGAGAGCTTTTCTCTGGTCCCAAATTAGAGCCATACTTACCTAAGCAAAATAGATCAAACCCGAATATAAGAGAAACCCGGATATAAGAGACTTCTTCTCCGGTCCCGACAACTCTCTTATATCTGGGTTACACTGTATATATATTTGGTTGGTGCAAAAATAATGACGGTTTTTGACGTTAAAAATACGTCAAAAACCGTCATTAGTGTTGCACCAACCTAATATATATATATATATATATATATATATATATATATATATATATATATATATATAATTATTTTCAGATAGACTGTATCTGTAAAGGAACAAAATGAATATAAAGACAAGTGGCAAACTTATTGTTAGCCTATGAATTTCGTCCTCTGAGGGACCTTACCAGACTTTGAATTATGCCACCTTTTGTCCTCCATATGTTTTGACTGACCTTTCAACCCACTGATAAACATTCATGAACGTTCTCAAATTTAAAAGCCTAGATAAACAAATGACATCCTCGCTTTAGTGTATAATCACGTGCAACAAAATAAATCCGACATTGCCTCAGAGGACGAAACCCTCGGAGGACGAAACGCGTTTCAACATAAGAGAGCAGACCGGATCTGGTCAGCTACCTTATACTGAAACACTGGTTTTACAAAACCATCGATAACTACAACGGATATATTTAAAATTTTAATATAACGATAACAGAGCAGGTTCGTGCTTGTTTTTAAAAATCACCATCACAATGTAATACAGATTTTATCCCAGTTACAATAAGTTTATCTTTGTAATTTACCCTTGAATATGATATTGGAAAAGATCGAATGTACTTGGGTTAACCCCAGCCCCCAAAAAGACTACGTTGTCTTCCTTGATGAATTTAATCTTATCATCAGGAAACTGGTTAGACAACTGGAAATAAACAGTATAAAAATAAGTAGACACAATTTGTCTATATTATACAATTATATATATATATATATATATATATATAATGCTTGGTATATCTCAGAGGTAGCCAAATCGCGGCTCGCGAGCCACATGCGACTCTCTGACCTTTAATATGCGGCTCATGGAAATATTTTACTTGAGCTGCTTTTTTCATCACAGATAAATAGGACAAATTATAAGCTTTATAATTATTTAATAGATGTGAATTGAGATCCCATTGGATTAAAACGTAAGTTTAATTTTCATGGTTAGTAAAAATAACTAAGAATTTAAATCCTAATTTTAATGCGAAATCTATGTGAGACATTGTTCTTTAGTTCTGAGGGAAGGGATGGCGGGAGGCATAGGGATTAAAGACATTTACCGATAGCAAAGGTTACGGAGAAATGTCAGAAGATTTGGTTCCGTCAGGGCTAGTGAGAGTGATCACATGTTTATGTAACATGTGTAAATTTTGTTTTTGCTCTAAAATTTTATTTTATGAGAATCTTACATTAAGCAAGTTTGGCCACCTCTGGTCTATCTCAAATATACGGTGGACCTTGGAGAGTTGAGAAGGCCAACATTTTTCCTCTCTCTTTACAAGCACAGTATTGAAAGTATTTCACGACACGAATAAGCGCAATGGTTCTAACGTCGGGTACATAAATTAAAATGTCGACACTCCTGGACACGAAGAATATCCAGCGATCTGTGCAAAAGAGACATTTTAATAAAATTCCATTAGAAACGAAGAAAAATGAAAGGCAGATTAATTAATATAATTAAAATAATCTATTAATTCAATCAAATTTACATAAAAATTACATAAAATCAATAAACTATCTAAACTTGTTTTCGAAGGGATTGAATCACAAAGATTTGGTCAAGGGACTAATTGCATTTATGAAACAAGGCTTGGTGTCATTGCTTCGGAATGAAAAAAAAACAAATCGACAGTGAAGGAATTGTTCCAAGAAACAGGAGTGGAGAATTAATATTGGAAAACCAAGGAAAAATTTGACACAATGACAAAAGATTGGGAAAGTTGAAATGTTATAAACTTCAACTACTAAAATCTAAACTCCTATTTATATTTTAATGATTTGTTTTCTCTAAAATCTTGATAATTTCCTTTGCAATATTTACTTTATTCCTTCATTATTTGAAGATCAGTTTGGGCGTCTTTCCGTGGTCTCGTGTAAATCATCCTCCGTTAAAAAGCAAGGTAATGATTTCAATCCTCACTGGATAATTCACACTTTATTAAATTCTCCCTTAACTATGTATTTATATTTGTTCCATTGATATCGCCATGGGATTAGAATTAGCTCGATATTCCAGTCCATTACTGCCAGATAATATGGGTGCGTGTCTGACTCGTTAGACCGTTAGCATTCTGACCAGGTGACTTAGGTTCGAATCTTAATATGGTCGATTTGTCAAGAATACGTAAGCTGCTAGCCGCTTGCTGGCGGGGCGTCGATGACAACGCCAGATGTCCTCTGGTGGCAGCGATCGATAGGCCTCTAGCGTTCGGCCAGTGTGAAAATTTCCGGGACGAACACGCCACCGGTCCGACAGCGGGCCCCCAGCGGGAAAACGCTACTGGCATGATACGCAGTGTCAGATTGGTATCTTGTGTGTCGGAGCGTGAGGCGCCATTGTGAAGTGTCCGGTAAACATGGGAAATTGAATACACTAAACTGTTAGGGTGTCGTCGATGGTTCTGCTAGTAAGAAGTCATCATGAATGAAGGTTTTAACTATAACTATTGCCCGCTCATAATATACATATATATATATATATATATATATATATATATATATATATATATATATATATATATATATCAGAGATGAGGTATTATGATTAATTATATTATTTACATTATTTGGGCTATTAGCCTCATCTTCATTGCCTTACAAGATTTTGGCCGTTGTACGCTCCAGCCTGCTTCGAGTGACTGTAATTTCGAACCGACCCCTTTATTTTGTCCACTGGGGGAGAGTTGGGTGTTCAGTACCAGACTTCAACAGTGGTGAACCAAAATTTGGATACTCGAGTCAAACGGAAATAACGGAGACATCCGGAAGAGGCATGGCACGTGGAACTAGAACAATCTACCCCGGTGGACGAAATAAGTGGTTCGGTTCGAAATTCCAATCACCTGAAGACGGCCGGAGCGTACAACGGACAAAAAGTTGTGATATGGCAATGAAGATTAGGATAACATTCCGAATAATGTCAATAATGTAAGCAATATATATATATATATATATATATATATATCGTATAAACAGAAAGTATATATATATATATATATATATATATACATATATATATATATATATATATATATATATATATATATATATATATCGTATAAACAGAAAGTATATATATATATATATACATATATATATATATATATATATATATATATATATATATATATAACATATAAACAGAAAAAATATATATATATAACGTATAAACAGAAAGTATATATATATATATATATTCGGGCATTTGTAATGGTGTAATGGTTAACAAGTTTGTCTTGCTAGATCAATTATGACTGAGAACAGAGTTCGATCCTCACTGGGGTCTCTGCCCATTCGGCATATATATATATTCGGGCATTTCGACGTGGTGTAATGCTTAGAAAATTTGTCTCTCTAGATCAATTACAAATGAATAATGAGTTCGATCCTCACTGTGTGCCCCATACTTTCGGTCTTGTGTCATAACTATGATACGCTTAGTAAATCAATATATATATATATATATATATATATATATATATATATATATATAGAGAGAGAGAGAGAGAGAGAGACAGACAGACAGACAGACAGACAGACACCGGGTGTAATAACAAAGTTGGCCAATTGTTAGATTAGTTTTTGAACCGTTATATCGTAGAAATGAATAATGACCCTACTGGAATTATATATCTTACTGAGATTCTTCGAGGTTTTTAAAACACTACTTGACTCTACTTTGAACAATAAGAATGTATTTATCTCTAAGTTGAAATGATGATCCCTCTTCCTGTTGTTATCTTCTGACCCAGTTTTCCTCTCTACTGTTCCTTTTTTTTTTTTTAAACTTATTCACCGTTCTCTTAATGGTTCTTGAATGGACTTCTAAGATGGAAGACAGAGTATGAATGTTTGTAGCATTACTGACGACCTAAATGATACGGGAATCTCACCATTGCTAACTTGGAAAAGCATAGTGGGGATCACACAAAATGATTTTAACCTCTTCTCTTCTCAAAGGGTTTTTCAATGATTCTTACGACAAATGGTGTCAAGATGGCTAAACGTCTCATCTGAAAACGTGGAAAAAAGAAACAATTATGCTCTTACACGATTTGGATAAACACACACGCACATATATATATATATATACATAAAAAAAATAAAAAAACAAATGAAAACTGCAGACAAAAGTTCATTTTCTCCATCAAGACATTCATTTCTGTAGTTCACTGATACCAGCAAGCATAAATAATTCTTCTCCTGATGATGGCCATTTTGGCCGAAACTAGTCGGGGAATCTAAATGAAATGATAAAAAAAAAAAAAAAAAAAAATACGAAAGAATATTAATCTACAACATCTACAACCCAGTGTGTCTGAAGATTTTAATTTTTTAATATTTTTTATTGTTCAATATATATATATATATATATATATATATATATATATATATATATATATATATTCAAATTTTCTTAGATCGTAAATCATTTATGATCGAAAAGCTACACTATACTCGTTTCCTCATTTTCTCATGAATTTTAATTTTTGCGTCAACACAATCTTATTACAACACATGAATGCTGTCGGCTGAAGTTTGCTTAGTTTTGCCGATATTAGCAATGAATGCAATGTAATAGGACATGAGTATATAATTTGTGTTTAGTTGCCAGACGAGATTTCCGTTTGCGGCTTCCATAGCTGCTGAAGTATTGAATGTCTATCCATTGGTGGACATTTCTAAAAAGACAATGTAAATGCATCGATTTTGACATCTTTGGCTTTATTGACAAAATAAATGACGTTATCTATCTATCTATCTATCTATCGATTGATCGATCGATCTATCAGCGTATTCAAATCTATCATCTTATCCAAATTTATCTATCTATCTATCTATCTATCTATCTATACATCTATCTATCGATCTATCTAAGTCTGTTCCTATCTATCTTTCTATCTATCTAAGTCTGTTCCTATCTATCTATCTATCTATCTATCTTAGCTGTTTATCTTTCCAACTGTTCGTTTCTTTTTCTCACAGAATGCTCATATGTATGTATGTGTGTATGCATGTATCTATCTATATATCTATAGAGCCGTTTATCTATATATATATATATATATATATATATATATATGTCGTACATAAGAACTTGTGTATGTCATATTAACTAGATTTCTGCTGCTCTGACACTCGTTATATATATATATATATATATATATATATATATATATATATATATATATGTATATGTATATAAATTCACGGTTCACACGGGTTTCAACATTACGGGTTTTTGGTAATTTACCCAAAACACCTGATATATATATATATATATATATATATATATATATATATATATATATATATATATATATATATGTCGTACATAAGAACTTGTGTATGTCATATTAACTAGATTTCTGCTGCTCTGACACTCGTTATATATATATATATATATATATATATATATATATATATATATATATATATGTATATAAATTCACGGTTCACACGGGTTTCAACATTACGGGTTTTTGGTAATTTACCCAAAACACCTGATAGGACCGTATGTTTCAAACCTGGATCGTGTTGACAATAGAATTTTCAATATTTTAACAAAATTACTATCCGCCCTCCACATTCAATTTTTGCAATTGTGTATTTCGCACTTTCTTAAAATATCCGTCCTCTGGTCTGACTCAGGTCTTGCCAAATACTTTTATATTCATATATATATATATATATATATATATATATATTATATATATATATATTATATATATATAATTGATTTATTTAAATGTTTACATATAGACAAAAACAGTTATATTCACTACAAAGATGCAACTTTGTTTCGGTGCATTTATTTTCTCCTCGACTGGTGAGAACAAAAAATGGTTCTGTATGTTATAGCCAATCGCTATTGTTTCTCAACAGTCGATGTGCAACTTAATGCACACCGAAAGAAGGTTGCATCTATGTAATGAGTAAATTGTTTTAGTCTATATGTAAAAATTAAAATAAATATTTATTGATCTACTCTTCGTTGAATAGTGTATGTCGTACTTTCTTCAAATATCCATCCTCTGCTCTGACTCGAGTCCGGCCAAATACTTTTATATTTCTTAAATATATATATATAATTTATTATAATTTTACAGAAGCTAATTTTCTAACTCCTCAACCCAATTTTCCGTCCTTTGGCATTGATGCTGTGAACGTTAGAATTTATATATTATTTTCGTTGTCATTACATTCGGATAAATATATATATATATATATATATATATATATATATATATATATATATATATATATTAACCAATGTTCTCCATTATCAAGAAAAAACTTTGGTGTGTCATATGAACATCCCTGGCTCAGCTGATAAATTTTTACCTAATGTATATGAATGTTTTGGTCGTAGCCGACTGGACAATACAATAAGCATGTATGCATGCTATTGTGCATGTCACATTTCAACGAATAACCTCTCGATGCTATAACTATTTATCTGTCTTACCAGTTCTATATCCTTTACTTACTGACCTCTCTTTTCTACTAACCACCTCCGTATACATTTGACCGGATGAATGCCAATCTAAAGAGGTTAAAATCAAAAGCAGATCTTTCGCATATCCCCTCCAGATGTACATGAAAATCATTAGATGTAAATTTTCATATTCTGTTATTTATTTCACTGATATGTGTAATGTAAGTATGGAGTCGCGAGCTTTGTTTTCCCTAGAGGACAAACACGTTGCAGGCATTAGTAAGGAGGAAATAATGAAAACAAAGCGCGAATTTTAAAATGGGGGACAATTCGTAATTAATGTTGTTCGGCGTTTACAGGGAAATGCTAATCAGCATTGTTTGACTGTGAATATTTTAAAATAATACACCTGGCTGAACTGAACTTATCCGATGGCGTTTGCAATCTTTACATGACCATATATAAGCGAGACCATATATAAGCGAGACCATATATTTCAACTCGGGTCACTGAATGTGTGTTCATTACTGTACTTTTCAGTGCAAACGTATATGCACTTGTTTTCATTGATAGGACTGCAGTGAGATCATTAACCATAAAACCAACATCGAACCAACTCGTGTATAAACTAAAAAGACCGGACTCAGCTGAAGAGACGTCAAATTTTTCTGAAGCAAACAAGATGAAAATTCATGATAAAATTGTGAACGGATTTTTATTTTTTCAAGGCAATTCACCCCTAGCAAAGCGGGAGTGCCACTAACACGCAAGGGGTTACAGAGGATTGAGAACAAGAGTAAAGAGGCGTGTTTAAGGAAAGGATACAGAGAAGGACAGAGAACAAGCTCAAGATGTCGATTGACATCCCACTTGAATATTTAAAGATTATAGTCACCAGGGGAGCAAGAAAGGGGAAGGGAGTTCCACAGACAGGAAGTGCGGGAGAAGAAACTCTTTGAGAAGAAGAGACGGTTACATTTAACCGTTTTGATCGTGAAAGGGTGGGACCGAGATGCCAGGCTATTATCAAATTTAAATTCATGAAGTCCAGGGACAGTAGCTCATCGAAACAGTTGCCATGAAAATATCTGTAGAATAGACAGCAGGAGGCCCAGCACGTCTATGAGATACAGATTGTAGACTAGATGTCAGATCAGGTCCTATTATCTTTCATATTCTTCTCTGGATTTTGTCGAGGGCCTCGAAACGTAGAGCGGGAGCACCAGACCATATATGAAAGCAATATTCCACGCAAGGACGGATGGTTGATTTATAGATTTGAAAGAGGGACTCAGGCGAGAAACACTTTCTGGAACGACACTAAGATTAGAAACTTATACCACTACTTGACGAATTTAAGCGCGGTACTAGATTTGCAGTCTCTTTATTTTACTGGTGTAATTGCTGAATACAAACCGTAAATTCTATTCGAATAGTGCATTCTCTCACATATCACTCTTGTACATTTCCGGCTTCTTGATTTTCTGTCAAAACTCTGCTTCTTCTTTGTGCCGTGTCCCTTCAGGACGTTGATTATCACGGCTCTCCACAACCCAATCAGTTATCTCCTGTTAATTCCCCTCTCCAAGATCTCCGCCACCTTAACCAGGTATTGAACTCACACTCTTTGGATCCTGTCACTTAATTTAATCAAAGCCTTTATCCACTATGCCATATGGAGAACTTGGAGAGGGGAATTCACAGGAGATAACTGATAACTGACATCCATTAAACATGGCACGTGGAACTAGAACAGTCTACACCAGTGAGCGAAATAAAGGGTTCAGTTCGACATTCCAACCACCGGAAGAAGGCCGGATCGTATAACGGCCGAAACGTATTTAATATGTCGACAAAGATGAGGACAATAGTCCGAATAATGTAGAGACTTCCACAAGCGAGAAGTGCGAGAGAAGAATTTATTAGCATAGAACTTACGGCTGCATCTAAAAGTTTAAATTATAAAATAATGAGACTTCGTTGCCAGTCTTTTAAGGAGCTTAAATTCATAAAGTCTTAGTAACATAGATGTAAGTGCATCAGTGCAAAGTTATGTTATATATATATATATATATACAGATATAATAATAATAACAGTCTATCCCAGTGAGCGAAATAAAGGGTTCAGTTCGACATTCCAACCAACTGAAGAAGGCTGCAGCATACAATGGCCGAAACGTTGTAATAAATATGGCGACAAAGATGAGGACAATAGTCCGAATAACGTAAAGTATCACAAAAGTGGTTACGAGGGTTCGTTGACATCACAAAAAAATATTAAATATTAATTAAGTGGAATTCTCTTTGACACGAACTGAAGCAGGAAGACAATAGATTTGAGAAGATTTTCTCTCTTAGCTTTGAAGTGCGTGCCTTGAAATTCAACATTCGATTATTTTTTAGGTGCTAACACTGGCTATGGACAGTAGTAAGTTATTCACGGTGTAAGTTTATATATATATATATATATATATATATATATATATATATATATATATATATATATAGTCATAGTCCTAATGCGAAGCGATTCTTCATTAGGGAATATATTGCACCATTTTTCTCAGTAGTAATGCATGGTAACACTTAAAATCCTGATTCTTTTTTATTTGACAAAACAGCTTCTCAAGTCTATGGAAAAAAAGCATGCTTAGATATTGTTTTGTTTTGCCGTTGTAAATTTTTGGCGCGTCTTTTTTCACTTATTGGATTTATTTAGCAGACATTAGGCTTGCAGACGACCAAATATTCCTTCTTTTTTTTTTTTTTTTAATTTTCTTAATTCAAAAAATAATGACATGAGTAAAACTGAAATAAAAAACCGGAAGTGAGTTTCACAAGCGAGTCGTGCGAGAAAGGAAACTGTTAGAATAGAAATTACCGTTACGTCCAGCCATTTCAATTTTAAAAATGAGACCTAGCCGCCGATCTAGTACTGCGCTTAAATTCATTAAGTCTAGGTACCATAACAGAATATCATCGGAACAGAAAAGTATTTATAGGAAAGACACGGGGAAGATTTATTATGGAGTTGGGAAAGTGACTGAACCCGAGATGCCTGCTCAGGGTCAATAATTTTACTATGAAAAATATATTGTTGTTATTTTTACTATAAAATTTTAATTTTAAAATGTCTTAGTGTTTTGATTTCTATTTGGGATTTCACTGTCTGAACATAGCTAGAACCATAACAGGTGCTAACATTACCATAGAACTCATGATGCTATTTAGCTACTTCAACTGTAAAATGATGAGAACTTACCGCCAATCTAGTACTGCGCTTATATTTATAAAGTCTAAGTAATATAGAGTAATGTTCATCAGAAAAATTACCATGAAAGTATTTACAAAAAAGGCACAGGGAAGCTCTGTCATGGAGATGGGAAAATTCATATCGCCGATTTTAGCAGTTTTAAGCCTCTTCCTTAAGGGGATCTCGGGCCTTGTATTTGTTAGAATTCTCGTATATAAAACCGAGAAATAAGTATATAAATAGAAAATACAGGAAACTCTGATTAATTGTAAAGTTTTAAGATAGATACGAAAAACGAGTGAGATATGTTTTTGTTATTGCAAAACAATTTAAGCAAAATATAGAGAAAATCAATGAAAGCCAGATACTGGAATACGTAACCCGGGGAATAACTTACAGGAACTTCGAAAATAAAAAAATATATATTTATACAATTATAACTGAAAAGCAAGAAGATTAAACGAAAAGGTGAAAAATGGATGTGCTCAAAATAAAAACAGAAAGGCAATAACCGTGAAATAAGCCTAAAGTGATGGAGAGAGCAGACAAGGAGCTAAGTTTCAGATCTGTAAGGTTTGGCGATCGTCTGCAATTATAGAAAGGACAGTAAATCATTGTCCTCGGATCGATAACTACTTTAACAATATTGGTGAGACTACAAGATCTCAGAGATAAGAAGTCACTTCAAAACTTATACGAAGTAGAGAAAAAATGGACCGAAAACTTTAATAAAATAAAAACTGACATAATAGACACATTACAAATAAAATGAAGAGGAAAATCAAAGTATTATATAAGATCAGTCACTATCTAAATACAGGCTTTTGACGGCATACGGGGATAGGATAGATTGAAATCAATACGTCAAAATACACATTATTTCTTCCTTGCGTAAAAGTAAACATTTATATATATATATATATATATATATATATATATATATATATATATATATATATATATATATATATATATAATAATAATAATAATAATAATAATAATAATCTTATAAATATAAGTAGGTATACTCGTCCGAAGAAACCTTAAGTGTTTTAGCTTGTAAATGAACAACCCAATACCCAAGGAAAAATAAGGAATAAAAAAAGAAAGAACTAAGAACATGTAATTCAGGCGAAACAATCGCCCAGAATCCAAGCTCAGAGTCCAAAGAAAAAAACTCCGACACGAGTAAAATAAAAATAACTAAGCAAAGTGTTCAATACACTGAGTAGAGCAAATCTAATTATGAACCTAAATAGCCAGGCAAACCTACCGGCCGGCGTACACTGACGATCTGCGTAGGTGAAACCTTGGTAGATTTGCCTGGCTCTTTAGGTTCGTAGTATATATATATATATATATATATATATATATATATATATATATATATATATATATATATATATATATATATATATAATGACACGGATAAAACTGGTAGACAAAAACTAGCTTAACTGTTTCTGAAAATGATTGAAGCTTCTGGAAAGAGGACAAAATTTTTGAAGATCGATGTTGACTCGCAACTAAGAAACCGGAAGAGAGTTCCACAAACGAGAAGTAAACTATATATATATATATATATATATATATATATATATATGGGGGAATGATATATAAATCTTTGTATATGAAAAAAAAATTAGCCTGTGGAAGATAAATAGACATCATATCTTAGACGTCAACGTCAAAAATAGAATTCGTATCTTACACGTCGACAATAAATTTCACCTTTTTTAACAAATATATTGCTTTGTCAATGTGGTATATTTTAAAATAAAACAGCAGTTTTAAAAAACCCTAACAGATGCTGTTGTACGTCTAGACACATCAGGCAACATATATGTAACATTTAAATATAAAATCTGTCGCGTCTATACCTGACTATTAATGGATGAAGCATTTCCGTCGATTTTGACTTTATTTGGAGTTTATTTATCGTGAATTTGTTTTACACTTCCTAAATCTAGAAAAAAAAAAGCTATAGAAAATTCACGCTTTTTAATGCGTAATGTTGAATATGTTCAAATTTTACACTTTAAAAAATTCAAGTTGTTGGTAAAAACTGCCTAAAAACATTGTTGATTTATTTAAGATGGAATGTTCTATTTATAACATGTCTCTAATTTCTCTAATTTTTCTTGTTGAATTGTTCAACAATAAAGGAGGATTTTTTTTCTCTTCAGTGTGTGATTAATATGAATGGAAATAGGATAGGTTAAGCAGAATGTGATTCTTAAGTGCGTTGTCGTGTGGGTGTATATGTATGTGTATATGTCTCAGTGATGAAAAAAAAACCGCTACTTACCACTTGAAGCCGAGCATGCCACCATGTTCCTTACCAGATAGAAACCGTGGTTGCGTTAGCTTCCTTTTTTATGGAAGAGCGCACATTGATGGTTAACAGTAAGTTATCTGAGATTAGACCATAAATTGCCAAGAGGAGTCGCAGTGTGTAGTCGGCGCGAGGAAATATTGTAGCTAACGGAAGATACACAAGTCGACTCGCGATCAGTATCAGCTGGGTCAACGTGGAGAGTGAGTATGATGTCGAAAAACCCGAAATCGCTAATAAAACTCGGCTAGAAACATAACAGATAATAAGTGCCAAAGGATCCAATGGATGTATTTTACGACATATGATGCATTATTGTACATAATTAGGATACAATATTTTTATTTTATTTTATATTAATACTACCTTATGTAGCAGAGTGGGGATCTCCATATCATAGATTGATGTGATGTATCATGGATTCGGGACTTAGGCACTAGCACTGGTAAGTGGCGTTTTGCATGAATTTCAATACCACTCTATATATATTCCATCAATAGGAATATTATTTTCGTCTACCAAAGAAGAGCGAAACGCGGTACATATCATTTTTCCATTTTGTCATTCAGTTACCCACCTAAACTAGTCTAACCTCAGGTGAGCATTGAGAAATTAAGGACAAGTTGAAAAGAAGAAATATTCGAGAACTGTTCGCTACTGATAAGAGCACAGAAAAGTGATAAACAAAGGTTTCGACTGTGAAGAATTGGTGTGTACACGATAAATTAAAAAGCATAATCTTGAGAAAATGCTGGTTTTAGCTTAAAAAAGAAAAAAATCAGTTTAAGTGACAAATTGGAGATGAAAATGAAAGTTATGACTGGAGAAAATATGAAAGTGAAAGTGAAAGTGAAAGTAAACGCTGAGATAGAAAAACAATTAAAAAGAAGACATAAACAGGAAGAGTAGAAGGAAGTGTAGGAGAAAGAAAAGATTATAAATTAGAAAGAAAAAGAATAATCAAAAGAATATAAAGAAAAATACAAGAAAGAAACAAACAAAAAAACAAAGATAAAAATGTGTTAAAACAAAAAAAAATGATGGGTAGGAAACTAAAGGCGTGAAAATGGAAGAAAATAAAACTGTATCAGAGTGTGAAAGAAGCGTGACGAAAGTAACTCGATTTGCCAACGGTTAGAAAGAGCTTAGACAATTGTGACTAGATATCCCCAATCGGGGTTATTTATTCATTTCATGATTTGTATATGTTTTCAACTTCGTACATACGCTTATATGAATGTTATAGAGGCGTTTTGTGACGAACTATGAATGAATTCATGCAGATTCGTCCATTTGCTAATGGCCTGCAGGGAAACGTAGAACATTTAAAGAATCTATATCCATCCATCTGGCTTCGAGATTTCATTCAACTCTATGTAAAATACGCCCAAAGTAATTTACTCTTTAACGAAAAAAACATCAAATTTGTATACAAGATAAATCATCACCTCAGCCATCAAACGTATGAAAGACACCTGAATATTTTCACAGGCTACAACTAATACATATATATATATATATATATATATATATATATATATATATATATATATATATATATATATATATATATATATGAAAACAATCAAATTATCTGGCAGAATTTATATCATTTAATAAATTTATTTGGGTTGATGAGGAAGCTACTTATATATATATATATATATATATATATATATATATATATATATATATATATATATATAGAAAGAAAGAAAGAATAGTAAGATATATAATGCGGTGTTCTTATGCTCAATGTAAATTTACAGAGAATAAATATTATAAATAAATATTATATTATTAAATTAAGAGCATTATTTCTGTTTCATCTCTAAGCAAATTTTGGAATTCGCTTGAAGATGAAACAGAACTAATGTTTTTAATTTAATTACCGAATTAAATTTGAAGTTTTTAGCTTCAGATTTTGAAACATGGTTATTGCTGTGTAGCGAAGAAACCATATTTTAAATCAGTTAATTTTTAAGATATATATATATATATATATATATAAAATATTGCTGCCCATGTATATATATATATATATATATATATATATATATATATATATTCATGCACGTTTCATTAAATATATATATATATATATATATATATATGGGCAGCAATATTATATATATATATATATATATATATATATATATATATATATATATATATATATATATATATATATTCATGCACGTTTCATTAAATATATATATATATATATATATATATATATATATATATATATATATATATATATATATGGCCAGCAACATTACTTTTAATCATATTTCTTTGAATACGACAGAAAAGACACATTCGATGAATTTTTAATTTATGTTTTCTAATAATCTTACATGTTTTTCCGTTAGGGGTGTAACGGATTAAAAATAGCGCTTTCGGCCATTTCTTCAGCCGTTTTCAAAGAGGGGTGTTTTTAAGTGTTGTTTTTCATTTCATTTCATGTTAGTTTGTGTGCTGTTTAAATGGTGGTAGCGTTTATTCCGAGCTTCTCTTAAAGTTTTTCTATTTAAAAACCCCCATGAACACAACGTTTCCGCTACTTACTCAAGTGAGATTTATACTGGGTACAAGATGTTTTATGGAAAGAGCCTCGTTCACATCAAGATATTTTCGGTAAAGGATGCTTGTGTTATCGGCCAGAAACTTACTTATGTGTAAATTGTGCGTAGGTAAATGTCTTTTATGGTAGTTTCTTCGAATAAATGATACGTATCTATCTATATCTATATATATGATTATATATATATATATATATATATATATATATATATATATATATATATATATATATATTTGTATGTATATCAGTATGATTATTATATTATATATATATATATGTGTGTATGTGTGTGTGTGTGTACAAATATATAGAAAAATAGGAAAAAACACGTTAGGTAAATAATCCGAAGTTCTTTAGTAAAAAAAAAAAACAGTGCTCAATACAAAAGTAGAGCCTAAATTATATATATACTCCTGTCATGGAAAATACAAATATATTATACTACTGTTCATTTTCTGCAACTATTTTCTCACGCAGTCAATCGTGGCGCTCTCCGTTTTACACTCACTAAAATGTTTTTGATTCTCTCCCTTTTATATAAACCAACAAAATGTTCCAGTCACCAAAATGTTTTTGATTCTCTCACTAGATAGATAGATAGATAGATAGAAGTATAGGATTAGTGCATACGGAATAAATTCCAATAACCAACAAATACTATTCTTAAAACAGTACTAAATACAGAGTAGAGCAAATACAATTATTTATTCGAAAATTATAGCCATTCTGTTTCAACACTTCTGGTGTCTTATCAAGTGATGGTGTTGAATCATATATATATATATATATATATATATATATATATATATATATATATATGTAATTTAAAAATCACAGGATCTGTTTCATCCTTTCTGTATTCTCAAGCGATTTTTATCAAATGAGCTCTTAACGCTATATTTAAAAATAAAACTAATGAATGTTATATAATTTTTAAGAAGTGAAATAAACAAAACGGCGTGCGTTTAAACCCGATTACAATTGAATAAGGCAAGAAATGCACTGTAACAGTGCATGATCCAATTGCAATGTACGGAAAAATACTCGAGAACATGAAAGGATTATGATAAAAATAAGCAGGCATATTGTCTGTAATTTATTCATTCAGATATGCCTAAAAAGAATTTTCCAAATATATTTTATCTATATTGGGATTTTTACTAGTATACACACAAGGATATATATATATATATATATATATATATATATATATATATATATATATATATATATATCATGGTTTACTACTAATTATTTGCTCTATATATTAAATGCATTGGCCTCTTTTTATGGATGAGTTTTAATACTTTATATTACTAGGAACCACTTTGATTATTCAAAAACGGATTTATTACCTTTACTATATATATATATATATATATATATATATATATGTGTGTGTGTGTGTGTGTGTGTGTGTGTGTGTACAGACAGAAATATAGATATGTTTTTAAATCTAAATTAAATCATCATGTGAGCTTTTTAGAGGGTAAATTCAGCCAATTATATTCGCAATTACTTAAATTCAAAAGCATCGTGGTTTGAAATTTTTGTATCGATTTTTAACGCATATTTAGAAAAAAAAACAGTTTGTGCGCAGCGCTCGACATGAGAGATAGAGAGAACGTGAACTAGCAAGAGGGAAATGAGAAAGAGAGAGATATAAAAAGAAAATGAGAGAGAGTGAAAGATTTTCAGGGGGCTGTACTTAAGATGTTGATTCAACAGATTTCCCTCCCTTTATGTCAGACTAACGTTGTTTTTTTTTGTTTGTTTGTTTAGTTTTTTTTACATCTTTATTTCGGTGTGCAAATGATTTCCCTAGTTACTTCAATCTACAAAATACTCAACTTTTTTTAACATTTTTTTTGTGATTTTTTCCCCATAGATCTGGGCATTTTACAATAATTTTCGTATAAGCCAAGAGTCGATTTCTGGTTTATTTTTCAATGTCACTTCGACGTCTTCCTGTTTTAAATATAGTTCTTCGCGAATGAGACAAATATATGATGCCAACAGACACTATGCTTACAAAAGTGAGAGAATGAAAAACATTTTTGATATTGGAAGACGGAGAGCGCCACGGTTGGCTGCGGAAGGAGATAGGTGCAAAAAATGAAAATACTATAATTTGTATTTCCCATGACGGGAGTAGATAGATAAATAGGAACAGACTGAGATAGATAGATAGATAGATAGATAGATAGATAGATAGATAGATAGATAGATAGATAGATAGATAGATATGAACAGGCTGGGATAGATAGACAGATAAGGATCAAACAGATATATAGATAGATAGAGAGAGAGAGATAAACAGACTGTGACATATATATATATATATATATATATATATATATATATATATATATAAAGATATATATATATATATATATTATATATATATAAACAGACTGACTCATATATATATATATAGAGAGAGAGAGATAGATAGATAGATAGATAGATAGATAGATAGATAATCAGACAGAAATACATGCTACCAAACAATTATTGTTAAATTCAACCAATGAATTCCTACGATCTAAAAACTGCATATATATATATATATATATATATATATATATATATATATATATATATGAAGAAATATAGTCTTAATGTCTGCTATATTTATGGGATAAAGTGCTCAATATCAGAGATAGAGCGTGTGTAAAACTTTATATATATATATATATATATATATATATATATATATATATATATATATATATATATATATATGTATATATATATATATATATATATATGTATGTATGTGTGTGTGTGTGTGTGTGGGCGGGGAGCGGCAGAAAGAATGTGTGGTTTAACTAATATTTGTTAAATGAAATCATATAAATTTTAAAAACATATTTCTAATTATTTTCTTTTACTTACATCCTTCTTTATATAAACATTTATCTATGGATATCGTAGTCCTTAAGAATTCTTCTAAACAATAGCAGCAGACATGTTATCTCAAAGGTTTTACAAATATGAAATCGTTTTCCCGCCATCTATGGCCGCTACATCGCAACAGCCTGACCCCGAGCCTGAAATTGTTTAATTTAAACATTTGTGATATCAACTGACCGTGACTTTATATGGTTTCTAGAAATTTAAGTACGTTTGAAACTGTGTCTTCCTAAATTATATGCGGTATTGTTAAATATTAGTTGCTTTATTTAATAGGAATAACTTCCAAAATTTGTAATTGTGATACCATTTTTTTTCATATATATATATATATATATATATATATATATATATATATATATATATATATATATTGAGGTGGATAAATCAAATAATTAGATATTAGCAATCATATATCCGTGTGTTAATGTGTTTTGACAGGTAAGCGAATAAATATTTATTCATTTTAATTTAAGGGGTAAACAATACAGTGCACAATATGGTTAGACACAACCACAATATATATATATATATATATATATATATATATATATATATATATATATATATATATATATATATATAGCTGTGGTATTAATTATTATTGATAATGTTAATAATAGTTATTAATGTGTTAATGATAAAATTAGCCTTAATGACGGAATTATAAAAAAAAATACAGGTGGGGAGAATAATGTCAATTGTAGCTATGTGTGCGTTTGTACATGTGTGTGTGTATTGCTAAAATTCTTAATTTTATTTCTTTTTTTCTTTTTTAGGTAAGTACCATTTGTGATTCCGCCATTGGGTTTGGTAAGATAAATATTTTGCATTTATTTTGATGTTTCGACCTGCTTTTGAATTCAAGACAAGCAAAAAAAAAAAAAAAAAAAGACTTCTTTTTTTCTAGGTTTGGTTTCCAGAGTACACGGATGATCTTTAATAATTTTAGTCATCTAAATCTTCTAATTTTAACATATGTTTTAATGCTATGTCCATGCCCCCCGCCCTCTCTCTCTCTCTCTCTCTCTCTCTCTCTCTAATCCTTTGGTAAAACATTACATTCTTTCTTCTGCCCCAATCTATTAGTAAAATCGTTATGAAGACATTGCTCTTTTGTCTTGCTAGAGCAGCCAAATTAAACGGACAACTCTATACTAAATACTCATGTATGACAAAACTTACGGAAAATCTGCCCTGTAATGGACTCATATAAATATATATATATATATATATATATATATATATATATATATATATATATATATATATATATATATATAAAAAAGAAGAGAAGAGAGGTGCCGTAAACGTTTTTAGTTGTAATGTGGATTTATTTAGAAAAAATATTATGCTTTGTTTTACATAAAACAAAGCATAATATTTTTTCTAAATAAATCCACATTACAACCAAAAACGTTTACGGCACCTCTCTTCTCTTCTTTTTAATATACATACTATTCTCTCGTTGGAACCACTACAACCTCTTTCTTTTACATATATATATATATATATATATATATATATATATATATATATATATATATATATTCTCTATTTTAATTTTTTCATATGGACAAAAACAATTTAGTCACTACAAAGATGCAACTTCGTTTCAGTGCAATTGCACTTCGGCTGGTGAGAATCAAAATGGTTATGAACAATTCTGGTTTTAAGCAAGGGGGAAGGAAAAACGCCTTAGGTTAAATGGAAAATCCTAAAACAAGCCAGAACTTGCAAATCTTTGAACGAACCTTGTTTTTTTATGATTGCAAGAAAAAAATATGTATTATTGAAATTTTCAACAAGACCCAAAAATTAAATCAAAGATGTGAAACTACTGTTTTTTGTTGGCATATTAAAGATCTAACATTACAATCTTGCTAAACTTTTACATGAATCACTCTCAACATTTAAAATTATAACTCACCTCCTTTGATATACTTTCTACCTTCTACATACCTCTCCCCTAATCTATCTTAGATTAAAATGTTTTTGCGCATATATAATACTAGAAATAATTTAGATAAATCGGTTTATACTCACACTTATTCTACACTTTATACAGTCTGACAATAGGTCAAAATTTGCTTATAAAGTGACATTAATATCCCACACTTGAGTGGGGTGCAGTTGAGAGGGAGGACATACAGAAGGTTTGCAGGAGATTCCGAAGACAGCTGAAGGTCGTGGTTGTACCCAATGGCGATTTTATTTAATAAATTTACACTTTAGTATTTAAAATTATCATTTTGGTAAAAAGATTTTTTTAAAAATAAGTTGGCAGTATTATTTTCATATATGCGTAATTTAGACGACAATTTATCCATCGCACCCAACACACACACTTATATATATATATATATATATATATATATATATATATATATATATATATATAAAGAAATATAGTCTTAAGGTGTGCTATATTTATGGAATAAAGTGCTCAATATCAGAGATAGAGCGTGTGTAAATATAAAAGTGAACATAGAAGTCAACACTTAGAGGCGACAGTCTGTTTCATGCTATATGCAATTGTCAGGCCCTGACGATTGCATATAGCATGAAACTTAGTAATCCGTATGGGTAATCCCAAGGAGGATGAAATCCTGAGAGCTCCATGTAATTACAGAGCTAATATTTTAAAGAAAAACAGACCACTTTAAGGTTCCATTATAATAATTTATTTCAGCAGAGCCCTTTTAACGGACACCGGATCATCAGATAGCACTTTCAAAAAAAGAAGTGCTATCTGATGATCCGGCGTCAGTTAAAAGGGCTCTGGTGAAATAAATTATTATAATGGAACCTTAAAGTGGTCTGTTTTTCCTTAATATATATATATTTATATATATATATATATATATGTATGTGTGTATGTGTATGTATGTATGTGTGTGATCAACGAATTATTTAAAGCTGCACCCGGTTATCTCCTTGTGACGTCAAACTATTAAACACTCATATAAACCTCTGTTTGATTTATATCGGATCAAGGTCTTGGACATGTCGAATGTTATTGAATCATTTATTCGACATGATAGTCATGTCATTTCAGTTCTATCTCTGATTGAGTCAATAAGCGATGGCTTGAAGTTAGCCGATCACACAGTGCAAGGTTTAGTCAATTCCCAAACATGTCAATCTAACTTTCATCGGCCCCCAAACAGGAAGTTCTATAATAGATAATTTAGAAATAAAAATCTATGAAACTATGTGATTTATGTAACTGATTTTGTCTGCTTGCTAATTCGATATTTCAGAGTCTACAGGTTTGCCAGCATTTAAACACGTGATGTAATCAGTATTTCTAAGCAAGGAATAATTTTAAACGTGTTTGTAGTCTATAGAATTCAGTCAGTTCCCCAAAGTTTTTTCACTTTGCACGAGTCGTTTCGGGTTTATCCTAAATAACATTGAATGTTAGGATCCCTCTGGACTATCACATAACTTCTACATTTACATAAAATCATTGCGTCTAGTATTGATGTTTGATTCTCCTTTTTTTATGTGCCGTGTCCCTTCAGTCCGTAGGCGATCATGGCTCTCCACAATTTTCTGTCCTTTGTAGCTCTTAATAGATTTCTTCTTTTTTTTTTTTTTGTTATTTCAACTAAACCTTGTTCTGACGCCCATTTACTCTAGCTCACTAAATAGGTTATGCCTTGTTTTGCAACAAATTATTTCGAGGACTTGAAACGATTAAATATATATATATATATGTGTGTGTGTGTGTGTGTGTGTGTGTGTGTGTGTGTGTGTGTGTGTGTGTGTGTGTATGTAATGGACTCTCCTGTCGGTTTCGACGTATGGAGATCTGACAACTTAAGCAAAGGATTCAATTTTGTGCGATAATCCTAAGTGGCACTTAAGACCCACAAGTGATTTGCAAAGGCCGCATATGGAGCAAGAGTGAGGATTGTCGGATGAGGTCACTTTTAGATAGGCTGACCTCTTAGATATTGCTCTCGCTTCTTGAAGACGATTCAGACTAGCAGATTCAAAACCACTGAATCTACTAAAACATGTTGATCTTCATTCTACCCGCTCAAAGGCTAAGCGTTCGAGGGCGTTATGTGGTCTATTGACAGCTGACAAGTTACTCTTCAGCTTGTCTTTGTATCTTAGCCATGGGCGTCCTACATTCCTGTAGCCCTGATCTAACTGGCTGTACATTAGGATCTTGGATATACTGTCATCAGATATTCTCAATGCATGACCAGTCCACCACAAATGAGACTGTATGAGGAAAGGATCTATCCCTCCAATATTACACCTGTTAAACAGGTCTACGTTAGATGTCCTGTCTTGAAGACTAACTCTACAGATAGCACACGGACAGCTCTTATGTAAAACATCCAGCTGGCGTATATGGTACCTGTATGGAGTCAATGATTCTGAGCCACAACAATTCTGTAAACCTGAATTTTCGTATCCAGTCGGATACCCCGATCATGACACAAGCGATGGCTATGTTTGCCGAAAGCACTGGTAGCCTTAGCAACCCGATGTATGATTTCATCATCTAAAGATCCACTGTAGTTCATTTTGCTGCCAAGATAGGTGAAAGACTTTACAAAGTTCAGGGTTTTGTCTTCTACTTTCAGTGGTCTCTATGGAAATTTGTAGACTGGTGTTTTTTTGTATATATATATATATATATATATATATATATATATATATATATATATATATATATACTTGCACCGAGGCATATACATATATCAGAGGTATACTTATACATATATCTACGCATATACATGCACACTGATAAGTAGCTTGTATAAATTTACAATTTCTCTCAACTTCACATTTTTAGCATAAATATATTTGAGATAACGATATATATATATATCAAGAACAATAACGGGGGAAAATGCATGACAAAGCAGAAAAAGGTTTCTTGTGACGCCTTTCATCATTCACGGCTTCATCAGACCTAAACGTCTTATGTCAGTGCGTCTACAGATGAGCACGAACTGGGGATTTTAAATTTTAATTCATTTTTTTAACTGTAAATGAATATTAAAAAAAACTCGATATTGGCCAATTCCTATAGAAACTGAAAAAACTTAATCCCATCATGCACACGTAGATTATTAAAAACACCCGATAACATATTTCCAACATACGCATATATATATATATATATATATATATATATATATATATATATATATATATTGCTACTTTTACGTTAGTTTCAATTGCAAAGACCTACATGCACAGAGTCGAATCACGCACATTTCCTCCGGTTCCATTTCTATTTAGAGCGTTCTTTCGCGAAATATAAAAGAAAAACTTCCAGACTTACTCTTTTCCTAATACATCAAAGATAACGGACTATCTCGTGTTGATACCGTGAGAAAAGAATAAATAAAACATTGCAAAAGCGCTACTTCGTTCCAGTGAGAAAATGAAAGAAAAACAGACGAATTCTGAAATATATATATATATATATATATATATATATATATATATATATATATATATACTCTCCGTAGATAGGATGCTGAAAAACCAGGGTCGGTTTCGACGTTCGAGAATGTACTTTCTTTTGCAAGAATATTGCCGCTATGTCTGAGCTGGAGCTGCCCAATCTTGATTTTCCAATCTTGACAAAGTTCAAAATTTTAGAAGATGACATATTTTCCACATGACGCCACCATTCCCCACAGGCACAACGTTGTAAATATATTGCTACTTTAACGTTAGTTTCAATTACAAATGTACAGTGGCTTCCGCTGTTTCGTTCTACCTGTTCATCATCTTTACAGTTCGGATTCGCCTTGTTATTAAATATCTTACACCATGATAAGGAAATCCTCATCACAGTGTAGAAAAAATAAAAATAATAAAAGAAAAATATCTAAATGATATCGCCTGGATTAGACACACACATACACACACAAACACACACACACACACACACATATATATATATATATATATATATATATATATATATATATAAATTTTAATTTAAAATTACCAGCTTTCCTTCTTCCTGTGCATGTGTAATTACCTGCACGAACATAACAAATTTAATCCGATCGAACGCGTCACATGATAACCTTTTAAAATTTGTCATATATCTTTCCACAATATATATATATATATATATATATATATATATATATATATACACATATACACACACACGCACACACACACGCACGCACGCACATACATATATATATACATATATATATACATATATATATATATATATATATATATATACCGTCCGTAGATAGGATGCTGAAAAAAACGATCGGGTTTGACATTCCAGAATGTACTTTCTTTTGACAATATTGCCGCCATGTCTGGGCTGGAGCTGCCCAATCTTGATTTTCCAATCTTGACAAAGTTTAAAATTGTAAGGGATGACATATTTCCCACCCGACGCCATCTTTTCCCACAGGCACAACGCTGCAAATATATTGCTACTTTAACGTTAGTTTCAATGACAAACATATAGTGGGTTCCCGTGTTGCGTTCTACCTGTTCATCTCTTTACAGTTCGGACTCGCCATCATACATCCACAGAGTCGAATCACCCATATTTCCTTTGAATTCCATTTGTAAGGGAAAAGTTCTATTTACAGCGCTCTTTCACGAGAAATGCTACTATATGAAAATAAAACTTACTCTTTTCAAGGGTCCTTATCTGTGATGTAGTGGTTTCACAGCGGAAGCTTGTATTTGTACTAAGTCGGTCCTAAAATAGGTGCCACGTACAAAACGTTAGGAACTTGATATAATAGGTAATGACGCAGTAATCTAGTTGTGGTGGCTGATACTTTAATATCCGACAAACGACCGTCCGACATCGACTGACTGACCAACTCACTGCCGACGATATTCAGTCACCCCCCCCACGAAGGCGTCATGTGGCACAAGGCTTTTTTAACGTGGGATCTCCGAGCCCCTGGGCTCGTCCAAAAATATGCCCATTGAACCCGAATAAACGGGTTCAGGGTCGGTTTACCTCCCCGAAAGAGAATCCGTCCTTCGGCGTAGCCTCCTTCGGGTTCCTCCCGCCCAAACCGAACAGCCAGTTGACTGACTGACCAACTCACTGCCGACTGACTCGTTACTCTTACTACTCCTACTTATTATAGGTGGGAGAGTCTATTAACTATAGAATAGGTGGGTTCCACTATAACATTATCCTAATACATTATAGATAATGGACTATCCCGTTTTTATCGCGTGAGAAAAGAAAAAATAAAACATTTCAAAAGCGCTACTTGGTTTCAGTGAGAAAATGAAAGAAAAACAGCTGAATTCTTACTTTTCCATATTTTTTTGCACGAAAATGAACACAGTTACCGTGGCTGAAATTTGAACACAAGACGCCGATAAAAAACACGCTTTGCTCACATGCATAAAACAAATACTGTAGCTAAATTTTACTATACACAAAACTTATTAGGAACAGGTTTATATCTGTGTTTAGTAATTGGATGACAAAATGAAAATAAAATTGTATTTAAAACGTTTCAGCCTCTAAAAGGACTTCATCAGAGTAAAAGTAATGTTCTTATTGACGTAATTATATTTTGTGGCAGCTGTGAGGTATATAAGCGTAATAATCGGATATAAATTTGCGCTGAGCGGAAACGCCAAAGAAAATTTGAAATTTAATAATTTTTGTGTTAGACGTGTCTCGACACACAGATGATTCCGTTTCATTCGGTTTCCTAATGATGTTAACAATATATATGTTAAAATGATGACACGTCATATGAATATAGCTTGCAGTTGACCGCGAAAAACTCGGAAATCAGTGCACCTTTTATGCAAGATATGTTAAGAAATGTGAAACAGTATATGAATCTGGGCATAAACTGACTGCAAAAGACTCAGAAATCAGTGCACCTTCTATACAATTTCACTTTAGTAAATTACTTTCCTTTTAATTAAAACAGCATTTCTATAATCGGACATTTCGTAATATTTAAATTGGCATCATTTTTTTTTTTTAATTTAATTTAATTTAATTTAGCCATTTATTCGCTCAAAATCGTTCTTTGAAAAGAGTGATTGTATCAATTGTTTGAAAAGCTTTGGAATCTTAGCGAACCGGGGTACATTTTCGTGTGCATTCGGCATCAGTATGAACGTGGACTCCGAGGGACATTATGACCGAGTTCCTTTTCAACTAAGCCCTGAACTACAACCCCGCGGAGCAAGTAATCCTATCAATTCTGGTTCGATTAATTCCATCTTTAGACCCCCCACCCCCTCCTCACTAAACTTTCAGCCTTCTGATAATAGCTTTAGGCATCTCTAAGCAGATTCTAATAACCAGAATGCGTTCCCGGCTCAGCATGACAACTGCGACCACCTTCATCAATTTATTAGTATTATTAATATTATTATTATTATTAGTAGTAGTAGTAGTAGTAGTAGTAGTACTAGTAACGATGGTGATGGTAGTAGTACACGTAATGCAGATCGAAATAGTTGCTTTTTTTGGAATTATTAAAATTGTTATTTTTATTAATGTTACCATTATTCATTTTACCCTTTGGCAAGGTCAAACCAACAACATAGTTTATTTCCATACATAGTTTTTTTTTCTAAAATTCATTGCATGTGTAATTATTCCGAAATCAAAATGTCTCTACTCTCTTTACATATATATATATATATATATATATAGTGAGAACTAAAATAATATATAAATTCTAACGTTCACAGCATTAATTCAAAAGACGGCTCAATACCAATAGTATAACAATTAACAATAATTATTTTTTTTTTTTTTCATATAGACAAAAACATTTTACTCACTACAAAGATGCAACATTGTTTCGGTGCATTTAGTTGCACCTCAACTGGTGAGAACCAAAATGGTTATGAACAATTCAGTTTGTAAGCAGGCCGCTCGTGGAACGTCACTGCCTTTTTTTTCCATTTGTTTGAAAAAAAAACATTTTAAGCGGGGACGTATAAGGATAAAGAAAAGATAGGAAAGGCAAAAGGGAGACAGAGTGAAGACAATAGTGTTTGTTGATAGCAGTTTGGTGAAGCTTTCTTGAGGTGTTAAGGTGATGCCTGGAGCCTCCATAAGCACGATTGTCATACTCTCTCACCATTTTGCCTTCCCTATATTTTCTTTACCCTTATACGTCCCCTCTTCTTTTATTTTTATTTTTTTGTTCTTTGGTTTTTTGGGGGTTTTTTTGTTCTTTGTTTTTTTTTTCACACAAACAGAAAAAGGGAAGTGACGTTCCACGTTCAGCCTGCTTACCAGTCGAGATGCAACTAAATTCACTGAAACAAGTTTGCATCTTTGTAGTGAGTAAATTGTTTTTTTTTTTTCTATATGAAAAAATTATAATATATATATATATATATATATATATATATAAAACTTTACATGAAATGAAGAATACACAGTCTAACGTTGACTTTTTGAATACATTGCTTCATCTCATTCAGACAATGTCACCTACAATGTAAATGATTTTCCTTCTTTTCCTTTTTTTTTTTTTGAATTAACTAGTTTTAATAAGATAAAAATAGAGTCGACCGTTGTCACGATCTTCGAGTCAATGTGATCAATCCTTTCCTTAGATGAGTAGTATTGGCTTTGCCAGGAATACGTACAGTTTTGAATTTAGAGTTTCTTTCGCCTAGACCGATTGACATCGAAGATTTTAGTACCCAGGCTGTCCTACTATTTACCCCTAGATGGAGTGAGAAGGGTTGGATTCATGCCTTTCCCAAGGCTATTAACACGTAAGTCAATGGAATGAACTCGACTGGAATTCAAACTCGGCATTCCGATTTCAAAATCAGAACCGTAATCTCAATCTGTATCGTAATAAAGATAAAATAATCGTAAAATTTTACATTATATATATATATATATATATATATATATATATATATATATATATATATGATATTAGTAATCAGTATGGATATTCACAAAAGGATATATTAGGTTGGTGCAAAAATAATGACGTAATAATGTCGTTTTGACGTATTTTTTAACGCCAAAAAAACGCCATTATTACGTCATTATTTTTGCACCAACCTAATAGATCCATGGAGAGCTCTATGTCAGAGACAGAGTAATAACCATGATAATAAAGAAAACAAACACTTCAAAGCCACGAGATAATATTTATTTTCGATAAGGTCGGAAAATTTTACCTCAACTCGTAATACAAATATCCACTAAAACGCTTCATACCTTTTAATACAAATATCCACTAAAATTAACTACTCAAAACAAACGTAGGAAGTTATAAAAATATCGGATTAAAAAGTATTATTTATTCTTCATATATATATATATATATATATATATATATATATATATATATAGTGTCAGCCACAGGCAGAATGTTTCGCAGCTCATTAGTGTGGCTAGACGTCCGGTTGTCTCTAGCTAGGATAGAAACCCGGCCGAATTAGCATCAGTCGGAAATAGCAGGTCAGGGCCGACAACTTTACAGAGTGTTCATTCCCTTTGGGACCATATTTGAAAGGATATGCTCTGTCTTTATAAAAAAAACCGTCACCATATAGCTGACACATGCATCACATCCAAATGTACTTACATTTGGCTGTGGTGCATGTGCCTGATATACTTTTTACAGGCTGACTGATAGGTGCAGTGGATTCGTATATCCTTGCCCCAGCTTCACTTTTTGTGGGTGAGCTTCTCTTTATTTCAATCATTTCATTATAAATGATAAATATATAGAGAAATCCTAACACGATCTTTATCGGTTAGATTTATTTTCTAGATCTGTTCTTTATTTGGATAATCATAATAAATAATTGTGCTGCCGTGGTCGATATAAAATCCGGTTTGCCTGTTGATTCGATTTTGGCATTTAATTTAATCTGGTGAAAGAAAGAGCGACGTGAAATCGATATTCGATGATTTGCTTCAATTTCCCCGTCCGACTCACTGCATTTGCTGACCTCTGACCGAGCAGAAAAGTTCCAACAATGAAAATAACAACAACGTCTTTAGCCGCTAATCCTTTTCTCTTGTATTCACAACAACTCGAATTTCAAGTTGCTTTTCGTTCGGTTCAATATTTTTATAACATTTCTGTTTCAATCTATCGATCTCTTTCTTTCCATATCTATCTACTATCTCGTTATCTGTCTCGCTAGATAGATAGATAGATAGATAGATAGATAGATAGATAGATAGATAGATAGATAGATAGATTTGAATACGCTGATAGATAGATTTGAATACGCTGATAGATAGATAGATATATAGATAGATAGATAGATACATACATACATACATACATACATACATATGAAGAGATGGATATACATGGATATATATACACAAACTGAAACACATAGATAGATAGATAGATAGATAGATAGATAGATAGATAGATAGATAGATAGATAGATAGAACTAAGCGAGTAGACGAGGATTATCCCACTGTAAGTAATCCATGACACTTCTGCGAGCGAATGTTTGTATGAGTGTCTGGAGATAGATTTGAATAAGCTGATAGATAGATAGATAGATAGATAGATAGATAGATAGATAGATAGATAGATTGGTTGATAGTGACAGAGACTGATAGATATGAACAGACTGAGAGTTTGTTTTTATGTTCATCTTTTGAAAAAGTAATTAATTTTTTAGTCCTGAATTTTTCATCAGTCCTCCTTATATGGCAATGAATGTTGGACAATCTCTTCAAAGATGACGAAGAGACCTTAAGCAACAGAAATCTGGTTCTGTAAAAGGATGTTCAGAATACCTTGGACCGAACGTGCGCAACGACGAAGTTTTTGAGAAAATAGAAACAAAAAGGTCACTTATATTTAACATCCGGAAGATAGGGTTGAAACTTCCAGGGCACATAATGAGGAAAGAGGACTTGGAAAATGTGATACTCACAAAACAGATTTAATACTGAAAGGACAGATGAAAACAATGCATAACCTATCTAGCGAGCTGGAGTAAATGGATGTGGTACAAAGTTTAAACGACAAAAATATTAAGAACTACAAATGACAGGAAGTTGTGGAGCGCTATGATCGCCTACATCATGAAGGGAGATGGTACGTAGAATAATAATAATAATAATAATAATAATAATAATAATAATAATGAAATGTATTTTCATGTTGTTTGTCTCATGTCGAAATTTGTTTCCATTTCTAATTCTAACATAATGGCTTATTCCGTGCTTGTTAAATTGCAGTGAACCCTAATCTTTTTGAACAGTGAACATTTTGACAGCTCCGGTTCAATCTCTTGTTCGTAAACTGGGATCATTTTACGAAAACCTTCACGCGTAAGAACATTAGTGTTATTTAGCAAAAGCAGTTCTCTGAAGAAGATCTCGCGACACGTTAGTTTATATATGTATGAAAACAAAATTTAAAATATTGAATAAAATTATAAAACATAATCGAATCAAGTGTATTTAGTAGAATATTCCCATCTTAGCCATGCTTGTGCGAGTATTACTTTCTGGCCATATTTAGATATTCTATGTAAGCAGCTTAGCACTTCCGCTGCTGTGGACGTTTTCAAGAGAACATGAAATGTTGGTCCACAGTCTGCTTGCAAAAAAAATAAAAATAAAAAATAAACAAAAAAAAACTACCTAGCGTATGTTGCTATTTCCAAACCAACATAGACATACTGTAGTATATAATAAAACTGTTTTAATGTCTCATTTTTATTATATTGTGTATTGGGCGCGGTTTAATTTCCGCTGTACTATAAGATATCTTATCGATACCAAAATGGCGGCGCCCATGGGAAATAACCATCAGCGATTTTATATTCATTTATTTCCAATAAACGTCACTTTCGTACTCTCCAACCCCCAACAAAAAAACAAAAACGGAGCAGCACCGCCAGAAAACAATGTTGTAACAGTTCAACGATGAAAGAATTTATAGCTAAGATATAGTAAACAGAATCGGCGATCCGAGTTCAAATTCTGGGTGATTTTGTGTTCACACTAATAACAAATAAGAAACTCTCGACACCAGTTCATGTTTCTTCCTCCCCACCCATCAAAATTCCCGCTCCTTAAGAGAGATACACAGCTTATCAGTTCCTGGGGAAAATGTCAGACTGGTGAAGATCAGGTGGATGGCAAGCAAATCTGCGACACTGGTATGATTATTTAAATTAACTTATTTAAATTCATCAAGACTAATTATGCCCATATTAACACTTCCAGTCAATTAAAATTACAAGCCATGAAATCGCTTCATGATGGAATCATCAGTACATACATTATTATTATTATTATTATTATTATTATTATTATTATTATTATTATTATTATTATTTTCTTTGATTTCTGGCGTTTACACATTTCTTTCCGGGTCCCGCCCAGGGACCCAAGGTTAGAAATGGCATCATGACACTTTCCAGTGACAAAAAAAAAAAAAAAAAAAAGAAAGAAATTACATAGATAAAGCCCTTCGTAAAGTGTGGGCCATACTTGTCAGAACAATTTTTTGTATCTCCTTGAGGCATGGACTTCCAGGAATCCCTTCAATTAGTCTACTGCATTCTTTTCCAACCAGTCCTAGGGCTCCAACTACAACTGGGATTGTTGATGTTCCCACATGCCACATTTTCAAGATTTTTATTTCAAGCTCCTTGTATTTTGACAGCTTTTTGAATATCTTAAAAGATACATTGCAATCTGCAGAGTCTGCCATATCAATAAGGA
>OZ010602.1:74323256-74365756 GCA_963932145.1 Acanthosepion lycidas | reverse complement strand
TTAGACAAGAAATAAATATAAAGTAAAATACACGTATATTCCCCAAAGTAATGAAAACATCAGAAAATTTGAGAAAAAGAATTACACTAAAAAGCTCCAAAGTCCTGTCTGTGATACCGGAAATGATATTCTGTGATACCGGAAATGATATTCTGTGACACCGGAAATGATATTCTGTGATACCGGAAATGATATTCTGTGATACCGGAAATGTCACTTTTACATTATCGTTGTCACTCAGAGACGAACGAGATTAAGGAATAGGGAAAGAGTATAAGGTTTTTCCTTCTTTCTGGAAAGGATAAATCGCATCGACATTCTATACATACGCACATACACACATACATGTACATGCACACAAAAATACACACACCCCCAAATAATAAAAATTAAACTAACGCCAATAAATAGAGCACAAAAAAAAATGAATCAATTAAATTATTAAACTAGTATAAAATAAACGAAAATGAGAAAATAGTCAGTCAATTTCTAATAGCATCTTGTTATCGAACGATAACAAAAAAGTATGTCTATGAAACTCTGGTGTCAAAGAGCTGAATATAACTACAATCAGTGTCAAATGTTGTATTTGTATTAAACAAACAAACATATATATATATATATATATATATATATATATATATATATATATATAGAGAGAGAGAGAGAGAGATAGATAGATAGATAGATAGATAGATAGATAGATATTAATGACGGTTTTTGACGTTAAAAACATGTCAAAAACCGATATTATTTTTGCACCAACCTAATAGATAGATAGATAGACTGACAGATAGAAAGACTGAAATAGCTAGATAGATAAACAGATAGAAGAGACTGAAATAGATAGATAGATAGATAAATTAAAAGAAACACTAAAATAGATAGATAGATAGATAGATAGAGTAGGCTGATGAAAGAAATTCGAGAAAGAAAAAAGTAATATAGATAATAGGAATAATAATATTTATTGTATATTAGAATGGCTTTTGAGGAAATAGGAGCATTTGTTTTGTATTACGTAATCATTATATAAAAAAGGAAATATATTATATAATGCAAAACAAATTTTAAAAAAATGTAAATTATTTCGGTGAATCCGATACAGAATTGCGAATTTGGCTTAATAACCATAAAAAAAAACTATCAGAGACGTAAACACCAATTATGAGCGTATCTAAACATTTCAACCAACGGGGCCATAGGCTTGTGGCCGTTAGATGCGTCTTTTTAGCATCTTTATTTAAAGGCCAAGAACGCTGAGAATCCGAGTTAAAATACATCTTTTTAAATTCACACTTTCTAGTTTTAAATATGAATTTAGGCATACTCAATCAATACATTTTCCACAAAATCTATCTACAACCCCAACCATGGAAAACAACTAGTCCCAAAAAATTGCGAATGCCTTCAGTAATATAACACATGCAGAAACAAATATTCTGCCAGAAAAAAGAAAAAGTCTCATTTCATTTTTTATTTCTCGTCTCGCTGATAAAGGACACAGGCCTGTCCGAAATTTTCGATTTGTTTTTTTCAAATACATTAGCCTATGGCAGTCATTATCAATAATCATTATGGTGCCTGTATGTTAGGTCGAATGCATTTGTTTACATCCTGGTTTTCTTTGGGAAGCTGAACATTTTGACATGGTCTAGCGTGGGATCTCCAAGCCCGTGGGCTCGGCCAAAAATATACCCTTTGAACCCGTATAAATGGGTTCAGGGTCGGTTTACTTCCCCGAAAGAGACTCTGTCCTTCGGCATAGCCTCGTTCGGGTTCCTACTGACCGAAGGCAGAGAGTTCAACCAATACAACCGGTTTGACTGCGACTGACGATATTCAGTCACCCCCTCCCCCCACGAGGGCGTCATGTGGCACAAGGCCTTTTTAACGTGGGCATTCCGAGCCCGTGGGCTCGGCCAAAAAATAGCCCATTGAACCCGCATAAACTGGTTCAGGGCCGGTCTACCTCCCCGAAGGAGACTCCGCCCTTCGGCGTAGCCTCCTTCCGGTTCCTCAACGGAACAGTTGTTCAAGTCAAAACTTGAGCGACTGACCGTCGTTTCTCTTACTACTCCTACTTATATTAGGTGGGAGTATCTATTAACTATAGAATAGGTGTTTTCACCATAACACTTAATTAAAAACATGAAAAAGTCTACTGAACTTTTAGGTAATATCAATACTTGGAGAATCTGATTGATGGCAAGAGAAACAGAGAAAAATATCGCAAAACCTACCTAACGAGATTGAGTTAATGGAAGTCGAGGGAATTTAGGAGAGATGACAAACAGACAGATGTTATTAAGAGCTACAAAGGACAGGAAATTGTGGAGAACCATAATCGCCAACGTTCTTAAGAGACTCCGTACATAGAAGAAAATCAAATAGAAAGGTAATGAGAAAAGACGTTAAAAATCGGAATTTTCGGATATCACTGTGTCTTTTCTCAACGAGAAATAACATTTACTTCGACTTTTGTGGAATTTCTGTGCATCTATTATATTAATGATGAAATCTTGTAGTTTTAAGCTAGTTGTTTATCACAATTTGGGTTGCTGAGATTTTGTAGACGGTTTTTCGTGGAAAATATCTTAATTGATTTATAAACCATTCCCAATAAAATAAAATAAAATGTCCAACTTCATTTTATTTCTCATTGAGAAATGACCAAGGCGTGTCCGAAAATTACAATATTTAACATTTTCTTTCTCACCATATCTAAAAAAAAAAAAATAATCAGAAAGAGCGGAACTGAAAAATGATTATCTTTTATGTTTTTTCAAAGAATCTTTCTGAAGAAATGTCGGACAAAACAGGTTTTTTTAAAGAATTGCGCTGCGTTATTTGTAAATGTGTGTGTGTTTGTATGTGTGTGTGTGTAGATTTAATCACCTGGTTAATAAAATTTGAGGAATAAAAAGCCAACAAAATGATAACAATATTGGAAATAAGATCGATGATATGCATTATATATTAGCAGTTTTGACTTAATTGAAGGACGAAGAGAAAGATTTTAATGTCGGAATTTTCGGACACGCCTGCGTCCTTTTTCAACCAGACGAGGAATAAACAAAGAAGTTGTTGTTGGTTAGAGAGCTCTCTGAGTAAACCCAAATCCCTGTTTAATCCGCTCAATATGATATTTTTTTAAATATATTTCAATTCCGATCTGATTTCGTTTGAATTATATATATGTGTGTGCGTGTGTTCATGTGTTTGTATGTGTGTGTGCGCGCGCGTGTGTCGTTTAATTCGTTTAATTTTAATTTTTTTATTTTTATTAATATATTTTTATCAAGGTAAAAATTTTAAAACTGTTATATATATATATATATATATATATATATATATATATATATATAAAGCATAAAAATATTTTAAAAACTACCCTTAAGATATTTCATCTGCTTTTCGTTGGGATCGAAATATGCGCTTCACTGTTTCTGTCTCGTCAAACAACGCCACAAAACTCCTCATAAATTCTTAATTTAATTATCCGTTTTCCTGTAATCTTTCTTGACTGTCTCTGAAATGTTACTGGCGATAACACTGGAAAGACGCCAATACTCAAGGTTTAAACCTACAAGCTTCATTCTATTCCTTTACCCTGTGCAGCCAGGAGACCTACGTCACCTTCCCGAACACCACATTTAACACACGACCCCAACGCTAAAGGAAGGTTAACAGGCGAATGATTTGTATGCAGGTGCAATATTGCAAATAGGTAGATTATGCAAATAAGAGTAAAGGATGTGTTATTCAGCGTGTCTCAAATATTGCGTCTTATTGTTCTCGTTCTGAACGAGAATATACGAGACTTGAAGCTACGTGGCCATATTAGATAATACTTATATATAAATATGTCTACAATCTATGTGACTGAATTTAAATTCGTATATTATACGTTTACAATATATATATATATATATATATATATATATATATATATATATATATATATATATATTACAACTTCCTATGTTTTACAGCCAATTTAAACTGTGAAAATTTAAATGCAATGTCTTTCGCTATCTACTGTCCTCCTGATTACTCTTTTCTCTTTCATATCATTATTAAAGTTTCTGTTACTAATTCATCGACACTCTGTAACCCATTGTGTTTTAATATATATATATATATATATATATATATATAGAGAGAGAGAGAGAGAGAGAAAGAGAGAAAGGGGGGAAGAGAGAGAGAGATAATGTAATTATAAAAAAAAGTTAATATTTAAAGTTAAATTTGACCAGGAAACAGTTTATTAAAATGTGCTCAATACGCATATAAAGAAAATTCAAAATAAATATTTCACGTGCAGAGCTTTTAAATTTCGAAAATTAGGACCGCAACCAATCAATCTATCTTGGTTTCAACCTTTTGGTCTCCTCAGGTGATTTAGGCCCAAATCTTGGCCTATATCACCTGAGGATATCGAAAGTTTGAAACATAAAATGATAAATAAATAATTAAAAAAACAGAGTATCTTCACAAATATGAGTATCCATTTAAAATAACGTATAAACAAATAAATTAAAAATATGTAAATTTAATCCATTTCTTAAAATGTTATCTCTGTTTACGTTAGAATACAAAACAGGGCGGATATATATCTTTCGAGAATCGGGAAGTATGTATTCAAAAGCACTATTCAGGCTTTGTTTGATTAGGAGGTTCTACGTGGCCAAGTTGCCTAAGGCACGTCAGATCTACTGACTAGGGGATGCAGATTCGATTCCTGGCGGAGGACGCATATTTTTCTCGCAAAATTTCTGGAATATTCAAGTCGATAGATGTAAATGACTACATACACTGTTTAATACTTAAATAAAAATGGAGCATCTACTCAAATATGAGTATCCTTTTGAAAAATAACGTTTCAGCAAATATTTTTTTTAATTTTTTAAAAATTAATTGGTAATACAAGCATACTCCACCATGAAAATAAAAAACAAAAAGTTCAAATTCTTGAAGCCCTCTATATAGGAAAATTACAAATAATACTAAATAGAATTAATTATGAGTATATCAACAATGTTTTAACATGTTTTTAACAACAAGGTTTTAAAATATCTAAACTGTAATTTGTTTTTAAATTAAAATTATAACGGCAATATTTTAAAATACTTAAATAGTTATTTAAATAAAATATTTAAATATAAATTAAGTTAACTCCCTTGATAACGTTAATTTCATGCGCATTTACAAAACATTCACAACTGTCTATCACATTAGTTTTTTTTTTTTTTTTTTTTTTAGGAATTGATGATAATCTTGGATGAGATTGAAAATACTTGGGAAAATAAAAAGAATAAGAATAACTACAGCGCCTTCCTTAATGTGTTTAATGACAAAATTAAGGAGTTAATCCGTGAATTTGAAAGGATTCAAAATAAAATAGACATAATATGTCTTTATTATTGACCAAACGTGCTTGAATGGAGATATTCTGCCTAAGCACACACACACACTGATATATATATATATATATATATATATATATATATATATATATATATATATATATATATATTAGGTCGATTTTACTGTTTTTAAACTGCAATTTTCCATGATTTTTTTCTCGTATATTCATATCTGCTTGATGTGTATCGAAATGTACACAAATGACGTCACAGATTATGAAATGTCCGACAATTATTTTAAGACAGTTTTATGTTTATAATAAAAACATGTTATGTTTATCTATAAAAAAAAGAATGTATTACAATGACTTGATGAGATGCATTGATATACATCGAAACACGACTGTAATTATGTAGCGATTTTGACATGTTTTAAAGATGTAATATCCTAAAATAAAGTATATATATATATATATATATATATATATATATATATATATATATATATATATATATATATATTGTTGTAGCATACGTACGGACGATAATGGGTATGTCCCCATTCATATAAATACAGTTGTAAATAGTGTATGTTGGTCTGCAGTTGGAGATTCTTCTCCAGTTGTACTGGTCAAACTCTCTTTCTCCGAGCAGAGATGATCCCCAGATACTCTCTAGACACAGCTATTCGACCCCGTTTTATAGGAATTTTTGGCCGAGCCTACGGTCTCAGGTACACCACATGAAATTTGGCTTTGTGCCACATCTGACCGAGTCGGTCAGTTACTAGATATCCTGCAGTTGGGGATTCATTATGGAATTCACTTGACTTACTTCTAGCAGTTGACTACTTCGTCTACGCGCCGCTGGCGAATCTTATGTGTGTTGTTCTTGTTCTAATATTATTGTTCATTACCAAACTTCGTTTGATTATTCTATTCAGTATATATATATATATATATGAATATATATATATATATATATATATATATATATATATATATATATATATATATAAGCGCAATAAATATTTTTGATCTTATTTCTTTACAAAATACAAAGAAGGCTCTGTAATATAATAGATCCTGAGGGAACCTCGCCACTGTGTAATGGTTAGCAAGCTTGTCTCACTACAACAACTACGACTGATCTGAGATCTTGACTTCAGTCATTTTCTCGCCGATGGTTAGGACACAGTGGCGAATTTAAAAACACCCTGTCATCGTCCTAGCGTCTGCCCTAACTCAGCAGAAATGGCTACACATTTTCTGGAACATACGCTCGCTCGAAGTATTGAGCACGCCAAGGAGAACTCAGAAAAATGGGTTTCTTTACCGTCGTCGACCTGCCCGCGGCAAAATGAGAGGCGGACTGTAAGTACCTGTAAGACTACACCTGTGTGTACTCAGTCACACAGATCGTCCTGTTTTTAAATAGTGTGTAGTTACGTAGGGAAATATGTGCATGCAAAGAGCTATGTGTTTATTGAGAGGCAAGGAGGCTATACACATAACAGTTTAGTACCGTCAGATATTTACACACATATCAGTGGTAAGGACAATGATAATTGTGTTACTATTAATACAGGGTGTGAGTGCTATTTGAGGACATTTTTAACATGTTAAATAAAAAGCAATATCTTAGCAGTGTATATATTTAATTCACATGGACACACATATCCTTCATGATACTTCTTTATCTAATTATTCTATGAAACCACCTTTGACTTCAATGACTGCTTATATTCGGGCTCGAAACCGTCCACAAGCTGCAATTAATTGGTTCCTAGTCATTTTGGACATCATCTGGACAATGGCGACCTTCAGTGCAGCTATGGTGCCCTGAGGATGTCGATGAGTTTCCCTTTCAACGACGCTCCACGGGTAATAGTCCATAGGATTTAAATCTGGCGAGTTAGGCGGCCACATGATTGGGGGAGGCACATGATCGTAAAAATTCTCTGATAACCAATCCTGGGTTACAATGGATTTGTGAGAAGGTGCAGAGTCCCGTTGGCCTACCATTGCATACTTTATTTATCCAGGGCTTAACAACCGTTTTAAGAACATTAATGTATCCAGTAGCATTGACACAAAGACCTTGTGGGCAAATGTAAGGTGGGATGACATTACCTTCACTGCTCACAACTCCTAAAACCATCACAGTAGCCGGATATTTGGTGTGCATCACCCTGGGTACTTCAGAAGGAGATGCACATAGCATTCATTCCGTCTGTTTGTTTTCTGATCTTGGTCAAAGTTTTTTTTTTTTTCGTCAGAGAAAAACCAAAGCATGTCATGTTTATGCAGATTTTTGGCTTTGTTCAGCAACCGTTTTGAACGCATGAGACGGTTTTCCTGTGTTTTCGCCGATATGAATTGGCCTTTCCTCTTTACATATGACTTATATCGAATGTCCTGATGTACCACCGTTCTCATAGTCCACTCTGATATCTGGAATTCTTTGGCGATGAACCTCATTGATCTTCCGGAGTACTCATCGATGACGTTTTGAACATTCCGTATATCTATCTGGTGTTCTCAGAGCACTGTGAATGATTTCTTTTTCTTTTTGCTACAGGGGAAACATTACCATCACATCCCTCTAGCTCCAACCGAACCTTATGAACAAATGATCTGGTAACATGTAAAAAGTTACTGATTTTTAAATCTCTATGTTTTGCAACTAAAGCAACGATGACTGCATGTCTTTTCATTTCTTGGGTTAACATCTTCCTCTGACTGGGTTATCTGAAATAAAAAAAATAATATTATAAATGATTTGAGTGTGGAGTGAACTTAAAACAACATGTCCTCAAATAGCACTGGCACTCTGTACTATTAATAATGTTTATATATACGACAAAATGCTTCTTAAACGTAGACCCTTATGTCAACAAATATAAACAACAATTGTACTGGAAATATTTTCATGGCAGTTGTTTTTACAAGTTTTCCTCTTTTTAACCTCGACTGCATTATTTTATGACTACCACAAGATTGGTTACTAGTTAGGTTTCAACGTTTTAGTGTTGAGCTCGCTATATGTCACAAATAGTTCTATTCTGATAGACCTGTTATGATTTCGCATTTCTCGCTTGCGAAATTTTCTTGCAATTCTTTTGCTTCTCTGCCACCTACAATCTTCAAAAATGTAAATGCGATATCAGTCGCCATCTTTTTGTCTTCGCTCTTCCCTCTTCCCTGTTCATTTATTGTCCGTTTCCTCACCTCTCACAAAATTATTACTAGGCATTTAAATTTGAGAACGTTCCGGAATGTTTTGGTTCCTAAATTTAAAATTTAAGAGTAATGAGGTCGAGCCTCACTGGGTACCTCAGGCTTTTCACCCTTTGCGAAAAAGGAACTATATTTAATAAGTATCAACCGAGGATTCACCTTCACCGCTGGGTAATGGGTTCGATATTAACTGAATCCCCCGCGCAGAATATGTTGGTTAAAATAGGTAAAAAAATCAAAGTTTATCTCTCTCTCTCTTTCTCTCTCTCTCTCACTCTCTCTCCCTATATATATATTATATATATATATATATATATATATATATATATATATATATATATATATGAAGAGAGAGTCCATTTCAGCATGAACTTAGCATTTACAGAATTTTGATTAAAGACGAACGGAAATTCTTTTGTAAGAGGTTTTTTTTTTCTGTATTTCGAAGAATTTTCTTGGTTAAAGTATAAATCGGGATTATTGTGAAGTAAACATCATTTGCTTAAGTTGGAATTTGGAAACAGTGAGGCAACTTCAAAGTCCGACTGAAACAATACTATTTGTTTACTTCAAATAACTGTAATTTAGCAGATACATAGATACGAGTAGCTTGTAGTTGATAGATAGATATTAGGTTGGTGCAAAAATAATGACGTAATAATGTCGTTTTTTGACGTTAAAATACGTCAATAAACGACATTATTACGTCATTATTTTTGCACCAACCTAATAGATAGATAGATAGATAGATAGATAGAAAGATAGATAGATAGATATATATGAATATAATGAGACATATAGACTGAAATAGATAGATAGATAGATAGATAGATAGATAGATAGATATGAATATAATGAAACATATCGAATAAAATAGATAGATAGATAGATAGATAGATATGAATATAATGAGATAGATAGATAGATAGATAGATATGAATATAATGAGACATATAGAATGAAATAGATAGATAGATAGATAGATATATAGATAGATATGAATATAATGAGACATATAGATAGATAGATAGATAGATAGATAGATAGATAGATAGATAGATAGATAGATAGATAGATAGATAGATATAAATATAATGAGACATATAGACCGAGATAGATAGATAGACAAATAGATAGATAGATAGATAGATAGATAGATATGAATATAATGAAACATATAGATAGATAGATAGATAGATAGATAGATATAAATATAATGAGACATATACATAGATAGATAGATAGATAGATAGATAGATAGATATGAATATAATGAAACATATAGAATAAAATAGATAGATAGATAGATAGACAGACAGATAGATAGATAGATATGAATATAATGAGACATATAGATAGATAGATAGATAGATAGATAGATAGATAGATAGATAGATAGATAGATAGATAGATATGAATATAATGAGACATATAGAATGAAAGAGATAGATAGATATGAATATAATGAGACATATAGATAGATATATAGATAGATAGATAGATAGATATAATGAGACATATAGACCGAGATAGATAGATAGATAGATAGATAGATAGATAGATAGATAGATAGATTCTTTCAAAAGAATAAAAAAGCTGAAATCAATGGATCTGAACCTATATATGCCTATGTCGTGAAAGAAAGAAAGAATGAATGGATGAAAGAAACTTATTATTTTAAAAGAAATATATTCGTTTAGTTTATTCTTAGCTGCTAAGGAGAAGCGGGTGTCGTCTTTTGCCAAAACAGAAGATTAAGTTTTGCCTTCAAAGCCGCCTCGATCTTCTTTTGGCTCCACGGCAAATTATGAGGAGTCGGTATCGAATAAGAAGCAGAAATAATAAAAGAAATGAAGAAAAATAACACTTCAACACAACAAAATACTTACAGGGGGCGACTTTGAAGTTGTGGATCACGTTTAACAAGAAACTAAAGGCAAAGAGAAAAATGATTCAATTCAAACTCCATAGTTTTATTCTTCTTGTAAGTTTTGTCAGTAGACAGCGCCGGTGCAAGGTTCTCAAGCCCCCATCCCAAATCTGTGATGCCCTTTGAATCTATGATACCCACCCACACTCTACTACATCTCAATTTTCATAAGGTAATACTCATATAAAATATAAATTTATTATACTTTAAAGTTATTATTATAACTTAATTATGTTCAATAATGAATCATATTCAATATAGGCGAATAATTCAACTAGAAAAACGGAAAATAAATGCAACATACCTAAATTAAAGACATGTCATAATATATAACTTTAGCTTAAATAAATTAACAATGTTTTACGGTAATTTCTGACGTCAACTTGAGATTTATTTTGTTCAAAGAAATAGACGCGAAGTGAGGCACTTTATCTGTTGTAACACTGAGGACACTTGCTCTTAATTGGTCTCTCGTATTAGGTATTTTTTTTTTTTGACGTATTTTTTAATGTCAAAAAACGACATTATTTTTGCACCAACCTAATAACTGGCACGAATTACCCACGGTTTGAAAGCTCATTGAACTGAAATAGTAATAACAACACTACTAATGATAATATGTCTTGGACAGTGTGCGATGGATAAACTGTCGTCTGAATTACTCAGAAATGAAAATAACACTGAGACCTCATTTACCAAAATTATACATAAATATTTTGACATAGCAAAGAGTAAATTTATTCAATAAAATCGCCATTGGCTTCAACCCCGGCATAAAAATGACTTTGGTATCTTCTGAAACTCTCCTGGGCGGTCTTCTTGTTTAAGCTGGTGAATGCTGCCATAATCCTTGCTTTCAGTTCATCTTTGGTGTCACAAGGAGTTTTGTTGGTCTCTCGATCAACTGTGGCCCACACATAATAATCAAGGGGTTGCAGTCTTGGTTGTTAGATAAACAGTTATAAGGAATGAAAGATTTTCTAAGCGTAGCTTAGATGTGGCACAAGGCGAAAGTATGGGGTACCCAATGAGGATCGAACTCACTACTCAGTCGTAATTGTTCTTGCGAGACAAGCTTGCTAACCATTACACCACCTCGAGGTGCCCAAACAGTTGTAAGGAAGGATGTGGTCGTAGAAATTGTCTGACCCCCATGACTAGGTTTTCTTGCTTGTGTGGCATGGTGCAGAATCCTTTTGCCAGATATAGGATCTTCCAACAATAGCCCTATTGACCCAGGGCAGCACTACCTCCTCAAGTCACTTGATGTAGACCTTCGTGTTAAGTCTGAGTCCCTCACCAACAAATTCGATCATCAGAACGACCAGTGTGAGTTTTCCGGCCTGATGTACGTTCGTAATCACCATTAGACTCACCCAAATTATATGTAATCGTCTGTATTCCTCAGACTGACACCGAACACTCTAAAATGTTCGTATTGAAGATTCCGGTGTGAATGCCAGGCAGTACAGCATGCCGTTTCCAAAGTTTTGGCGGAGTGAATTGCGTCATGGTGATCTTTTTTCTCACAGACGTTGCCTAAACTGAACCTACTATACTATGCAGTCGAAAAAATCGAAAACAAACAATGCCCATGCGCAAAATTAAATATAAAATTTTGTGACAATTTACACATCGGACCATTTATATCCTAAGCATTCTGGATGCCCTAATGGTTACCCTGGGTATTGTATATTCCTATACCTACCTCACTTTGTTGGAATGATTTCATTCAATAATAATAATAAAAATATGGGGAATTCTGGCATACACTTATCTTGCTAGCTTTTATGATAGCATATCGGGTTTCGTGTGTTTGGACCCCAGAAGCACTTGATTGGAGGGCTCTCGCTCAACAACATTAATAATAATCTTTTTCTTCTCATCGAGTCGCTAAACTACAGCTATCCAGTGTTGCACACAGAACCTAGCCTTGGGTGTTAAGATTTCGAGGTTAAGTGTTCAGGAATCTTCAAGATTAGGGCAAACTGGAAGATGCTCCATAGTTTGTCATGGCTCACATTGGGAATTTGGATCAACGTTGGTGGCATATCCCAATTTGTGGAGGTTGGCTAATACAGCGAGCAACAGCTGTTGGGAGGCGTTTCAGACAGGACTACAAAAGCCAGGGCATCATTGAAGTGAGCGAGTAGGGATTCTGTTGGGGAGAGGGAAAAACACCCTGTAATTTATTTTTACTCAATAAAAGTTAAAAAATACTTTTGCTGCACCCTTTACATGTCATAAAGTGAACATGCGTTGTGCTACCATAGAAATGGAATACGTCCTTAATAATTACTGATGATCATATTTCTAATACAGTGTAACCCAGATATAAGAGACCCTGGTATAAGAGAAACCCGGATATAAGAGAAACCCGGATATAAGACAGATTTTATCTGGTCCCAAATTAGAGCCATACTTACCTAAACAAAATAGACAAAACCCGGATATAAGAGAAACCCGAATATAAGAGACTTCTTCTCCGGTCCCGACAACTCTCTTATATCCGGGTTACACTGTACACTGCTTTTTTGTGTAAACGTTCTTTGCATATTTTATTTTATTTGTAATGATTTAAAAAGCAATTATTTCTTAAATGCAGCAAGGGAGTTAACTGTGTAAATAAAAACCCGAATTTAAACTATAAACGATGCAATTACTAAATTATTGAAATATCATTTTCATTTACTGACTGCACAAATAAACTTAGTAATAGAAGAACAGTGTTTGTGTATTGCAGAGATCTGCTGACATTTTGTCGCCGGTGAATGCAAGCAGTTCATACTGGTGATGAAGCATACTAGATTCAAATACTAACAAGGAAAAAGATGCAATTGCAAAGCTGTTAAATTTACTAGAAGTTGGGGTGAAAAAACAGCTTTGCATGAATTCTGATAACCAATCGAGAAAAATCGAAGTTGTGGTCAACACAAAAGAAAATTAAAATCCGAAAATAGGGTTGATTATCAGAAACTAAATTAATACTTCCCATTTGTTTTATATGTTGATTATTTTTTTAATTATTTCTCGTCATTTATTGTTTTATATTGTAAACTTTGATATTTCCAGTTCTTTTGTAGTCCTAATAATGCCTTTCTTTTACTTTCAAATTGCATCCTTTTAAAAAGACTCTGGGTAATTTAGTAGCAGACAATTGAAAAGGTTAAGTCATTAATTGATTTGTTTTTTACGGCTTATCAATCTTTTGTAGGTTATATTTTTTACAATAATGTTCGTGGGCTATTTTTGTTTATCGGCATATCAATAACTTCATGAGTTATTTAATGCCGGAATATAAATATGAAAATTCAAAGTTTATAATTAATTCAAGGGAATGACAGTATTTCATGATTAAATTACAATAACTTAGACGCATTTTTTTAGCAAATAATCTTAAAAAATTAGAGGTGATGTGAAAATGCGTTTCTTACAAGAAATGAGATTGAGAATAGCAAACTGATTTTTTTTCATTTTATTTTATTTTCATTTATTTATTTATTTATTTGACGTTATCATGTCTTCAGTTTTGTTTGTTTAGTTTAATGGTACATTAACACCTTATGGGTCATTTAATGCCGGAATTTAATTTTCTTGGGAGCTTTAAAGTAATAAAAATATGATATATGTTATTCTTCTTGGTATAAGGGTTAGCACATTTGTCTCACTGGATCGATTATGACTGAGTAGTGAGTTCGATCCTCATATGAAAAGTGAAGTGTTCAAGAGCGTGACGTTATTTATTGATTAAATTATAATTACTTAGCTCCACTTTTTTCTAAATAATTTTACAAAATCAAACGAGATGTGAAAATTTTGTTTCTCCTTAAAGATTAATCGTAGCAAATTATTTCTTTTTGTTTTATTTTTTGACAAATTATGCCATATCTTCATTTTTGCTATAAAATATACTAATAGTCATTTTTACAATAAAATATACTAATAGTCATTTTACTATAAAATATACTAATAGTCATTTTTACTACAAAATATATTAATATTCATTTTACTATAAAATATACTAATAGTCATTTTTACAATAAAATATACTAAAAGTCATTTTAATATAAAATATACTAATATTTATTTTACTATAAAATATACTAATAGTCATTTTACTATAAAATATACTAATAGTCATTTTTACAATAAAATATACTAATAGTCATTTTTACTATAAAATGTACTAATAGTCATTTTAGTATAAAATATACTAATATTCATTTTACTATAAAATATACTAATAGTCATTTTTACAATAAAATATACTAACAGTCATTTTTACAATAAAATATACTAATAGTCATTTTTACTATAAAATATACTACTAGTCATTTTTACTATAAAATATACTAATAGTCATTTTTACAATAAAATATACTGTCATTTTTACTAAAAAACATACCAATATTCTTTTTATTATAAAATATACTACTTGTCATTTTTACGATAAAATATACTAATAGCTATTTTTACTATAAAATATAGTCAGTTTTGCCACAAAAAATGTACTGTTGGTAATCTTACTATAAACATGCGTTGTTGGTAATTTTACTATAAAAATGCGCTGTTGTTCATTTTACCATATAAATGTAGTTGGTAAAAATTTTTATAAAAACCTATCGTTGGTACTTTTACTATAAAAATCTATTTTTATACTTTCCTAGTGTTTTGATTCTTGCTTGTGTCTGGGGTTACTATTTGCCCATAACTGGGACTCTGACTGGTGCTTGCTACCTCCGGTCAAGATGGACCTGGGAACAACACCAATTAAGAGGTGGTTCCACACTCCTCAAAATCTACAATCTCCCAATCGGTGGCCTTGCTACCAGTTGTAGTTTCAATAATGTTCACTCTGTACAGGGAGACACTCGAGGTAGAGGCGTACAGAGTAAGAAACATAGTTTATGTAGCGGAGATAAACTTAGATTTTATCAGGTGATAAGATTTTAGTGATCGGGGAAGAATTCTTTTAGCAGTCGATTCCACAAAGAGCAGAATGATTTTTTTTTTCTCAAAATAATTTAAACTTTCTTTTGAATACTTAGTACTTACAAAAAATGAAGTCAAACTTAATAACTAATTTGCAGCTATGACTTTGAGTTGCAATATTCTTCGAATTCGATCCGAGTTTGTGACATCGACTGACGGCAAAATTCCCCCCACCCGGGTACGATATGTACGCATATCTCAACCTGTTAGCTAAAGGTCGTAGCAGAGCAGACTCGGCCGGCTAGCTGGAAACCAGTCTAATATTGGGTGGGTGCAAAAATAATGACGTAATAATGTCGTTTTTTGACGTTAAAAAATGCGTCAAAAACGATATTGTTGCGTCATTATTTTTGCACCAACCTAATATAAGGACAACTCTGAATTCAAAACTATATGCGTCTCTGGACCAAGTCACGCGTTGAACTTTGACAAGGTTTAGCACCCGTATGCCACCCCTGCATTCAACGCATTAGGATGTTGGATGTAGTCAGAATCTAACAGATTAAACTTTTGGCGTTGAACTGCAATGATGCCTTGCAAGTGAACCTTGATGTTGGACAATGGATTATGAACCTAATTAGTCCAAACTGCGGAAACACATTGTAGTACATTGTGTCTCCTAATATATATGCAAACGAAACCCCTATGAGGGTATATGGGACGTCCCAACAGACGACCTGTTTAATTAGTTTTTGAAAATTGGGAATGGTCAATGTAACTTGCAGCTTCATAACATTCTTTGAATTTAACATATTTCTTTGATAAGTTTTAGAAAATGCAGATCTTGAAAATGTCTTTTCACAAAGATGTTTGTAAATTTTATCCAAAGTTTCAGAGCTTGAGCTGCAATGTGTCAATATTCTTTAATATTGGAGGAGAGAGTTATCAAGAATGATGTTCTGACATCGACTCAACAGTTGTCTCCCTTTACTCCTGTTTTTTTTTTTTCTTATTTTTAAATCTACCTTTTTATCACATAAAATTTGGTGAGGTGCAAGCAAATTTTCATTCTGAGAAAAAAAGTATGGAAGCCATTGATCTAACACAAGGTTTCCTAAATTTCTCAGTGCTGTAGAGCCCTTGAGCATGATAAATATTTTGGGGGCCTTAGGTTTAATCATTAAAAATACACAGAAGAAAAAAAAAGGTCAAATTTATTTTAACAGATACAAAATATGGAGTCTAAATTAACAACTAACATTCAGCTGCTATTTCGAGATGCAAAACTTTTCAAAGTTAAAAATGGTCAATGTAACTTGTAGCTTCATAACATTCTCTGCATTTAACCTATTTCTTTGATTAGTTTTGGTAAATGCAGATCATGAAAACATCTTTTTAGAAAGATGATTGTAAATGTTATCGAAAATTTCAGAGCTTGAGCTGCAATTTGTCAGTATTCTTTGTGTAGGTTAATCCAAGTATTTGATAAATCCCTTTCTTTAATTTTAATTCTTAACTCCAATTTTGTTGAAATGTTTATTAGCTATCTCCGTTCTCTTAAAGAAACAGATTCTATGTTTTGAGAATAAAGGAACTGATCTTGAATGCGAAGATATTTTTCAATATTAGAAACACAATGCTAGTAGAGGCTGTCTGTAGAGAAAGCTGGTCGTCATGTAAGAATTCACAACAGCCCTAGAAGTCGCCCTCCCTACGGACCCTAGGCTGGCTACCGCGCAGTGGTTTTGGGCCTTCGGCCTTTTAGCTTCAGCATCCTATGTACATAGAATTATAAGAATTTAGAAATAATAAAATTATTTTGTTTTTATTCGACACCTTAATTCGGCATAATCTTTCTTCGTATACGCAACCAATCTCCGTAGTTTACATTTACATTTATCTTTTCTTTTAAAATCACCATTCTTTATGATCCCTTCATATAAAGTCACTATTAAAAGACATTATTAAACTCGAACTATGTAGTATTTGTAATACGTTACAGTACGCTTACTAGAAAAAACATATGAGCAACGTAACGTGCCCCGTTAAAGTTTAAACTACTGTTTAATTAGATATCAAATACAATTGCGACGAAAAACGAAATAAAAGTTAAACCTTCAATAAAGAATTGTTTTTTAAACCTTTTAGTTTGTTCGATATTTAAATTTAACTTTAAATAAGTTATTTATTTAATGTTTAATCGCGTGTAACTACACTAGTTACTACCTGTTACTTCAGGTTGTTTATGATATGCCGATATAAAAAAACGGACGGACGGACGGACACACGTTCACTGCGCTTTATTTTTATAAAAGATGTTCAAAGCTTCGTATTTTGTCCTTAAATAATGCAGCCATTATAAATCTTCATCGTGTGTTCGCGTGCATTGATCTTACATTGACCTTTAAAATGTAAAATCTGTTTGCCTTGCAATGAAACATTTTTCATTTAAATGGGCAAATATCCCTGAAGACATGGGTGATGTTTTTAAATACAATGTTTATCTTTTAATTTGGAAGTTAAAATGAGCTGAAGGTTGAAAACAAATATTGTGTTTTAATAATTGGTTTTATCTACGTTTTGGTAGGAAATAAATAATTGTCTTGCAAAAACCATGTAGGTCACTCCACGAATTCCATTTAAAAAAACAACAACCTTACGTTGAGCAAGAAAAGGAAAGTAGTTGTGGAGACCATAATTATTCCCGTCCTGTGAGAGCATGCCACGTAAAAGAATTGTCCACTCTTAACTGTTTACTCTTTCGTATTTTTTAACTAAGGATATAACGAGACTTTTTCTTTTTTCATTATACAGAGGTACCCCCAAAATTGATATAATTTTCTAATCTAATACAGTTATTTCTCGCTTAAATGATCTCAAATTTTAACAAAATGTGTAAAAACAAAGGTTGACTGTGCGGGCTTATCTCAATGAGAATCTGTTAGGAATATGGTTTCGACGTGTCAACGATAATAATAATAATGTGATGTTGAAATAGTCATCACGTTCACCTGACTTAACACCTTGTGATTTTTCCTATGGGGCTATGTGAAAGGACACGTCTATATCCCTGCCTTTTCCTACGAGCCTAGAGGAACTTAAGCAAAAATCCCTGAGGCGCTTGAGAATGTTACGCAAACATGCTACAACGTGTTTCGCAGGAGCTTCACTACTGACTTGTGTGCTGTGTCACAAGAGGCGAGTATACTGAACATTTATGAAGCTTTGCGAAATCGTTTATAAAATCTACAACCATTTCAATATCTTGTTTGAATTTTGAGAAATAAATCTTTCATTATTCTACATGAATCCCAGTTAATTTTGTTTGCCTTGGATATTTAATTACTAAATTTAATTTTTTTTGTTCACCCCACAATGTCAAAATGTTGTCTTTGCGCATGCCCAAGAACGCCTGAAATCAGAGAAAGAAAATGGTGACGAATGTATATATATATATATATATACCGTATATACTCAGTATGCGAATTTTGAAGAATTAATTTTAAATCTAATTTTCAGGGGTTCGAATCATACACGCGATTTAACATTAACGTATCTACTGCTGGCCATGGTTACTTCATTAACCAAACTATATATCCATTTGCTTTAAATAATTCCCCGAGATCGCTAAAAAACAAACGACCTAATGAAAACGTAATGAAAACAAAGTTTTATTGTCGAAATCCTTATGTTATTATTAAGAGGAAGGATCAAGATATTTTTTGATTATTTTATTAAAGTTTTTACACATTTATAGAACATTGGAAATTTTCATTAAAAAACTTGTTCTTCTTGTGTTGGTGATTGTACTAACTTTTAGTATAGCAAATTTTCACCTCCTTTTTTCCTTGACAGACATGTTAATTTTGAAATTCCTGTAAAAATTAAATAATTCTTGGAATTTAATGGAATTTTCAGGACTTATTTACAAATAAATAAAATTATTCTTGGAATTAGAAAGTCTTGATAAAAGTATTTGTTTACATGTGTTTCAAGCCCTTACTTAATTTTATGAAATCTTGAGAAACTCATTGAGATAATTTGTCGTGACTATATTAGAATTTTTTAAAGAAACCGATTTTATTTTGCAGAATCGGATCTCGTTTTACCAAAAATTTATTCTCAATGGAAAAATAGTAAAACGCAATAAAACTAAGATATTATTTAATTAGAGGAGTTTTTACTTGCTTTTAAGGAGAATATATATTAAAGCAAGAAAACCAAGACATCGTCGTTAGAAAATGATTGTATTAAACATTCTATTCTATAAGTAATATTTGTTTCAAATCAGATAAACTTAATTTTAAATTTGCTAATTTTCTTCAAATAACCTTTCAAGAATATATATTTTATTTTTGCAAGATTTTTAAATCTGAAAAATAAGTTTTGTTTTATAAATGTCTTTAAAATGGCTGACGTGATAGATTTTACTGAAAAAAAGATTGCAAATCTATTCCAATCAATATAATTTCTGTCTGAAATGCTTCAAAGTATTTTGCTTACCGGAAATAGTAAATTTAATCATTTAACTTTCATTTGAAGCTAAATTAAAAGCTTTAGGAAAACTTTTTTCATTTTAAAAAATCATTTTCAACCTTACGCATACCCAATTTGTGGAGGTACCTAATTTACTGTAGTCAAATTATTAGTTTGTTGCAAAAATAATTACGTAATAATGTCGTTTTTGACGTATTTTTTAACGTCAAAAAACGACATTATTACGTCATTATTTTTGCACCAACCTAATAGTTTCAAAATTAGGTCGCCCGAAGTCACATGATACGCGAATATATACGGTATCTATAAAATTAAATCTACACAATTTCATACCCGCCATTTCCGTGTGTGATTCTGAGAAGACAGCAAAAGTATGGCTAATTTAACAAATGATGGTGCTTCTCTTGATACTTTTCGACAATATTTCGCCAATATTATTTAAGAAAGATTCTGAAAACTGATGTTTCAATCTAAAATGAAATCAAACAAAAAGAATACGCTTTGTCTTTGAGCTTTTTAAACAGAGAAAAAAAAACATTTCTTCTGAAACGGCGAAATCAAACAAAAAGAATACGCTTTGTCTTTTTCGCTTTTTACAATGTCAGCTTATGGTTTTCAATATTTCTCGACTATCTTTCTGCAAAGTTGACACTTGCTATACTGTCCGCCATTTAAAAATATTTTTTTCGCTAAAATGCATACATTTGAAAATAATTCTTTCTTTATCTTTTGTAATTTAGAATAAAAAAAAAATGGAATATGTTTCGAAACCTTGTCTAAAATTGGTCGTTAAGAATATATATTAGGTCGGTGCAAAAATGAAGACGTAATAATGTCGTTTTTGACGTTAAAACATACGTCAAAAAACGACATTATTACGTCATTATTTTTGCACCAACCTAATATATATATATATATATATATATATATATATATATATATATATATATATATATATATATATATATATATTGTGTGTATTTAGGCAGCATCTTTTCATTCATGCCCGTTTCATTAAATAATATAGACAAGTGTTGTCTATTTATTTTATGTAAATTTTTAATTAAACTTATCAGACGTTACGAAAAATTTACATAAAATAAATAGACAACACTTGTCTATATTATTTAATGAAACGTGCATGAATATATATATGTGTGTGTGTGTGTGTTTTGTGTGTGTGTGAACTAGTTAACTAACGTGCAACAAGATATCTTTAACATTGAAACATGTAACTGTAGAAATAAAAGTAGATCTCCTCTAGATGGAGTTTGCAAAACTGAAGGAGTAATTTATAAAGCAGAACTAAAAGATACAAATGGCCAGACCAAAATGTATATAGGCCGCTTCAAGACAAGATCGTATAATCACAATTCACTATTCATGCTAGAAGCTAGCCAGCCATATGTTGAAATTAAAAGAAAAAACAAGATCCGATTGTAAACTGGGAAATAATTTTTTTAAAAAAAGCAAAACCTTACAACAATCATAGTAATATCTGCAATCTTTGCCAAGAAGAAAAGTTAATGACATTTCCAGACCAGAAAAGTCTTCTGAATGAAAAATCAGAAATAATGGCACGACGCTTACACACAAAAAAATTTCTTTGGAGTTCGTCTGAACCAGAATGAAAATATCTACATTTCATACAGCCCCCTCCGATAACAATTTCAATCCCTTTGTTTTCTCCTCCCCTTCTATTACTTTTCCCGTTGTGCGTTTATTTATTTATTTTTAAATAATAATGCGTTATGAAATTATTTAACTAGAATCGCCTGAAGATATCGAAAGGTTGGAACGAATTTCAAATATATATATATATATATATATATATATATATATATATATATATATATATATATATATATGTATGTATATATATATATATATATATATATATATATATATATATATATATATATAATAAAATATAATAAAAAGGTTTAACACTAATATTCCATGGTCATAATTTATTGCATTGGAATCGTAAATACGATACCATTCATCAGACCTACAAATTCAAAAAGAAAACAGAAAAAACCTACCTGGATTCTATATATATATATATATATATATAGACATAGATATTTCTATCAGACTCGATGAATTAATTAAATATAATTATCAAATCCACCTAATAATTACTATCTGTGTATATCATTGGTTGAACCGGCTTCTAATGCTCTCGAGTGAGCGACTTGGTGAAAGTAGTCGTGGCTCCAGGGGGCACAGTCCTATGGTTACAGAGAATTCAGTAGAGTTCCACCACGGAATATGTGAGCGAGCGGCGCTATATTGAGTCTGATTTGGCCATTAGAATAGTTGGTATGATGTTTGCTTAACAACCTAACTGTCGGGGTTTCAATTCTCGGCAGTGGATGCGCACTGCAGATGAGTCTCGAATATAGGACGAAACGGCCGTCCAGTGCTTTCTTGCATTCTGTTGAGATTTCTATCAGACTCGATGAATTACTTAAATATATATATATGTGTGTGTTTAATTTGTGTTCTTATTTCTAAAACCTTCTCAGTCTCCGCTTCTTCCACCTCCTTTTCTTTATTAATTAATTTATTTATTTTCCTGTCTTTATTCTTTCTTCATTGTTCTTGTTTTTTTTTCTCTTTCTTTCTGTTTTACTTCATTCTTTATTTTTTATTTATACATTTCTTCTTTCTTTCTGTGTTTATTTTCATCCTTTCTTGTTTTCTTTGTACTTCTTCTCTTCCTTCTAAATGTTCCTTCCTCTTTATCCATGATAATAAGAAGGGGATATGGTCAATAAGACGGGTCCTAGCTGTGAAGGCCTGAACTGGTCGTACTAAGGAATATAGCCCGTCTGAAATGGTTGCCTTGAAAGCAAGAATAGAATAGAATGATGTTTCGTCGGTAGGAAATAAAAGCTTTCGAATTCTGACAAACTTGGATAATGAGGATTGTGCAGCTCGAAATACGAGAGCAGTACAATATTTTTTATTATCATCTGAATTATACTCAACATTAAGGGATTTTCTACAAACAGCATTATCATACACAAGCACTAATTGTATATATATATATATATATATATATATATATATATATGTGTGTGTGTGTGGTGAGAGGGAGAGGTCTTCTGGCGTGGTGACGTCCATTTTAATAGCTACACATGACATCACTTTGGACAGTTCCCAACTTCAGCTTTCAATAAATTACTAGCCGACGGGATCTTTGTAATGACTAAAACGGTCGAATGTACTTGAACAAATACACCCATTTACTTTGGATCGCTTATACCCTATTTTGATCCCAACGTGCAACATCTAATTCGAAAAGGGGAAAATGACAGACATTATCAGTTGTTTGGATGACTACTTGCGTCTCAAATATAGTTTATAAATATATATATATACCTTATATATATATATATATATATATATATATATATATATATATATATATATATATATATATATTAGCTTCCAGCGTCTCGTATGCACGAGTTTGTCGTTGCTTGTAAATCTACCATGTAAACAAAAAGGACTATTGTTTTGTCCGTGTATTGTTTAATATATTATGTAATTGTCATCTTTGATAATGGCTTATGTAAGTTGAAATCTTAGATAGGATTACAAAATATGTATCAATACATATTTTCTTTCGTCATTTAATGATAATGTTATTAAGCTTATCAGACAATTTACATAAAATAAATAGACAAAACCTGTCTATATTATTTAATGAAACATGCATCAATATATATATATACATATATATATATATATATATATATATATATATATATATGCATATATATATATAAAATTAAATATATATATATATATATATATATATATATATATATATATATATATACAAGTGGCCAACTATTCGAGGATACCTGTCTACTAGGGCAGCTAGCCAACCCCTATTGCAGACGCTTGCTCAGGCGCATTTTTTTTTTGTTTATTCAACACCAACAGAGCCCACCTGTGGTTTATACTGCAATTATGCTGAGCAGACCTTAGTTATAGTTTCTGTGAAAGAGCGTGTCATCTGACGTGATCAACAAATTGAACAAAGCCAGCACGCTTAAGCCCTTGGGCACGATGATTTGTTGTGAATTTGTGCTAGCATATCTATCGGCGGCACCCAAGGGTTACCCAATTTTACTCACAAGGCTTTCCAAAGCTGCCGCACGCTGGGATCGATCCTTCAGCCCGATGACATCAGGATGTATCCTTCCTGACAAATCGATTATGATGAGATTCGAACCCGAGTCACATTATTAGAATGCGAACGCTTTAACCACAATATATATATATATATATATATATATATATATATATATATATATATATATATATATATATATATAACAACAGCATGACATATATATAACTTTACTTTACTCTCTCACATAAGTTTTCAAAAATTCAACCTTAGGGCTGGGACTGCAAGCTCCACAAGTTTGCATCTGTTATCAATAAAAAAATTTAAGAAAAAAAAAAAAAATTCGATTTGCATTATATTTTTCGTCTCGGATTTGCTACCTGACTTATATCAAAAAGAAAATAGTTTCAATGCCTGATGATGACCGGAGAACCTGTCGAAAGTACTTGCATATTTAAAGATTTAATACAGTTTATAATTAAAAAAAACAAAACAAGGATCATAACATTAATCGAGTGGTTAGTGGATTAATGAATTTTTAAAATTTAGTTAGCGAAGTAATTTCGCCATTTTATCTAATTAACTTTACTAATTTTACTTTTTGTATGATTGATTCATCATAATATACATTACAAGAGATTAAAACACTGTATATATATATATATATATATTAGTGAATATTTACAATGCTAAACTTCTTATTTAAAGTAGACAACCGATTTTTAATTATTTTTGTACAATAATAATAATAAGAAGAAGAAGAAGGAGAAGTGATATAAAATCGGGGCTTATTTCAAATAAGAACTGATCTCTATTATAACTATTGAAGAGACAAAATGTCGAATAAAGAATAAATCCATTAATTCTCATATATATATATGTGTGTGTGTGTGTGTGGTTGTGTGTGCATGTATGTTTCGGTGTGTATGAATACAACGAATCATGAGAGCCATTGTGTATGTTTTTGCACAATGAATGTTTGAATGTAATATCCTATAATATATATATATATATATATATATATATATATATATATATATATATATAAAAGTGAACATAGAAGTCAACACTTAGAGGCGACAGTCTGTTTCATGCTATATGCAATCGTCAGGCCTGACGATTGCATATAGCATGAAACAGACTGTCGCCTCTAAGTGTTGACTTCTATGTTCACTTTTATATTTACACACGCTCTATCTCTGATATTGAGCACTTTATTCCATAAATATAGCACACCTTAAGACTATATTTCTTTTCCTTTTTTTATTATACTTTTTATTTCCCAAGTATTTTCAATCTCACCCAAGATGATTTTCAGAGGTCAGTTCCTAAAACAAAAACTAATGTAATTAACAGTTTTGAATCATCTTGTAAATGCACGTGAAATTAGTGTTATCATGGAGATAACTTAATTTATATTTGTAATTTTTTTATTTAAATTACTATTTAATTATTTTAAAATATTGATATTATGATTTTAATTTAAAAAAAATTAGTTTAGATATTTTAAAATCTTGCTGTTATAGGCATTTTAAAACATTGTTGCTATATTCATAATTAATCCTATTTAATGTTGTTTCTAATTTTCTTATACAGGGTTCTTCAAAAATTTGAAGATTTTTTTTTTTTTCATGGTGGAGTATACTTGCATTGCGAATTAATATTTTTCTAAATCGTGAATGTGGCCAGGAATGTTCCTTTAAATGTTGGGTAATGGAATTTGAAACTGCCATATGTAACATAAACCTCATCGATAATGTTGTTGACATTTTTGGGATATTGTAACTCTGACAAAATAAATTACTGCGGATGAATTAGAGATTAAAGCACTTTCTAAATACTTTCGTCTGAATAAATTGTTTTCTCTTTTAATTAGAGTAGCATCTTTATCTTAATTTGTGATCATTCTCCTTCGGGGAACAATTAATGTGTCGGATGTATTGTTTTATAAAATACCCCTATTATGTAAATACAACGTTTTATTTTAATTCATCGAGGCTTCTCCGATTCTTTGATTACAAATAATAGAATGAATTGCTCTATAAAGTTTTACCTTATTTTGTATTCTATTAGAATTTCTCGAATCTGGTCCTTTCAAAAATATTTTACTTAATCAGGATATATTTTACTTAATATATTTTACTTAATTACTTTACTTTATCACCAATGACACATCTTCAAGCGAATTTTGGAAACCAAAATTCGCTTGAAGATGAAACAGAACTAATGTTTTTATTTTAATTATATAATTAAATGTGAAGTTTTTAGCTTCGGTACATGAAACATGGTAATTCCTGTGTAGCGAAGAAACCATCAGTTAATTATATATATATATATATATATATATATATATATATATATATATATATATATATATATATATATATATATACTTAATAATGTATATTTGGGCAGTAACTTATCTTTTAAGCATTTGTTGTTAATATGACAGAGAAGGAAAATTTAATTAATTTTTTACTTAGTTATTCCAGCGTTCTTATTATTTTTCATTTCTTGATAGTGAGGAATTTCAAAATATTTACATAATGTCCATTGTCCCAAGAGCTCTCTCCGACTTCCTTCGCGATTTCCGAGGTGGTTTTGTTGTTAGTGTTATTAGTGTCTCTTCATGTTTTCACTGTTTAAGATGTATTATATTTTTGTGTTATTTTGAATACAAGTTTATTCGAGTGAGCGACTTTTCATTTTATTGTTATTATTATTATTATTATTATTATTATTAGGTTGGTGCAAAAATAATGTCGTTTTCTCACATATGTTACTATGTGAGAAAACGTCATTATTTTTGCACCAACTTAATATTATTATTATTATTATTATTGTTAAAAGCGACAGACATTTTGTGTCGATTAATTTTAATGATCGACCTTTGACAGCTTCCTATTTTTTTGTAGCTCTTAACAATGTGCGTCTCTTTGTTCCACGCGCTTTTCAACCATCGACTTACGCTAGCTCGTTCGGTAGTTTTCTCACTGTTTCTCTCTGTTCCTCTTGACAAGTAAAAGACGCCGAAATCAACTGATTTGCAACCCTGCGCTGCTTAGCCTCCCGCTATTTTAAACATCCTCAGTCTTCAACACTCTTCTTTTTGGAGCATTGTTTGCCTCGCAAATCTCTCGGTCGTCAATTAAGTTGTTTTCTTTGAAAGTGGAAAATTATTACTTTAATATAAAAAAAAATACATCTTTACTCAAATTAGTTCCGAAAATATTAAAAATCTGATAATTATTAGATATTTGGTAGATTTTTACAATTGAGATGCTTTTCGTTTAAAAGTTTTTATTTTAAATTAACACGTATTTTCTGTTAACAACAAATATTACCGATTCCACAGAGAGCAGACAATTTTTACATGAAAATATTCCACATTTTTTCTTCTTGGTAATAACACAAATGTTTTGATGATCAAATGCAATTTTATACAGATTTTCTTTTTCCACAGGTGTTTATTTCTCGCCAAAATGTTTGGTTCATACAGAGAGTTTAAGGATTTATGATACATAGGATTTATGTTATAAGTGTTTAATATTTTTCTTTTATGTGCAGTGTCCATTCAAGACGTAGATAATCATGACCCTCGACGTCTTCCTGTACTTGTAGGTCTTAATAAGTTTTGTCTTTTCCTATTAGTGCAAAAATAATGACGTAATAATGTCATTTTTTGACGTATTTTTTAAGGTCAAAAAACGACATTATTACGTCATTATTTTATAATGTCGTTTTTTGACGTTCAACTACAAAAGAAAAACGACATTATTTTTGCACCAACCTAGTATTTCTCTGAAATTCTGTTCTGTCATCTATCGGTTGGTGCAAAAAATAATGACGTAATAATGTCGTTTTTTTTACCTTAAAAATACGTCAAAAAACGACATTATTACGTCATTATTCTTGCACGAACCTAATATTTGCTCAAGCACATCGAGCATGTTACGCGTTGCTTTCTTCTGTTCCTGTTTCCCTCTAACCATCCTGTGAGTACCAGATTTTCCAAGCCCTCCTTTCTCATTACTTGTCCCAGAAATTTCAGCTGCCTCTTCCTGATATTAAGTATAAGATTCCTCTTTGTCTCCATTCACTCCAAACCCTCGTCGTTGCTCACATGTTCGGGCTATGGTATTCTCAGCATTTTTCTTTAGAATCACTTTTCTGAGTGTCTTCTTCATCTTTGAGAAGATTGTCCAGCATTCGCTGCCATACAGGAGGACATATATCATGTAGCAGTTTAATACTTTTTACTCTGCCTCCAAGGATTTTCCTGTCTCTTAACATAGAATTTTTTAAATCTCTACCAGAGAGGCCTAGAGCCATACACGCCTAGCCTGGTCAGCACCAAGATAAGTGACCGTTTGGGAAGACCACGTGCTGTAAGCTCGGATATGCAGGTGGTGTTATGAATAATAACTCGGAATTGTTAATAGGAGAGCCGGGTTCCAGTTCCAGTCGGGTATTGCTGTATTCACTTATGCGCAAATACCCTTGGGAAAGGCATGAATCCACCTCTTCTCACCGCAGCTGTAGGTGAATTAATAGGACTTATATTAGTAAATCATAACGATCTCACCCCCAGAAAAAAAAACTCCTTACATTCTAAAAATAACTGCCAACTTTAAACAACCTAAAAAAGATCGATAAACCGTAAATAACAAATTAATCAATCAATATACTAAATAATATGTGTAAGTTAAATATAAATATAATACGATTTTATAACTGCGGTTATCAATATCCGCAGTTTGTCTTCTGCGGGAAGAAGGATTGATATGATCATCTTCAGCTCGATCCACTTAAAAAATAGAACCATATCTCCAAACATGCCATTTTGAGATGGCGAATTCCCATACATACATACATACATACATACATATCTATCTATCTATCTATCTATCTATCTATCTATCTATCTATCTATCTATCTATCTACTTATCTATCTATCTATCTATCTTACCTGATCACATCTATCTATCTATCTTACCTGGTCACATCTATCTATCTATCTATCTATCTATCTATCTATCTATCTATCTATATTTCAGTCTGTTCATCTATCTATCTATCTTACCTGGTCACATCTATCTATCTATCTTACCTGGTCACATCTATCTATCTATCTATCTATCTATCTATCTATCTATCTATCTATCTATCTCTATTTCAGTCTGTTCATCTATCTATCTATCTATCTATCTATCTATCTATCTATCTATCTTTCTATCTTACCCTACACATATCTAACTATCTATCTATCTATCTATCTATCTATCTATCTATCTATCTATCTATCTATCTATCTATCTACTTATCTATCTATCTATCTATCTATCTTACTTGATCACATCTATCTATCTATCTTACCTGGTCACATCTATCTATCTATCTATCTATCTATCTATATTTCAGTCTGTTCATCTATCTATCTATCTTACCTGGTCACATCTATCTATCTATCTTACCTGGTCACATCTATCTATCTATCTATCTCTATTTCAGTCTGTTCATCTATCTATCTATCTATCTATCTATCTATCTTTCTATCTTACCCTACACATATCTATCTATCTATCTATCTATCTATCTATCTATCTATCTATCTATCTATCTATCTATCTATGTTCATAACTATCTATGTCAGTTTGTGCATATCTAGGAAGGAAAGTCCCATCAATACTGAAAAGAATGATAACTGTTTTTTTAAAATTAGAATAAGTAAATGCCAAGGATTTCAGATTCTTCAGTGTATGGATCCGTTATAACAAATTTAGTTTGTTGATAACGAAACTGAACATAGAATAGGCTGCGCTAGAGCTAGTTTCATCCAACACCGCATGTTGCTTCAAACTAAAAAAATCATCTACTTAAATATCCACGTCAGATCGAAACTTTCATATGGATGCCATACATTGGGTCAAATTCGTTCAGAAATATCTAAATTGTCGGCTTTCTTAGATTAAGGGATAAAAATGGCTTTAAGTGAATGAATTTTGTGGGTCTTGGCAAAGACCATTGCTTATTGGAACCTTATAATCTGGCGCTAAAGAATCGCCAATAAAGAACTGTACAGAATAACAGAAACCACATCTCTTGAAGACTTTCAACAACTGAAATGGATATCACATGAAACTCAAAGATGAAATAATGACATAATTAAGATGTTGACCTTCCACACTACTTCAAACAAAAGGCTAGGAAGGAAACATCCGTTAATACTGGAAAGAACAATGGACTTGAGAAAATTATTTCCTGAATTTTTTTTTTTTTAAAGAATGATTTTATAAATTTCAAATGACATTTCTACTGCCTGATCGGTCAATGAATTCCGAATTTTTCCTCATGTGGAATCGACTAATATTGCCGTTAGTGTGAAAGTGAATGCAACCGAAATCGGATATGGTGATCCCCGCGCCCGCTTTCTGTCGCGATATCCTTTACAAAACTGTTAATCCGAGATTAACTTAATCCTTAATTAATCGACTTTTTTCTGATCTAAGTAATGCATGAGTGTTGTTTTAGGCTTGCGATGTTTGATACTTACATCCTGCCAAGTAAAACTGATGATCTTACAGGACGTGAGCGATATGTTTGGATGTCTACTCATATAATGGGAACCGATTCAATATTTTTCTTTCTTGTATAGGCTACGTGAGCCGATGAAAGCAGCTCGAAATTTGGCGAATTTTCACTAATAATTTTCAAGTATTGACCTATACCTCCCAACAATCTATCAAGGGCAACATTTGAAATTAATTAAATGACGTAGAATATTCCTGTTGCAATATTTCTAAATAAAAGAGAATGTGAAACAATTATTGAATCGACGCTTCACAAAATTTACGAAATGTACCAACATCAGAATTTGTTGGGGAAAAGCTTCTTAGTTTGTCTTAGGAATTTTTCATCACAACCTCGGGTATATATATATATATATATATATATATATATATATATATATATATATATATATATATATATGTGTGTGTGTGTGTGTGTGTGTGTGTGTGATTGGAAGAATTAAGGAGCGTGGAACGACCTTTCAATTGCTGTTGTTCCCAAGTCTGCCCTGACCCGGGGTGGTAGTATCTGTTAGGGTCCCAACTATGGGCAAATAGTGTCTACCAGGGCTAACCAAGATCTTTAGTGTTATAGAACACGATTGATCTCAGAGATGGAAAACTCTTACACGAAAAGCCTGAGGTATATTGTCTGCTTCGTCTGTGGCATTTATTTGCACCGACTAAGTGTATCAATAGTTCCAAAAAGTGTGGATGGTTCTGCACAAACCTTCACCACTTTAATCAAATCATTTGTGTGGGTTTTCTGGCGGTTTACCTTGATTCGTTCTGATACACTTGCTCCATATTTGGCCTCTTTTGTAAATCACTAGAGGGTCTTAAATGCCACTTAAGATTATCGCACAAACTTTCATAACTGAATCAATAAGCTGGCAGATCATCATACGTCGAAACGTACAAAACGACGGGAGAGTCCATTATATTAGGTTGGTGCAAAAATAATGACGTAATAATGTCGTTTTTTGACGTATTTTTTAACGGCAAAAAACGACATTATTTTTGCACCAACCTAATAATAATAATTATTATTATTGTCATTATTATTATATATATATATATATATATATATATATATATATATATATATATATATTAAAGGGATGACCAAACTCTTTAGAACACGATTGGTCTAGGAGATGGAAAACTCTTACACGAAACGCCTGAGGTATATTGTCTGCTTCATCTGTGACATTTATTTGCACCCACTGAGTGTATCAATAGTTCCGAAAAGTGCGGACGGTTCTGCACTTTAATCAAATCAATTGTGTGGCTTTTCTGGCGGTTTACCTTGATTCGTTCTTATCCAACACTTGCTCCATATGTGGCCTCCTCCGGGTCTTAAATGCCACTTAAGATTATCGCACAAACTTTCATAAGGTGGCAGATCCTCATACGTCGAAACCGACGGGAGAGCCCATTATATATATATATATATATATATATATATATATATATATATATATATATATATATATATATATCTATATATGTATAATGCAAATATAAAGTAGTAAGCTGAGGAAGTAAATTTGAAATTAGAGAGATAATTATTATTCATTTTAGATAATTATTTATTATTTTTATTTTTAACTAGTGTTCCTGTCCCGTCAATTTTGACGGGAAGAAGGAATCTATTATAAGTAATATGTATTACAATTTAAGTAATTTTTATTTAATCCAAGTAGAATTTTTTAATTTAAAATATTTGGTTGGTGCAAAAATAATTACGTTTTCTAACATACGTTACTATGTGAGAAAATGAAATAATTTTTGCACCAACCTAACAGTTCGTTTTTAACACTCATAAATAAACAGTGTATAAGCGCCTAAGGAAAGATATCCGTATATTATGCTCATAAATGTTACATATTTACATCCAAAATTATGTTTACTGCAAGTTATTTTGCACACTGCTCCTAAATTGTTCGACACAGAAATAACGTTTATATATATATATATATATATATATATATATATATATATATATATATATATATATGAATTTATTTTTATAATAATATTTTCTGGTTCTCTAATCAGTTCCTTGATGTTAATATGAAAATCATCATGGAAGGCGCTGTATTTTTTTCTTATCCAAGAACTTTCGATCTTCTCCGAGATAATCCTCAGAGGTGAATTACAAACTTATTCTAACTTTTATATATATATATATATATATATATATATATATATATATATATATATATATATAATCTTTTGGGAGATTGTATCTCTGTCAAAAAAGTGAGTAGATATGTTGATTTGAAGACCACCACATTATCAAGACGTCTTATATTTCATTTGTCAAATACAAGTTCTATTGCACAGCATTTAAAAACTCCTCCTTGTCCATCTTCAAAATGCAGGAAAACACTTGCTAATACCATAGTATACTACACCACGAAAATAAACAAAAACTTTCAATTCTTGAGGACCTCTGTATCAAAAGCATCCACCCAACACTCAACTAAATTCATTAGGAGTGTAGCAGCAACTTATTGTAGTGCATACATCAAACATTTAATGCCATTTACATTTCTACCAATTTCCGGTTGGCTCATTTATAGTTGGTCGTTTGTTTTTCAAAAACATTTCTCGCAAAAACGGATATCAAATTTTAAAATTATTATAAAAGAGCTCGTTAACGCATGTTTTTATAAATCCCCATCAGTAGGAACAAAGTTAGAATAAGTTTGTCTTTATAATTCATCTCTGAGGATGATCAAAATTGACGGCAAGAAGGAATGCATTATAAGTAATATGTATTATATTGTAAGTGATTTTCTTTTAATCCAAGTAGAATTTTTTAATTTAAAATAGATCATTGATAACTCTAATAAAAGAACAGTGTACAATTTATAAACACCCAAGGAAAGATATCCGTATTTTATCCTCATAAATGTGAGATATTTACAACCAAAATTATGTTTACTGCAAAAGTTCCCAAAGCACAATATTTTGTTGTGTAAACTTTGGAAGGTCTGAGTAATCGTTGGCAGTCCGTAGCTTCAATCTGTAATTTCAGAGTCTGCTTATTTGTCGTCCTACTCAGAGCGGCGTATCATTTTATTTAGGTATTTATTTATTTTTCTGAAGCCATTATCAAATTCCGCAAGATATGCTGCGAATTGTAACATAAAAATGCATTAAAGCTTTCTAATTATCTAACTGTATAAACTTTTAATTGCCATTATTAATAAAAATGAAGGATATAGTGCGGATAAAAAAAAAAACTCTGTCGCTAACTAATGAATTATTACAAATTATATATACGAATCCTTTTCGATAGCGATATCAGTACGCGTCAACAGGACCATGTTAGCACGGCACTGGGTGGGTCATCCTTATTTTGCACACTGCCCCTATTTTGACGCGTGACGTCAAGGGAGTCTGACTTTACCTTCTTTCCTTCCTCGGCAAGACGGGCAATAGTTCGCAGAGAGAGAGAGAGAGAAAGAGAGTGAAAGAAAGAGAGAGAGAGAAAGAGAGAGAGAGAGAAGGGGATTATTGCATACACACAAAAATACGGAAATATGTATTATATTGTAAGTGATTTTCTTTTAATCCAAGTAGAATTATTTTAATTTAAAACAGTTCATTGATAACGCTAATAAATAAACAGTGTACAATTTATAAACATCCAAGGAAAGATATCCGTATTTTACCCTCATAATAATTTACAATCAAAATTATGTTTACTGCAAAAGTTACCAAAGCACAAAATTTATTTTGTGTAAACTTTCGAAGGTTTGAGTAATCGTTGGCAGGCCGTAGATTCAATCTGTCATTTCAGAGTCTGCTTATTTGTCGTCCTAGAGGGTATATAAATTCCTTTACTTTTCACGGCCAGTAGCGCGATGTGAATTAAACACATTCGAATTGTTTCCAGTTTCACTACCTACAGCCGTTACGCTATCTGCGTATAATCCAGGCACTAAATATATATATATATATATATATATATATATATATATATATATATATATATATATATATTACACTCTCTGTTAAATTACAAAAACTTACACTACCCATCAATTTTCATTTAATTTTTCGGAAGTGCTATCTCATGATCCGGCGTCCTTTAAAAGGGCTCTGGTGAAATAAATTATTATAATGGATCCTTAAATTGGCCTGTTTTTCTTTAATATATATATATATATATATATATATATATATATATATATAATAAAATATAATAAAAAGACTTAAACAATAATATTCCATGGTCATAATTTATTCCATTGGAACCGTAAATACGATCTAATTCAAAAATTCAAAAAGAAAACAGAAAAAACAACTCCGGAAATAAAAAATAAAATTTAGAGAGAGTGTAAGTATGAGAGTGTGGGACGAATGTTAGAGCTGTAGAGAGGGGTAACAGACGAGAGAAGGTGGGGGATTAAAGTTTAACAGAGATAAGTTTTAGAGAGGTGAGTCAAAGACGGTTTAAAAGAGAGAAATATTGTCGGATGTCTAATCCATTAAAGATGTAACCGGAAAGGATACATTTTGTGATGACATACACACACAATAGACGATCTAATCTTAAAGAAGGAGGGAGAGGAAAAGAAAAGAAAAAGGGGTCGGGGAGAGAGATGGGGCGGGGGGAAACTAAAACTGAAGGGCATTTACTGAAAGGGCCGCTGTGTAATTAAGAAAATTTGACAAAATTAATATCGACTACAGATTACAAATCAAATATAAACATATAAAAAATAAATATAACGATTATCTAATCTAGCAAGGACCTATATTTCTATGTTAAAAAAAAGCGTATACACACATACACAATAACATATACACATACATACATACATTTAGGCGTGTACACACATGCACACACATATACCCATGTATACACATACACACACACATATATATATATACATATATATATATATATATATATATATATATATATATATATATATATATATGTATATATATATATATATATATATATTCTATTTTCCATTCTATTTTCAATGTATCTAATAGCTCCTTTTCATTTTTTTATCACTCTTCTGTGAAGTTCTTCCAGTGCAGGGGGTTGCTTCAAACTTTTGAACTGTAGTATATATATATATATATATATATATATATATATATATATATATATATATATATATATATATATATATATATTAATGTTCAACTGTAATACATTTACTTTTTTGCAACAAATGCAATATATATATATATATATATATATATATATATATATATATTAAAATATAAAATCTAGGGCATGGTTCTATTAACCGTTTCCATTTAAGCCAGACAGTATCCGCCTCTCCTTTTCACCATACTGGTGGTTGGATTAACTTAATATCTGTGTTTTCAACAACGCCATCTTCCTTCCTTTCTTTCCTTTTTTTCTTTTTACGTTTCTCTTTTCTTCACTTTTAATTGTTTAATTTTTACGTTTCTGCCTTTTTACCTGTAGTAACGTTGGTCGAAATAGCTATTCTCATGAGGTCATTTTGGATTTCTCTATTATCTAAATTATATGTTCTTTTATAATAAATACATTAAGCTCTTTTTGCGGATCAGTTTTAATATTTTATTAGGCTTCACTTGGATTATATAAAATGGATTATTCTCTCTCTCTCTCTCTGTCTATATATATATATATATATATATATATATATATATATATATATATATTAGGTACGTGCCGTCAGTAATTACTCAGGGTAGACAACATGTGACAACATAATACTCACCGTAACTTTAAACATTTTGGGGAATTAGGTGCATTTTCTGCCACAGAAGTAAAATGTAGCAGACTGGTCTATTTTATACACGTTAGTTATTGCCTACTTTGCCTACCTAGGCGGCATGTCCTTGCAATGATCTCATGAGCGCTTAAGGCGTAAAACTATCAGTCACCAATCAGTGTTAGCTTTTAGGTCTACACTGGGTACATCTAGATAAGATATAGTCCCACGGTGATATCGAGCACTCTTACTTTTTAAATATAGCATATTTTTTTATAGGTTGGGAGCGTTTCCGGTCTGTCAACTTTTCTCTCCTGTATCGTCGATTTGCTTTTGTTTTTACCGCCTTTTCCTGTTTAATTTTTGCCGTTTATACCTCCCCACGCCAACAACTCACCCAGACCGCTTACCTGCCCGATTAGTTATTTATTGAAACGCCTATCAATATTTCTTTATGGAATGTGGGCCGAGCTGCACTGACTTTTTACACATCTGCTTCCTGTACCGACGCATAACAGGAGCAATTGTTATTTGTTTTGGGTTTTTTTTTATCTTTCGACTCAGCAGTTAAGAAAACAACTATGGTCTGTCACTTTCTTAATAGTTCAATAAGACAGAAACATCGAAACTAAAAGGAAGGACGCAGAAACAGATTTAAACTATTAAAAAAAAGAAACGAATTTAAAAAAAAAATCGCGGAAAAGAAAAACAAAAACAAAGTGATAGATACAAAAAACCAGGAATTATTTTTTGGAAAGTATTTTTTGCCTGCCATCTTTTTGTCCCGCTGAATATTAACGGAGTCTCTGACAGTAAAACATTTTTAAAAGAATAAAAGGAAACTTGTGAATGAGAAAAAGAAAATAGTGTTAAAAAATATATTACAAACGCGGAAAAAAGTAGTTAATAGTCTGTCCGAATTCTCCCAAGAACATTTCAAAAGAAAGGAAAACAGGCTATCTTTACCAAAATATCGAAAAGTGATTGCAGTTTCATTCGAAACTGAAATTGAAAGTGAAAGTAAGTTTTTTCTCATGCTTTAATAATATTTTGTAAGACTCTGTGTCTCTAATTATACGTAGAATAAAACTTTCTTTTAGATATACATCTGTATAATTCGTAAATAGCTTATAATGTATTCAGATTATTTCAAAAACATTTAACCCAATTATCGAAAAGTGAAAGTGAAAGTGAAAGTAAGTTTTTCTCCCAGTAATATTTTGAAGACAGCGTGATCGCTAATATATGTAAAATTCGACTTTTTCTAAAATATATATGGGTGTGCATAATTTGTAAGTAGCTTATTGTTATCACATACATACATGAATAATTTTATGCTTGTAATTAAACGAATACGAGGAGGAAACAACACCTGCAATTTCTTATTATTTAACAGGTTGTAAATACACAGGTGTTTCATCTATATGGATGAACATTGCGGTATTTTAAAACCATCTCGGGTGAGTGGAGCAGCATTCTCTCCTGGATGCCATTTAAATATTAATTTATGTTTTCATTTAATTTATAATACAACCAAGCATTTGACGTTGGGTCAATCAGGAAAGATACCTACGCCTTTGTGTGTATATATATATATATAGTTGTATATTTAGGCAGCAATCCTTCCTTTATGCATGTTTCATTAAAAACGACAGACAAGGTTCTACAGTTAAGCTTTTTATTTAATTTTTCTTGTGTTCTAACAAGATCTTTGCTGGAAAAAGGGTGTGTAAGAAATGTCCAAATGTTTTATATTTCCGAGCGCTTTCGGCTATAATTTTAGCCATTATCAAGGATGATTTTCGATTTTTCAGTGTAAGTGTGTGCGTTCTCTGTATGTCTTAGTGTTAGTAGGAATGTTTTTAATTTCCGAATACGGTTAGCACAGTTCTTACAATTAAATAAAAAGCTTAACCGTAGTACCTTGTCTGGCCTTTTTATTGAAACATGCATATATATATATATATATATATATATATATATATATATATATATATATATATATATATATATATATATATATATATTGTATGTATTTATAACCTTCCTTTCATCTATTTCCTTTAATGTGTTACATTTTTATTATTTACATTATTTACATGTTTAATGACTTACATTTTTATTATTTACATTATTTGCATACGTAATATTGTCTTCTACTTCGATGTTGCTATCACCACGTTTCGACTATTGTAGCATCCAGCCTTCATCAGGTTGATGTTGTGGGTATACTCTTCTCATTTCCCTGATCATGTCTATGGATATCATGACACATTGTTATTTTCAGTACTGCCCATTTATTGCTTGCTCTCTTTCAACAGTCCAGGGATTGAACTCCAATAACCTAGATATCCCTTGACATGAGCAGTGGAACGGAAACAATCTACGCCTGTTGATTAAGTGGTTTACTTTGGAATTTTCTGTGGGTTAACCAGAACGATATACACCTGAAGAATGCTGGAGGGCACAACGATGGAAACGTTGTGGTAACAACGACGAAAATGAGGAGAATAGTCTGCATGGAAAATAGTCTAAATAATGATAACTCCCGCCATAATTTCAAACAGATTAGATTTTTCTATATATTTTCTACTATATTTTTATTTCAATTTTAATACTATTTCTGTTAAATAAATCTTCCTTATAGGAAACATATGAAAAGAAAACACTATACGGATTCAATGAAGTTTTGGTCAATGACCATTCTCTTTTCCCCTGGTATTCTGCGATTGATCTATAATCATGTGCCTATAGTGGCTGTTATATAGACATTACGGTAACATCTAGTCATTTTGGCTGTAAAATGAGGAGGCTTTCCCGACAGTCTAGTATGCACTTAGATTAATAATATCTCGGTACCATAGAGTAAAGTTAATCAGAACAATTGCTATGAAAGCATTTGTAGAATCTATCTCATTCGTGTGTGTGAATATATATATATATATATATATATATATATATATATATTTATATATATATATATATATATATATATATATATATATATATATATATATATATTCCCAAGAGGATAGAATCCAGGTAGAACTCAATGTCCAGTGGGGAGAAGAAGAAGGAAGAGTGAGTTTTCATATGTAAGCATATTACGGTGACACTTGAAAAACACACGTCTCTATAATTTATAGTTAATGCATAAAGTATTAAAGATTACCGGCAAAGAACACACACACACACACATATATATATATATATAATGAAATGGACAAAGTCCTACAATTATTTCAAGATATTTTTATGTTTATACGTTCTTTTTATAGATACATATATTTAAGTAAATGCGCTGTTTATAATAAACAGTATTAACGACATTGCCTATAGAAGTGTCCGAAAGTGCTTGCAACAATGAAAATTATGGACAATTTTTATATTCCTTATCTCCTAAAAACGGAACAATGTTAGGATACTGGAAAAACTTAATAAAAAAGTTATTTCAATCTTTTTTCTCGGCCGTATCCCAAAAACATATATATATATATATATATATATATATATATATATATTATGAAATGGACAAAGTCCGACAATTATTTTTAAGACACGTTTTATAGATACAGATATCTAAGTAAATGGTCTGTTTTATAATCAACGACGGAGGACGCATATTTTCTATGACAATTTCTCGGACATTCAGGACGTAAATGTTGTTTAATACTGTTTATTATAAACAGAGCATTTACTTAAATATTTGCATCTATAAAAAGAACGTATGCACAAAAGAAAATGTCTTATATATATATATATATATATATAGAGAGAGAGAGAGAGAGAGAGAGAGAAATGGAAAAGACAATGGGAAAACTGCGTTTTGTCCAAAGTGAATTTTATCAAGGCAAAAAAAAAAAAAAATGAATTCATTGAAACAAAGTATCTATAAACAACAAACAAAATGTCGTTAAAAACTACAGGAAATTAGAAACGCTATTTTATATTCAATATGGTCAACCGAATAATTATTTTATGTTTGAGGAGAATATTTTCCCATGTACAAATACTCTTTGTATTTTTGTGTTGACAGATTCATCCGTTTTCTTTTGATTTCTTGATATGTTTGTTGTGTACGTTGTCTTGGGAGAGGAGTGATTCTGTTTAGGAAAGGTGATATTGAAAAAAAACCGGAGTGTAGATCAATATTCGGATAATATTCAATGGCGGCACTCTCGAGTATTTCTTTTATCTTTTTTTATGAATTTAGCATTTATAAAATCAAAATTGATAACGGTCGCAGAAAATATTAACAACAGAACTATATGCCTAGATGTATATTACATTGCATCTACACATATGGTTCTGTTGTCAATATTTCGTTTTCTCACGTGGTATGGAGTCATAGAACCGCATCATAAATTTATGATCTGCGTCTGCTATTCCGCGACCGTTATTGTTTAATAGCAATCTTCTATTTCAACATAGCAGAATATTATCTTTGATGATGAATATCTTTGTTCAAATGTCCATATAACCGTCTGAAGATGGTTCATGTTAGCCGAAAGCTTAGATCCAGGAACAGCTTAATAAAAAATATATCCAAATATTTTTGTCTTTATTTTCACCCGAAATTAAAGCAACCATACGAAGTTTAGAACAGCTCATGATCAAACATAATAGGAATTCATTGTCTGTTATATTTAAGAATATATGTTGGAATAATGATCTGCAGCCCCAATACAATATATATATATATATATATATATATATATATATATATATATATATATATATATAATATTTGATAATTAGTAAGGATAATTCTGAAGAGGATATAAATGCAAAGAGAGCTCAATGTAAGAACAGAGCAAATATAATAAAAGCGAAGACTTTAGAAATCCATGGTAATAATTTATTTCACGGGATCAGATAGAAAACCAACCGATTTGGCATCAGTCGGAGTGTGTCTGTGTGTGTTATCTACAGACAGACTGTATCGCTGTATCACAGCTCATCAGTGTGGCTAGACAAGATAGAAAACCAACCGAATTGGAATCAGACGGCAAAAAGGAAGGTAATTTTTTACGTATTTATTTTAGAATATACTCGACAGTGACTCAGAGTTCTCAATTCTTAGAAGAGCTTTTGCATCAGCAGTAGCAGTAAACTCTTTACACATACGCGCTTTTCCCTCTAAAGTGGTCGACCGATTTTTCTTTTTCTTTTTCTTTTTTCGGGGGCGTATATAGGTGTCAACCACAGACAGATTGTTTCGGTGTATCACAGCTCATTAGTATGGTTAACATCCGATTGCCTCAAGCCAGGATCGAAACCCACCCAATGTGGCATATTCGACTCTCTCATCGTCTTTGACGTATGAGGGTCAGCAAGCTCAGCTCCTAGAAACCGACAACCCGACACAAAAGAGAAAACCCGATTTGATTTGATTATAGTGGTGAAGGTTTCATGCAGTACCTTCCACATTTTTTGAAGAGCCGAATACAGAGTCGTTTAAGGACGTTGGGGATTGAAGCTTTGAACCGTTGTATCACCTTGTACAAGGCGCAAGAGCTACTCGAGGTAGAGGGCTACAGACTAAGAGGCACGGTTTATGGGGATTACATGGGGAAGATAGCGGTTAACTCTAGACTGGAACTACTTAAGATTGTAATGATCGAGGAAACATCTTCTTGGGTTTTCTTTAAGAATGGCCTTGCATTTTGAGTTATCCACATTCTAATCAACATTGCGGAAGAAAAATCTCCCCGTAGCACGATGTTGTCAATATCATGTTTCACGGTCGGGATTGTGTGTGCAGGGTGATGTAGCATTTTGCAGTAAGGATAAAAAGTTTAATTCTGGTTTCATCTGAGCAGATCAGCATAGTTTACTGTGTCCCGCACGTGCCATGTAGTGAACTTGTAGCAAACTTCAATCAGGTTTTCTTTAAACAGTCGCTTTCTTCTTGCCACTCTTTCGATAAAGGCAAGATTATTGGAACGTACTACTAAAAGTTGTCATGTGGACAGATTTTCCGACCAGAGGTGCAGATTTATCTTTCACAATCAATCTATCTATCTATCTATCTATCTATCTATCTATCTATCTCTTTCTGTTCGTATC
>OZ010602.1:74318256-74320756 GCA_963932145.1 Acanthosepion lycidas | reverse complement strand
CAAAACAAGAACAAAGAAATAACATACCAGCTTTATGGCCTTTGACCGTCCGTAGCTAAATGACTAGAAATTACCTTTCTCTCTCTCTCTCTCTCTCTCTCTCTCTCTCTCTCTCTCTCTCTCTCTCTCTCTCTCTCTCCACGTTGGGCTGCGCACATGTTGACCAGTTTCTATGTGTGTGGATGCCTTTGTGGTCAGAAAGGTAAAGACCCTTCCTCAAAAAAAAGAAAAAAAATGGAAGCAAAAAAGAAAAAAAAGACTGAAGAGTTCTCCTCTCTAAAGAGACTGAACTCCCGTGATCTCAACCCAAGGGAAAACAACTGTGGTCTCTGTATATTGCAATACAATCCTGTATTGCAATGTAGGAAGACCATAGTTGTTTTCCTTTGGGTTTACAATAAATCCTTATTGTAAATCGGATAGGTGAACGAGACAACCAACGTTCCATCATGTCCTATAAATATTCACTGAAATACAACTCGATTTATTGTACTGGAGAGGAAATCTTTCTTTTTGGTCTAATCTTACTCTTCTAAAGATAAAGCATGAAAGAAACGGGTATTTTTTGAAGAGTGTAGCGTATGTGGTAATCCTATATTTAGGCGAGAATCGGGAGTTAATTTTTCCACGATTAAATTATAACGATAAAACATGGCTGACGAAGATAATGTGGTGAGCTGGTCATGTTTCTTGACTCTTTAATAATGCTCTGTGTATGTCACATACATCCACTGCAGGCCAGCCGTGAACTTATGACATGAAAGACGAATGAAGGCTGATTGAGTGTGGTACCGTTCGTCGTGACTGGAGGAAAAACAGGATTTAATTATCGTGAGACGATACCAGCTTAGTCTTTTAGGTACGGGAAGAGTAAGATTTAGACAAATCCAAACTAGGAAAGACACGAAGGAATAAACGAGATGTCGCGTCAATAAAAAAGAATGAAATAAAAAAAAATTATTATAATACCGAAAATAATATTAATAAAATAATTATAACAAGAATTCACTTTTTCTAACCCCTCTTTTCTCTTCTCCGCATACGTGACATTCTCACTATCGGACAGGCAGTCAACCCGAACAGGCAGTCAATAGGTACGTCAACGAAAATATCGGCTCCTTTTTCCCTTTTCAGGACACAATAGCAACATTTAACTCAACAAAAATTCAAGGTAAGAAAACCCCAGATACTTGTATTTTATAACTAAATTATCTAGACACTCATTGCACATATATATATATATATATATATATATATATATATATATATATATATGTCCTGGAAAGGGATATATTTGTTCGAAGTAGCAAAGTGGTTTTGGACTACTGTAACCGGGTAGGACAATCTAGCAGGTAACCGTAATGGACTTGTCCTCGTCATAGTAGTAGGCAATAGGCTTAGGCCAATAGGCGAAGACTATAGGCGTAGCAAATAAGTGTCCTTCATGTACCTTCACATCAGTCTGTATTTATGGCTGACACCAGCCAATTATATTACTGTGAGAGGGAACCCAGGTGTATGCATAGTCATTACATCAATATATATCTGGGGAGGGTTTTAACAGGAGGGTTTTAATAATGCGACACCGAAATCCGAAGGCGAATTGGGATAGAAAAGGTGCCTTCCAAAATTTAAACAGAGTATTAAAAAGCAGGAAAATTTATGTAGAAGCAAAGAAAAGAGTATTGGACAATTATGTAATAACTATATGGCAATGAATGCTGGGCAATCTCTTCACAAATGAAGAAGAGACTTGAGGAAACAGAAATGTGGTTCTACAGGAGGATAACATGCAAGCAACAACGAAGTTTTAGAGAAAAAACAACAGGAAACTTATAGTTAGAATCAGAAAAAGACATGTCTAGGGGGTGATAATGAGGAAAGAGGGATTGGAAAGTTTAACATTCACAGGTAGTGGGGAGAAAATACAGCATCGCATGACCTATCTAACGAGCTTGTGTAAAATCTAAATAGGAAATGTCAAGACTACAAAGGGAAGTCCAATTATCTCGTAGAAGTGAAATTTAGAACAAAGAATTTCCGTTGAAAGCAAGAAATCATTCTTTGACAATGTCAATGACAAATATTTTTTTTTTTAAATATGGAATAATTTATCGCAAAATGGTCTTAGTGCAGGAGAAACATCCATGTGCACAAAAAATGTGAAATTTGAAAGTCTAGTCAGTCATTTCGATGTAGAAAGCTTATAAAATGGTATGATAGCATATAGAAGAGAACATGAGATGATTGTAGATTACAGAAGTAATTCACACATTGATTAATTGCTTATAAAATTGTAGAAATTGGCTGCCAATAAAATTGTCATGGGAAACAAAAGAATCTCCATCAAAGTACACGCATAGATAGATAGATAGATAGATAGATAGATAGATAGATAGATAGATAGATAGATAGAACCATAAACTGCCAGAGATAGATAGATAGATAGATAGATAGATAGATAGATAGAACCATAAACTGTCAGAGATAGATAGATAGA
>OZ010602.1:74308256-74313256 GCA_963932145.1 Acanthosepion lycidas | reverse complement strand
GGAACATAGATAGATTGATAGATAGAAATAAAACGATAGATAGATGAGGAAACACTGTGATAGATAGATAGATAGATAGATAGATAGATAGATAGATAGATAGATAGATAGATAGATATAAATAAAACGATAGATAGATGATGAAAACACTGTGATAGATAGATAGATAGATAGATAGATAGATAGATAGATAGATAGATAGATAGATAGATAGATAATAATTAATTTCTCTGATATTCAAAGTCCCTTGCTCCCTGAAAAGAAAAAGCTTGACTAACAAATATTCTAAGGTGGTCAATCTGTTTATGTTCACACCCAGCCTCCTGTAAAATCATAACTCAACTCTTTAAACAGTCATACACATCATTCTGGCCTTCCATACTGCGTGATGTCAGCCTCCAAAAATAACACCAGAGATCAGGCGGTACTTTTTCTCAATTATTATATTTTTTTTTTTTAATGCGCCTACTTGAGAAGATCCTTGCGACGAAGGCTTTTTTTTTTCTTAAAATTTTCCCAAACAAGTGTCAGCTTTTCTCGCTAAAGTACAGATGAAGAAAGTGAAGGGCCAAGTTCTCTTTCCTTAACTAAATTTCCTACGTTTACTGCTACTACTAATAATAATAATCATTCGGTTTTTAAGAAGGATGTGACTCTCCCCCGAACTGCTTCAGTAATTATATTCGCTCACACTCAAACTAATTCTTAAGTTGTTATTCTAACTTACAATGAAAACATTCGTTTTTTTTAATAAGTGCCAATCGATTGGCTACAAAGTCATACAATTGGCGGTCAGTAGAAAAAAATTATAGATGTGTGTTAAACTTTGTACTCATACATAAAACAGTCTATAGGTTTTTATACGTATATGTATAGATTCTTTCTTTTTATGTGCCATGTCCTTTCAGAACGTAGGTGATCATGGCTCTCCACTTCCCCCTATCCCTTGTAGCTATCAATGTTTCGTCCATTTGCCACCTCCCTCAGAGTTCTGTCATCCTCTTGCTAAAGCCCGCCAGCTATATCATGCGTAGCTTTCTCTTGTCTCTCTTTTCCTCTATTCGACCTGTGAGTATCAGATTCTCCAGGCCCTCCTTTCTCATTACGTGTGTCATAAACTTCAGCTGATTCTTCCTGATATTAAGTATAAGCCTCCTCGTTGTTTGCGTCCTCTCCAAGACCTCACCGTTGCTCACACGCTTGCTCCATGATATCCTTTAGTAGAACCATATCTACGTCGCCTCAAGTCTCTTCTTCATCTTTGAGGATAACGTCCAACATTCGCTTCTGTAAAGAAGGACAAATAAGGAGGATACACCTCAGTACTCTTTTCTTTGTTACCAAAGAGATCCTCCTGTCTCGTAATAATCTGCCTAGCTTTTGGAACGCGTCCTTGGCCATCCCTATCCGTCTACGGATCTCAGTGTCGCACTTACCGTCTTCTGTCAAAACGCTTCCCAGATATTTAAACTTCTGCGTTGCTTGATGTGCTTCTGTAGGAGATTTCGTAATTTCTTTTGCGTTTCTGCTATCAGTACTTTCATCTGCGTGTCTTGTTGTTAAGACTGTGGCCGCCGATTCTAAATCCTAAAAGGATTTCCAATTATACTGGGTACAAAATCACCCGACTTAGAAATATAAAATTAAATGAACTAGCAACTTTTTTTTAATCATTTCACCCCGAGGAAGACAATAAAGCCACTAAGATGCAAGTGGCTACTGAGTGCGAAAGAATATGTCAAATAACATAATTAATTTGAAAGCACAATAACAGAACAATTATCTAAAAAAAAAAAGCAAAAGTAAATGGTTGACATTGCATTTAATTTTTTGAAGAAACAAAGTTGATTGGAAAGTATGTTGTTGGAAAAGAGTTCCACAAGCGAGAAGCGCGAGAGAAGAAACTGTTAGCGAAATGGTGGGACCTATTCGCCAAACTAGTACTGCGTTTAAATTCGTAAATTTTTGAAAAAGCATGAAACTGTCGTTCACTATGCAGTGTTGGTTTCTATATCACACACAAATATATATAGTCGACTCTCCCGTCGAATTCGACGTATGAGGGTCAAGCAGATCGGTTCGTAGGAAACCGACATCAGCACATAAAATTTTGATTATAGTGGTGAAGGTTTCATCCATACTTTTTGAAGGGCCGAATACAGAGGGTCCCCAAACGACCCTCCGCAGGTTTTGAATTCAGAGTTGTCCTTCTCCTACACCAGTTGCAATCCAAGGCTATAGAACCTTATAAGAATATGACAAAAATATCTTACTTCTTATAAAACGCAGATTGTGTGTGTGTGTGTACGTTTATATATTGGATCGGATTTCCTACATTTTTCAACCGATTTCAACAAAACTTCACAGGACTGCGTAAAATTATCTTGCAGTGGTTCTGACAGCGCCAAAAATTGGAAAAACACAATTGTTTTTGCACGAAATCAATTTGAAAACACGATTAAGAAGCATTATTGAAAGGGGGACAACTCATATCGAGTTATACTTATTAATATCGAGTTATCGAGTTATACTTATTATAAAACCCAGGTTGGTTGGTTGTTTGTTTGTGTGTGTGTGTGTGTGTGTGTGTGTGTGTGTGTGCGTGTGTGTGTGCGTGTGTGTCTGTGTTCGTTTATATATGGGATCGGATTTCCTACATTTTTCAACCGATTTCAACAAAACTTCACTTTTTTTTTTGGCAGGTAGTGTTTCTTATTGTCTTGCACACTTTTTTCTTTATTTTTACATTCAGAATGCTTTAAAAATTCCATTTACAAGACAAGTGTTTATAATAAAATTCTATTCAATCGGTAGACTCATAACGATTGAAAACAATGTTTTTGTTTGAGTTTGGGTTTGACCAATTTGTAAAAAAAAAAACCAAAAAAAACAAGCAAACAAAAAAACTAATTAAGACATGCGTGTCCGTCAACCTTAAACAATAATCTTTGTCAATTTTATTTTTCAGTCTTTATGATGGTCGATACTTGATCTATCTCTTACTGTTACATCCCCGGGCAACGCTGGGCTCTCCTGCTAGTTATTAATAAGAGAGAACAATAACAGAATATTCTTACTCACTAAAAATACGTTTCTTGATAGAAATCCAAACTATATTCACGTTTTCTTTAAACAAAAATACCCCTTGAGCTGATGTGTCCCCTGTCAATTAGGTTACTTTGAAACCATAAGGAATGGTCAGTTTCCAAATTAAACCAAACTTGCAAACTTGATTATATCTATCTAAATATATATATATATATATATATATATATATATATATATATATATATGAAATGGTATAAAATATGGATTTGTATTCATGTGTATTTGCGTGTGTTTGTGTGCACTCATTAAGAACCGAATCACTCATAGACCAACTAGAATTATGATACACAAGTACACATTAATTTTTACACACGAACACTGTCAGAATACCAGAATTTTTTCCTCCACCTAATTTAATTTTCTGATGAAGCTTAAATAAAAGCGAAACATGTTAAATTTATAAACGTTTCCTATTTGTTGCCAAAATTCGGCCACTTTTATCTACGGAGTTGATGAATCAATTTGTGTTTTTCGATAGGGATTTTTAGTTTATTCACGTATATTTAAAAAAAAATATAATCTCATATTCAGACAAAATTCTCAAAAGGAAGATAAAAAAGAAAAAAGGAAATGAAAACAATAGAAATAATTAAAAAAAAGTTTGGTGGGGGACATTAGATTCGCTTCAATTAGAAAAAGAAAAACAAAAGAGAAGTGAAAAGAAAGACGTTGAAAAAATATTTTAAAGAGAATGACTTAGGATGATGTACAAAGACATACATCCATGTTGGTTTCACAGAATTTTACATGGTATCGAAAGAGAGACATTAGAGTGATTGTTTTTTATTTCTTTTCCCTTAGCTAAATGTTTCATGTCTATTTTTAGAATCGCAAGACCGAAAGAAAGGACAGTAATACTGACGAAAAGAAGTCAAAAAAGAAAAAAAATCACACTGTGTCCGTTACTCTCCAGTTCTGTCCAGTGTCAGCAGGATTGCGTTTATTGCCATTTATAATCCTTTATATAAAGCCCTTGTCGAAGTCAGTGCCTTTTTGTTCCTAACTATTCTCATGATAATATCTATAATATTGCCAGCTCAACAAATCGTAAGAAATAAATATGAAAAATAAACTCATACCGAACTGTCACATTAAATCCTTATAGACGAGAATGCAATTAAATTTTCAAAAGAACTACCCCGATTACATCTAACCAACTCAACAGTATATCGATGAGACCTAACTGCCAGTCTAGTGCTGCGCTTAAATTCATAAAGAGCGATATTTATTTGAGCGTTGTTTATATTTATAAATACAAAATGTGGCACAAAATGGGGAATGGGGAAAAGGACAGTCTTCTTCCGTCTTAAATTTAAACTTAGCTAGCCACAAACACTGACCCAAACATATCACATTATTCCTAACACCAACGTATTCTTACTTACCATTGTTACTCCAATCACCATAATACCTCAGTGTCTCTATGAAAATCCTAACTATTTCCCATGTATACAATTCATGTCTGTTGAAGGGAGGGGGAATAAAATAACAATGTTAAAAATCTATACCCTAATGAAGAACTCATCCAAACAATTAGCATGAAAGTATTTATAGAAAAGGCATAGGGAAGCATTGTTTCCGGCGGTGGGAAAGGCATTACAAACTAGAAAGAAATTCCAAATAAGAAAAACACAGTTGAATTTTCTGTGATACCATATAAGGAAGAACGGTTTGGAAAATTTAATACCCACAAGACGTACTCAGTGACAGAGAAGTGGTGAAAAACTCTGCGCAAGTTACGTGACGGGTTTGTGCTGACGGAAGGCAGAACGAAATAAAAGAAGAATGGTGGGTCAAACTTTGCTTGAAGATACAAAGGAGAGGAAGTCGGGGAGAGCTGTGATCAAAAAATAATTATTCTGTGAGGAGATTGTCCAGTAGTCGCTGAAATC
>OZ010602.1:74288256-74300756 GCA_963932145.1 Acanthosepion lycidas | reverse complement strand
TCATACTTTATTTATTTCTATTTGCTTTATTTTGTTCGCATCTTAATGTTCAAAGAAAGAAATCTTACCGGAAGTCATGATCATTTCATTATTAATTATTAAACAATAAAGACAAATAAGAAAATGAATAAAAATAGACGTCCGCTGGAACAATTCTCATATATTTAATTTGAAGCAGATGGACGCTTTCCCGTTCGAAGTGTTTTATAGAAGGATTTTCATATTCTGGATAATCTGCCGACATTTTCATTTACTTTTTACGTCTCACTATATTTACTCTTTCTCTTTCCCTTTCTTTCTCTCTTTCTCCCTCTCTCTCTTTCTTTTCCTCCTTTCTCTATTTCTCTTCCCCCTCTCTCTTTCTCCCTATACCACAAACACGCACACTGAGGCATTATTGATTTTATCTGTCGTAATAAGATCTTTTCGAGTTATCTCCCCTCGCTATTCTAACTCTTATAGACCTGTGACTATAAAAGCGTCTAAATGACGCCATGTTGTAGCCCAGTAAAGCTTCAGTAAGCACCACTCTAATTTTTATCGTTTTTCATTAGAGAGTCATATATGTTTGCATAAATAAATAAACAAATAAAGGGGTTCTATATCTATAGTGATGGATGTGCACATAGCATCGCTGTTGTCGGCGCCGAAATTGAGATCGATGTGTCGAGAGCAAATTCGAGCCGAGGCCGTTTCGTTCCAACAAATAACACTGGAAATGTATGAATCCTTCATTTTCTCAAAGCTCCTGGTTAATTGCAGTGACATTGAACTCTCCAACTATGCCTTGTTACCAGTCTGGGAGAAGGAAATTACTGCCATATTTTGGCTGGGGCTGCCCAATCCTCACTCCCCAACCTCAACAGAGTTCAAAAGACTTTATGTCGCCTTAGAGGTGACGAATTATTTTCCCCAATACAGTCCCTTTCCCACAGACATTTCCACTGGCAAATTGTACATATAGCAACTAGTTAGGACCACATAGAGACATGGTGGTATTATGGAGGTTGTCGTAAAAATAGCAAGTAAGAATGTGTTGTTTTGGTGTAAGGAATACTGTAGTATGTTTAGTAATTGTGGCTAACTAGGATTAATTATAAGACAGAAAAAGACCAGGTTTATACACCCCCTCTTTTGGCCTTGTGCCACATTTTTGTACTTTACAAAATAAATATTATTTTTATTTCTGTTTAGTTTCTTGTATAGAAATTGTATTCAATTTATTTATTCAATGGGGTTTCATTTTTAAATGTTGTTATTTTTATCCTCACCCCCTCAGACAAATTGTACATATGGGGACTAATTAGGACTTTATAGAGACTTGAGGCATTATGGTGACTGCAGTAAAAATAGCAAGTAAGGATTTGTTGTTTTCGTTTAAGGAATACTGTGATATATTTGAGTCAGTAATTGTCGCTAGCTACGTTTAAGATAAGACTGATTGAATTATTTTTGTATTTACAAAATAAATATTACTTTCATTTATGGAACCTAGACTCTGGGAATTAAGCGCTGTGTTAGACTGACGTCAAGATCTCATCATTTTAAAGTTGAAATGGCTAGATGTAACCGTAAGTTCTATACTAACAGTCACTTTTCTCGCACTTCTTTTTGTGGGGCAGACTTCCTGTTTCTTATTTTCCAGTCATGTTTGATCTTCAAAAATCCAAATGCAATGTCAATCGTTATATTCTGTCTTCTTAATTTCTGTTCTTTAACTCCCATTAATATTATTTTTCTTGATTTTATATTCTTTCACGCTCAGTAAACCCTTGCGTTTTAAAGGCTTTATTGCCTTACTTGGAGTGAAATGGTTAAAAAAATAAAACTCAATTATAATTCATCATCTCCAAAATTCCGACACTATTTATAACAATACACTGTCATAAAATATTTGACGGAAATTTTTTTTTAACGTGAATATTAGAAAACTCAGTATATATATATATATATATATATATATATATATATATATATATATATATATTCTTGAATTCAAGAAAGACATTCGGATTACTAACACAAAAACAGAATGTCTCATATCGAGAATATTTAACATTGAAAAACATAAAGGAAAAAAATTAATTATTTTTAATAATATGTGGAAATGTCCACCTTTTACCTGAAGACGGTCGCGAGACCAGAAACTTGTGTAGTAAAATTTTGGAAAATAAGCATAATATCTAAAAAAAATCTACATTACAACCAAAAATTGTTCGCGGTACCTCTATTCTTTTTAATATATATATATATGTATTTGTTTTATGTATGAATAATTCATGAATTTGTAAATTGATTGCACCTTTATTGAAATTAAAATAACTAATCCAAGTGCAACTTCTGGATAATAAGTGCGACATTACTGTAATTATTGAACAATATAGTTCATACCACTTTGACGGAAAATTTACCAGTAAAAAAGAATTCTCTATCACTACATTTGTACATAAACGCAGAATTTTAACCTAAAAATTTAAATTCAAACTCAGCGTTGCGACTGCACGCTCCAAAACTATAACACACATTTCGCATAGCATTTTTCGGATTACAACCTTGTTTTCGTTTGTCCACTTATTACTGAAAGTATAAACAAGAACACAATATTTCATACCTGAGGATGTCTGTAGGAACAGACGAAAGCTTGTAAAATAAAAAGATCTAATGCAACGGAAATTTATAAAACAGGATCTTTTCGTTCATAAACAGATTCGGGTTTTTTTATATATTATTGAATTGTTCACGAAGATGGATTTCTCGCCATTTAATCATTAACCTTTGTATTTGTTTTATGTATGAATAATTCATGAATTTGTAAATTGATTGCCCCTTTATTGAAATTAATATATATATATATATATATATATATATATATATATATATATATATATATATATATATATATATATATATATATATTACATTATTAACTTTAATACTTTTATCATTCAATTTAAAGGAATCACTGTACTGTTTCTCTTTGATATATCCTAATTTGCAGAATCAATATTCTTGGGTTTTGTCACTATTATTAAGCAAACTTTATAAGTTTTTGTTTTTTTGTTTTGTTTTTCCTGGTACCTAGAATTTTTTTAGTTCAGATAAAAGCGAAAATGATCAGCAATTTATTAATGAATTTGGTCAGAAAAGTGTCAGGTCACTTGAGAACTTTGATTAGAGCGGGAGAGGCTGTGTTAAGGTCTTATGAATCTTTCGTCAGTTCCGTGCGTACAGGGAGAAGGTTAGTTTCCTTGAATCAGGTCACGAGGTATAAAAAGGGAAAAAGTTAAGAAAATAATGCTGCCTGTCAGACTGAGAGACAAATTGATTTATTTCAGACAGATTATAGGAAAATGGTGTTCTAAAATAGAAATCGCAATGAGAAAAAAAAAGTATATATATATATATATATATATATATATATACAGAGAGAGAGAGAAAGTATATTTAGGCAAGGAGAATTCATTTAAACAGGTTTTTTTCATTCACCGGCCAATGTACATTTTAATCGGTTTCACTCCGAGTAAGGCAGTGAAGCCACTAGGGCACAAGGGGTTACACGATGTAGAAGAATTTAGACCAGCAACATTAGTAATGAGCGCGGAGGGGAAGAGTAATCAGGAGGACAATAAATAGCGATTGACATTGCATTTAAAATTTTGCAGATTAAAGTTGGCTTGAAAGCATGGAACCGGAAGTGAGTTCCACAAACGGGAAGTGCGAGAAAAGAAACTGTTAGCATAGGATTTACGGTTACATCTAGCCAGATCAACTGTAAATTCATGAGATCTCGGCGCCAGTCTAATACTGCGCTTAAATTCATAAAGACAAGGTGCTATTTATTTCCGCTTTAATATAGAAAATGTGGCACAAGGCCAAAAATGGGTTAAAGGACGGTCTAGTTCTGTTTTAACTTTAAACTTAGCTAGCCACAAACACTGACTGAAACATATCACAATATTCCTAATACCAAAACAACACATTCTTACTTACCTTTCTTACTACAGCCACCATAATACCTCATTGTCTCTATGAAAATCCTAACTAGTCCCCATATGTACGAAGAGCTCATCTGAACAATTACCATAAAAGTATTTATAGAAAAGACACAGACAGGCAACCTTACGGCGGTGGGAAAGTAACTGAAGCCGGGATGCCATATCATGACCAATAATATTGCTGATTCTTCTTTGGATTTTATCAAGGATCTTAAGGTGAACAGCAGGGGCACCAAACCATATATGGTAGCAATATTCTAAGCATGGACAAATAGTTGACGTATAGATATGTAAGATAGATTCTGGAGATAGAAATTATCTTCCATGACAAATAGAAACAACTTTCTTATCAGCTGACCTAGCAATGGATTCAATATAGTCTTTCCACTTCATAACAGCTGTCAACATATACCCGAGAAGGTACAACGAGACACTTTTCTGGAGGAAATGGAAGACAGAAAGAGGACAATCAGATGATTAATGGAGAGAAGATTATTTATGTATGTTTTTTATTGCATTTTCCCACTTTTCCAATAATTTGTGCATTCAAATAAATAAAAAAAAAATGCACAAAACGTCGCTAACACGATACGAGTAAATTTGGGAAAATAAGAACGGTGGCGTTCCAAAATATTTCAGGATGAAGCCAACAAAATCTTGTCTACCATAATGAATACACCCAGTCCCTAATATTGACTGAGATGGTCGAAAGTTCTTTCAAACAGAACAAAGTAGGAACATTGGAGAGTTTATCAACCATTTTGAATCGAATTTAGAATGGCATAAATACGAAAAAAAAAAAAAAACCCAGAGAGAATGTATTGGCTTGAATTTAACAAAACCTATTCATATATAAAAATATGTATTTAGACATATAGGGTTAGATATATCATACAATGAATGTCTATTATGTTTTCCCGTGAGCCGTTCTAAACTTGCTTTACTTTCGGGTGAAAATAAAGACAAAAATTGTCCAATTGGATATTTTTTATTAAGCTTGTCCTTGATCTAAGCTTTCAGGCTCACATAAGCCATCTTAAGAGTGGTTATACGGACATTTTAACAAAGATATTCACCATTCAAAAAAGAACAATGGAAAAAGTGTATTGGGGGGTGGAGACAAAATACACTTTGTCCATAGTTCTTTTTTGAGTAATTTAGCTCTGTTGAGCGAGGTACGAAACCAGTTAGCTAGCCCATTCTTCATTTTTACTTCATGTTCATGAGAGGTAAGAATAAAACTAATTTTTGTCTGTTTATGGCATATATATATATATATATATATATATATATATATATATATATATATATATATATATATATTTATATATATATATATATATATAAAGAAATATAGTCTTAAGATGTGCTATATTTATGAGATAAAGTGCTCAATATCAAAGACAGAGCGTGTATAAATATAAAAGTGAACACTTAGAGGCGACAGGCTGTTTCATGCTAGATGCAATCGTCAGTTCACGAGTCCCTGTCGCCTCTAAGTGTTGACATATATATTCACTCTATATATATATATATATATATATATATATATATATATATATATATATATATATATGTGTGTGTGTGTGTGTGTGTGTGTGTGTGTGTGTGTGTGTGTGTGTGAAAAATATATAGAAAATAGGAAAGAACTCGTTAGGTAAATAATCCAAAGTTCTTTAGTATTTTTGCTATTATTTTAAAAAAATAGTGCTCGATACAAAAGTAAAGCATAAATATAATTATTTATTTAAAAATATGATTCCAACACGCTACATAAGAGTTCTCATGTTTCAAAACAAGAGCCGAAAACTTCAATATAATTATTTGAATTAAACTGAATTAAAGTACAAAGCTCTGGTCCATCTTCAAGCGAAATTTTTTGGGAATCTTTGGCTCCCCAAAAATTTCCCTTGAAGATGGAACAGAGCTTAGTTCTTTAATTCAATTTAATTCAAATAATTATATTGAAGTTTTCGGCTCTTGTTTTGAAACATGAGAACTCTTATGTAGCGTGTTGGAATCATATTTTTAAATAAATAATTATATATATATATATATATATATATATATATATATATATATATATATATATATATATATATGATTATATTGCTTCTTTAGTTTGTCTCACCAGACAGTAACTTTTTAGAAATAATTTTACCATAACAGCCAATCTCTTAAGATGTTAATAGATATTTTCTTTGATGTGAACCTTTAATATTTTATCTCTTTTATTTAATAGATTCTTCTGGTCGGAAAATGTGGCTTTAACAAATTTTTCTTCTTGACCTAATATGCAGTATGACCCTTCCGCATTATAACTCAGTATATCTGTAATAATTATTCCATTTTATAGATGTCGTCTTTTTCTTTAACTTGTCAAGTGTCTTGACATGTCGCTGTTTTTCTTAATACTTTTCTAAGTTGCAGGAAGTTTTTATGATTGCCAAAACGTTTTTTAAAGAACCTCTCGCTAGATCCAATTTATTTTTTTTCCGGTGCGCCCAAAAAAACGAAAACGAATTATGATCTGTTATACGCCTCCTAACTTAGATGTTTGAACTAAAATTGACATTATTTTTTTTTTTTTACACTGATAAATCGATATTTCCTCAGAGATATCTGTACTCTGAAAGATATTAATAGAAATAATAAAAATAAGCTTTAGATTTATGCCCAACTTAAGAGGACTAACAAGGCACATAAGAACTGGGTATTGAAACAAATATACAAACAAACAAGAAATGTAATCGGGCAAATGAATGATTGCACCCTAAATATCAACTGTTAATTAAAAAGAACCTCATCTCCCGTGTCTTGATCGGGCTTTAAACTCACCCCAGATCTCAAGTAGAGCTCTTTTATACGATCCATCGCTAAGTAAGTACATGCCTACTCGTGGTATCCTCAATCTTTGCAAGGGCCAGAACAGGCAGAAAATGGAGAACTATTGTAATATTTTGGTGGCAGCTGCCCAGGTCTCACTTTCCAGTCCTGAATTGAATCCAATCGTGTCTCGATTTGCTCAGCAGATACGCGCTTAGGTGTCCTTTCGATACATGACTGACGAGGCTGATTTTTTTTCCCCACAGTAGGTTGCCATCTTTCTGCGGTAGACAAGATGCCACCCAGGCAAGAGAATCCGATCTGTCCATACTGGGAGAAGAAGAAGACGATTTTCCCACAGGTATTAGCACGGATTTGACTGGAATTCGAACTCGACTCTCCGATTCCTCAATCCAAGCCGCTATCCGTTACTCCACAGTGCCTCCTTTATTAAAAACCAATATTATTTCATTTTAGATGCAAAATCTTTACAGAGAGTAATTCTGAGAACTGTCGAGGAATACATGTTTTTTTATTGTCTTTTCTTAGATTTTCAAGAGTTTGGTTCTTTTAACTGACCGATGAACATTTTTTTCCCATATCAATGATGATGCTTTATAAATATATCGTCATCAAAGAATATTTGCCGATCTTGTAAATAAACAAAACAATGCCAAACTTTCAAACGAATTTACTTATGAAACAGAAACAAGTTATTGTCTTTCCTTGATAATATTTTAAACCTTACCAATTTAAAATTAAACGCCTACCGATAATCCAACAACAAAGATGACCTCATAAACTTCTATTCACCCCAAAAGAGCAAAATAAATTTCAGAATAAATATACGTTCCTACTTAAGAGCACTTATAACTTGTAGCCCCCACAATAGTTATACCATGAAGAAAAATACATTGAAATTACTTGTAAACACTTTCAAACATCTAATTATTTCATATTTAACGCGAAGTGGAAAGCTTGCAAATTCCACAAAACAAAATAAAAAACTACAAAATTGTTCAATCTTAATACGAAATTTGTTACAACTCCTTCAGAAAGAATAAGAGATTTAATTAGCATAAAACAAAATAATAACAACATTAAACCTGAAAGAGGAATTTACAAAAACTGTCTGCAAAATATGTTCCCAAAAAACCTCGTTGCAACAATTAAGAATTCAAATAAAACGTTATATTAAGAATACTTACAAAACTGATCCTAATTTCGATTTTAACAATAGAGTTATAATTAAAGGTTATGAAGGCGAAAATGTATAGAAATTAGACTAATTGCAGAAATATTTATTGTAAATCTATAACCACAATCTCACCCTCTCTCTCACCCCTACACAAATAAACACACACACACACACACACATATATATATATATATATATATATATATATATATATATATATATATATATATATATATATATATATATATATATAGTTAATGAAAAACTATGTAATCTGTATGGGTAAACCTAAGGAGGATAAAATCCAGAGAGCTCAATGTAAATCAAGAGCAAATAATTTAAATAAAAACATGGAACCTTAAAGTGGTTTGTTTTTATTTAAATTATATATATATATATATATATATATATATATATATATATATATATATATATATATGATGTAAATCTATTTAAACTCGGCGGGTGAAAAAACTTGGATAGCATAATTTTCAAATAAATTTGTATCCGAGGGAAAATGGAGTAAAAAGAAATCACCCGAAACCTCCGAGCAGGGCGAAAGAAATCGTCCATTACCTTAAATCTCAGGCACAAAGAAAGAAAAACCGAGCGAGTTAAAACGAAGAGTGCTGAATATACTAAGTAGAGCAAAAGTAAAATAAATACATGCTAATGAGCCAGGTACCTACCTACCTAGGTTTCACCACATGGGATTCTCAGGGTGAACTGGGTGGGGAGGAATTAACGAGGAACAAATTTACAGATAAAATTACTGCTAAGACCTAAAATTACCACAAGCTTAAAAAGATATAATGCATGTGACTAAAATAACAACCTTTATTCTTAGAACCAGGCTTTTCTATGTCTGCATCCATTAAGGATTTCTGACCTCTGGTTTAATAAAAGTTTCGCTTTGTTGAAATTAGCTATTGCTAACTTCTCCTTCATACATAATAGTGATTTTCCAAGCGTAGCCGAAGGCCGAAGGTATGGAGCACCTAGTGAGGATAAAACTCACTTTTCAGTCGTAATTGTTCTAACGAGACAAGACTGCTAACCGTTACACCATGCCGAGCCCCACCCCCCTATATATTTATACAGAACTTGTTGCCGGGCTTATGTTTACAACATTTTTTTCGTATTTGCCATTTTAGAATAGGATCCGTTCTATTTCCCTGTTTAATGCTCTAAACTTATTTAGATAAGTTGGTGTTATATCTATACTTCTCATTCTTAAAACTACTTATATGGTTATAGTAGCACTTTTGAAAATTACCTTCAGTAGATCCTGTGTACACTTTACTATTCTCGTTATTGGTGGTTGAATTATTTCTATTAATTTCCACTTTATAGTCGACACATTCTTGTTGACATTTGCCCTTGCGTGGGCGGGTATTTTTATTCCTACAGTTGCATTTAGCAGGGTTAGCGTCAGATTTGGTTATGATATTTTTCTAATAAATTTATTAATTAAACTATTATAGCCATATTTGGCATACAGCTGTAACTTAGTTTAATATAATTCATATTGAAAATTTTATTCAATATGTTGGAGGGGGGGACTCTTTTCTAATAATTTAAATAATATTTTGCCTATTTTGGTTTTAACGGTTAGATTATATGGAGGATTAAACCATAAAATATTCCTAGCTCTATACTTCCTGTCATTTTGCTTACTAGGAGGGAAATATCTCAATCTGGTTTTGTGCCCTCTGATTTCCAAGGCTTTTTCATATATATATATATATATATATATATATATATATATAAGTTGAAGATCAAATGTAGATCAGATATGGGTAGGAATCCGCCAAGATAATAAAATACAATAAAGAACAAGTAGGAAATGTGTCTTTACTATTCTCGTTATTGGTGGTTCAATTATTTCTACTAACTTCCACATTTTCCGTTTATATATATATATATATATATATATATATATATATATATATATATATGTCTGTGTGTGTGTGTGCGTGTGTGTATGCGTGAGTATATTAATCTTTATATAGATCCGACGTGCCTGAGACCACTCAGCAAAGTAGACCATCTTGATCAAACAAAGCCCGAATAGTGCTTTTGAACGCATCTTTCCAATATTTGTCTAACAGGATTTCTCGAATATTCCGGCCGGTAGATGTAAATAAATAAATATACTCTTTAATAAATAAACAATTACTTTAGGAGGTGAAGCTGAGTAGATATGTATATTTCGAGAACAGGGAAGATATGTGTTGAAAAGAACTATTCGTGCTTCATTTTATCAAAAGGCCATTCATATATATATATATATATATATATATATGTGTGTGTGTGTGTGTGTGTGTGTGTGTGGATATATAGATAGATAGATAGATAGGTAGATAGATAGATAGAGTAAAGGTAAATATATAAATAGATGGATGGATAGATGAATAGGTCATATATACATTTGCTGCTTTTAAGAAAATAGAACTTGATATAATATAACAGACCTATTAAATATATATTAATAGTTATATATTTTTCCTTACCGGTAGCACGACTAGGAGTTTCAGGTACAACGCAATCTCCAGGTGCTAAATAGAGACTAACGGTTACATAATTCATGTTAGAATATACATACACTTCATTTACGATCAAATTCACCAAGCGTTTATATAGCACTTGACACAAACACGCACATATACTCTCTCTCTCTTTCTATCTCTCTTTTTCTCTCTACCTCACTCTCTCTCCATCTCCATCTCCCTCTCTCTCTCTCTCTATATATATATATATATATATATATATATATATATATATATATATATATATATCGGCAGCAATCTCTCTTTTACAGATGCTTCGTTACAGTCCACTGATAGAGTACTGAGATTAAGCTTCATATTTAATTTCTCTTGTGTTCAAACAAGTGTCTTCTTTTTGGGCTACAGAGTATAGAGAAAATGGTCAAAAGTTCTGTAAATCCGAGCGCTTTTGGCTACAGATTTAGCTTTAGCCATTATCAAGGATCATTTTATTTTACTTTTTAAAGGAATGTATATATATATATATATATATATATATATATATATATATATATATATATATATATATATATACAGACACACATACACATGTATGCAGTACAGAGTAGAGCAAATATAATTTATTAGAAAATTATAACAAATGTTATTAGGCTTTATTCTAAATTTAACACCATCACCAGATATGTTGAAATAATTTTCGAATAAATTATATATATATATATATATATATATATATATATATATATATATATATATATATATATATACTTGTGTAATATATTACAAAATAGCTTATAGAAATATGCATATGGATTTACGCTTAAGATTCTGAATTTAATATTTTCTATCTTAAGTAAGGTTGATAAACGTGTGTGTATATATATATATATATATATATATATATATATATATATATATATATATATATATATATATATATATGAGAGAGGGACAGAAAGAGAGAGAGAGAGAGAGAGAGAGAAAATTATTTAAAATACCACTTGCAAGTAGTTTATATTACAATGAAAAGATATAGGAAATTGAACGTCGATTTTTATCTTAAGATCCACATATATATTAGGTTGGTGCAAAAATAATGACGTAATAATGTCGTTTTTTGACGTATTTTTTAACGTCAAAAAACGACAATATTACCTCATTATTTTTGCCCCAACCTTATATATATATATATATATATATATATATATATATATATATATATATATATATATATATATATGCCTGTGTTTGTGTGTGTGTGCGTGTAGTGCATGTATGTATGTGTGTGGGAATATATATAATTAGATACAATAGGGAATGCAGTTTTATTTTTTCGTGATATTGCAACAAAAATAATAGAAAAAAATTATCTTTTCATTTTAATGATCAATTAAAAATTTTGTGTCGAGGTCAAGAATCTCCAAAATTGTTGTAGCAAAAAAAAAAATCCTACTCGGCACAGATTTTCCTTCGTGAATAATTCCTTTTTTGACTCGAGGGAAAAACCTTCCCCTGGCTTACACGAGAGATGAACGGTTCACATGGAAGGGAGATAATTAGAACGCGGATTGACAATAAAAGCAGATGCGCCTTGAGCGAAGATCAAATTAGAAAGCATCTATTAAAAACAACGTTCAAAAAAGGAATATATCGATTGGATTTATGGAGTAATATCTCGAACCGAACAGATCTGAAAATGATTATCTATTGATATTTCTGTCTGTATGCATGCCTATTATTGTAGTTTTAATATATACATACATACATACATACATATATATATATATATATATATATATATATATATATATATATATATATATATATATATATATATGGGGGAGTGTATATATATATATATATATATATATATATATATATAGGGGGAGTATATACATATATATATATATATATATATATATATATGTAGGGGGGAGTATGTGTATGTATATATATATATATATATATATA
>OZ010602.1:74230756-74283256 GCA_963932145.1 Acanthosepion lycidas | reverse complement strand
CATACCCCAGGCTTTTCGTGCAAGAGTTTTCCATCTCCTAGACCAATCGTGTTCTATAACACTAAAGAGCTTGGTCAGCCCTATACATATATATATATATATATATATATATATATATATATATATATATATATATATATATCGTTCTCATCGCCTTTCAGCATGAAAGATTAGGCTGCAAATTGTTTGAGGTAGTACATGGATCATTTCTCCATTGCACGCACACAGCTGACACCATCCACTACGGCAAACCTGGCCTTGACAGGCAAGCTCATGTTGACAGCTTGTATCAGGGTACCGATATGTCCTCGTACGTAAAACGTCTCCTTGGACTCCTACCGGCCGGATCGTGTTTAGTATAGCCCCTTCTCTAAATACTTAACCCATGGCTGACACTGCCAAGTGAAATATCTCTACTATTAATAATAGATATACATGCTTTCCTCGCAATATAATCTTCAGATACAGATTAAAAAAGAAAATTGTTGTGGGCATGAAACTTAGAGTTAGATCAAACGGTGAAAAGTGTATATTTATTTATTATTAATTATATATATATATATTGCTGATATTTTCTGAATAGTGGACGGATCTGGTTATAAGATAAAATTAATATAGTGTAAAGATGGGAATATAGAAATAAAAATTAGTTATAAATTCGACATTTGAAGAGTTAGAGAAATATAATAGCTAATTAAGTAAAAACCAATATCATGGAAATTTGAATTTATATATTGTTATGGTCCGGTTCCTTGTACCACGATCATAGTTCAAGGTAGAACCAATAAAGAAGAACTCAAACACGGATATGGAATAACACAGATATATTACAAATAGGAATATATACAGAGAAGTAGAAAGTGTTAGTAAGAACAATAAGGTTTAGTAGTAATTATCTGAACGCGACTCTGTTTCGGACTGCCTCTGACTCGAATCGCTCGCTCTGGTTGACTGACAGACTTCTGACGGACTTGACTCCAGACTTCAGACTGAACATTAATTAGTCACCGCCCCACGAAGGCATCATGTGGCACAAGGCGTGGGATCTCCGAGCCCGTGGGATCTCCGAGCCCGTGGGATCTCCGAGCCCGTGTGCTCGGCCAAAGATATGCCCTTTGAACCAGTATAAACGGGTTCAGGGTCGGTTTACTTCCCCGAAAGAGACTCCGCCCTTTGGCGTAGCCTCGTTCGGGTTTCTCCCCGCCCGAAGGCAGAGAGTTCAACTGATCAGCCGGTAATCCGGTCGCCCGACTTCAGACTGAACAGTATTTAGTCACCCCACCCACGAGGGCATCATGTGGCACAAGGCCGGTAAACGTCTGTTCTCCAATCCCGTGGACTCGGCCAAAAATATGCCTTTGAACCGGTATAAACGGGTTCAGGGTCGGTTTGCCTCCCCGAAAGAGACTCCGCCTTTCGGCGTAGCCTCGTTCGGGTTCCTCCCCGCCCGAAAGCAGAGAGTTCAACAGATCAGCCGGTCGTCCGACTTCAGACTGAACAGTATTTAGCCCCCAGCCACATGAGAGCATCATGTGGCACAAGGCCGGTTTAACGTGGGATCTCCGAGCCCATTGGCTCGGCCAAAAATATGCCCTTTGAACCCGTATAAACGGGTTCAGGGTCGGTTTACCTCCCCGAAAGAGACTCCGCCCTTCGGCGTAGCCTCGTTCGGGTTCCTCCCCGCCCGAAGGCACAGAGTTCAATCGATCAGCCGGTCGCCCGACTTCGGACTAAACTCCCTGCTTCCTCTTGAGGCGCAGTATTTATTACGTATAGAATAGTCCATTATGTTATTATGGGTGAGGTCCCATAACATATATATATATATATATATATATATATATATATGTATGTATTTATATATAAGGTATGTCTGTATTGTGCTCGAAGTTGATAAACTGTCAGAAGATCTTATTCTGTTATTTTTGTTCACGTACTTTTCGACTATCGCAGTCATTATCATGAACCTATGTCTTGCATGTGCCGTAGTTAGAATTATTTTGTCTGCATTCTGGTATTCTTTGGGAAGCTGGAAGTTTGAAATGCGGGACGTAGAAAGTGAGAGCATAGAAAGAGAAAACCATGTAAGATAAGTGTAGACAAGAGTCGAGATCATTTTGACAATGAAACGTTGATTAGAATTGAATATAATATATTAAATCAATTGGAAGATTAATTGGAAAATGCTACGAATATTATTCTTTCTCGTTTCATGCGTATTTATTTGTTATTGCATTTTCGGTTTTATTAATTGTTTTATTCTCAGTCTGTACTCGTGAAACAAATAAGTCATCTGTTTTTGGCACAGCCTGACGTAACACTTGGCCAGTAGCCACTTGAAATTAGGCTGGCCTGAGTACATCTGCTCGACTTCAATAGACAAGGAAAATTCAATAGTTATTACGCATTATTCTTCCACTATCCACCTTAGCAGTATATTGCTGCTGGTCTCAAGCCATTAGAAATCAAATTGGCAAAAAACCGAAGATTTGATTTTCACTATGTTTTTCTTTTAATTTTCTTGAAGATGGAGCTCATGATTGTGTTATACTGACGTCTACTTTCACTTTCTCTTTCGCTTCAAAATCTTGCCTATGTATCTACCTGTCTAAAATCGCTTTTCCCTTTTGCTTTCACTTTCACTTTCCCTTCAAAATATACTTACATGTCTGAAGTTGCTTTCCTCTGCTATTTAGTAATTATAATTTAGTTTGGCACATAGCCACAAATGTGCAATGATCAGTTAGAATCAAATTCACTTTTAATGATCGGATAGGAAAATGGCGATAGGTACTTGCTTACATAGGTGCATCATTATCTCGACATGATAGTAATAAAAAAAAACATTTATTTTACTTAAAAATATATTTGAATAATTTTTCTGCTTAATCCAGTAATGAATATTATTCATTGGGATTTTGCATCGATTGATGGTTGGTTGCATACAATCTTTCTAACATACCTTAACTTTCTCTTCTTATTTTCTTAGTGTCTTCTACATTTAACCATGTTTGCTATTATCTGCCTCAGATACATCAATCTATCTCCCTGGCTGTTATGTATATACATACATACTTATACATATGCATATGTACTATATATATATATATATATATATATATATATATATATATATATATATATATATATATATATGTAAAGATAGATCTTGAAATACACTCATCATATATATATTTTATATTGCGTCCACTGAAAACTCTTGGAAATGTCGTTTTTATTATCATCTTATGACTTTAGGTAATGTAAGATACATGAATAGCACGGCTCTCTCCAAACATTTCTGGCAATTAAAGAATAGTGGAAATAAGCCCACAATTAAGTGGGATATAATAGCTAAAACCAAATATTTCATTGAAAAAAGCGATAGATGTAATCCATGCCGTGAAGGAAAATTAGCTTAAAATACGTAAATAACCCTACCTTATTAAACAAGAGAAGAGAAGAGAAGGGACGGCTACATTTAACGGTTTCGACAGTGAAAGGGCGAGAGCGGGTTGCCAGCCTAGTAGAACGCTTAAATTCATGAAGTCTGAGAACCAGCGAAAGCAGCTCATCGGAGCAGTTACCATGAAAGTATTTGTAAAAAGACAGAGTGAGGCGACGGCGCGTCTCTGTGAGAGCGACTGCAGACGAGATGCCAGATCAGGGACAATTACATTGCATATCCGTCTCTGGATCTTATGAAAGAACCTTGAGACAAACAGAAGGGACACTGGACCATATATGGCAGCAATACTCCATGCAATTTCCTGGAGCACACGAAGCCAACTTTCCTTGCTGTGGACAAAGCTATTATATAATGTATTTGTTCCATCTCAGGTCAGCAGTCAATGTGAGGCCGAGTAGTCCCAAAGAGGAACTCTCGAGAATATGAGCGTCAGATATTCTAATGGGGGGCAGGGATGGTTCTCTGTGATGAGTAATAGAGAGCAGTTTTTTTGGGGGGCGGGGAGGCGTTAAAGTTAACCAGCCAATTCCTGCCCCAGTTTACAACCGATTGGAGCTCTTTTTCGAGACGAACGGCATTAGATTTGTTTTTGAGGCAGGAGTAAATAGTAGTGTCGTCCGCGTTGATGCCTACTTGGGAACCTATGACGTCAGGAAGATCGTTAATGAAGATAAGGAACAGAGTAGGGCCTAGGATAAAGCCTTGGGGAACACCTGCGTTCGTAGGATAGGAGCTGGAGGAGAATCCGTTGAGAACGACCTTCAATACACGGTTTGACAGGAATTATTGTATTAAGTCAAACAATCGACCTGAAATTCCATAACTCCGAAGCTTGCGAAGAAAGCCAGCATGCCAAACCCTATAAATATAACTTCCGTGTTTCTTCGTTCTAGAAATCCACTCATCGGTAGACAAATGGACTTTTGCTTTTTTTAAAAGACCCTAAGTTGCGAAAGCTATTTTTTTCCCTTTTCTTAAAGACATTGGTTTGTGACAGAAGCCATTTTGAATTTATTTAGGTGTTAGATATTTATGAGAGATTTTTTTTATTTTAATTCACACGTGTATCGAAATACTTCCGCTTAATGCAGGGACACGCAGATCTAAATAAATTGTTAAATCAGTAGACACTCTGTTTTGTTATCTAAAGCTTATAAAATAAGAAAAGAGGTAGACTGACAGACAGAAACCGAAATAGTGACAGTACTGTAACTTTTAATTAAAATTTTAATTTTAATTGCCCTGGATATATTTCTATAAATAATTGAGAAATAGAAAGAAAAGAGGAGAATATTTGCTTATTTGAAATCACCTGATCAATTCCAAATTATAACAGTCACTGTTCATAAAGCGTCAAGGTAGGGTGGTAGCTCCTATTCGGGCCCGTGCTATGGACAAATAATTAACCTCCAGATGGAGTCGATGAATATATACAAAGAGGTTTTTATTGTAAAAATACCGGCAATGCATTTATATATATATATATATATATATATATATATATATATATATATATATATATATATTCATTGACAGACAGACAGTTTCTCTGTGTCACAGCTCTTCGGTGTGGCTAGAAGTCCGATTGCTTCAAGCCGGAATCGGAACTCGATCGATTTGACATCAGTCACAGATCCTGCTCCGAGTCTATCGTAAACTAGCAATAGATATTTGGAAAAATATTATCAGTGATACATTTGACTCTAAACAAAAACCCTCTTTACAAAAATGCGTCAATGAAACCTGATCTTGAAACTGATTTCTTATAAAGAATATATATTCTATTCACACGAACCTATCTTAAAAATCTTGTCGGCATTAAATACTGAGGTTGATATACCGTAAAATAAAATAAACCTCACCAAACCTAAGCTTCAAACTTCTGGTAACTCGAAAAGCAATAAAGAAAAATGTTGTTCATGTTATAAAATATGTTTTTCTCTATAGAGTAAAGACTGCTAGTTGTTTATATATGGGTTCCATCACATCAGCATACCATGTGTTTATTTAGCAATTTTCTTTGGATATATCACTCTATCCAAAGGCATCTATTTTCATAATGCAATCTATGACCCAATTCCTTCCCTCCATGTTGGGGAATATATTATAATAAATTCACGTTCAGCTTAAAATATTTGTCCATTTACACACTTAAAACAGCAAATCACTCCCATTTTTAATGGAATCATATATATACATGATCGACAGTTGAATGAGATAATGGAAAAATTCGTTGTGAAATATTTTTAATTTGCCTTTCAATTACCCATCATTAGTACGTTATGTACAATTCACACACGCACACACACACACACACACACACACACACACACACACACACACACACACATATATATATATATATATATATATATATATATATATATTTATTAAAGACATTTTTATGTTTAACGTTTTTTTATAGATACAAGTATTTAAGTAAATGCTCTGTTTATAATAAACAGTATTAAATAACATTTACCGGCCTGAATGTCCGAGAAATTTTCATAGAAAATATTCGTCCTTTGAGAGGATTCGAACCTGCATCCTATACGGAACCGTCATTTAGACATTTATAATTTAATTTATAAATTAATTGTTTTAAATTATGGTTTTTCCGCTACACAGTTCTAACCATGTTTCAAAAAATGGAAGGTCCAAATTTAATTATATATATATATATATATATATATATATATATATATATATATACTAGCTTATTTATGTATATATATACTATCGTAAAAACCGCCCTATCCGGCAGCATTTCAGCTAGCTCCTACGGAATGTTGGTCTTCAGCTTGTTCAGTAGTTTGAGCGTCGCTAAGTTTTTGAATATTTTAAGTATTGGAATTTTTCCTGGTGATCTGGGTTTTTCATTTGCACAAGACTTTATTTTCCTCGCTGCAGCCTTGGCTTTTTTGATTGCCATCTGCTCCTCCGTTGTCGAAGATTTCTTTTTCCGAGGCATAAGTACTGCCGTATGCGATAAGCAACAATAAACTATAGAAGAACTCAAAATCGATCGCTACATTTAAGTATTGCATCAATATTTAAGCTTAGCTTTAAATGTTCAACGATATTTCTTCTGCTGCCATTTAATTTAAAGACAATTTGATGTACGTATTTCCTTACTTTCCGTAGAAAAAATTATTTTTATTTCATATTTGACTTTTGATGGATTTCGCAATTAATTTCGATTATTCCCAAATTTGTTTCAAAGTTATAAAAATTGTTATCGTACAAAAAATCACGTAAAAAATCGCAGTTATGACACTTGGAAATCACCACAGAGATCCTTCTCTGCCCTACATTAGAATGTCTGACGCTCAACTTCTCGAGAGCATCTCTCTGCGGCTGCTCGGTCTCACGTTGACGGCCGAACTGAGATGGAACAAATACATTGAGTCAATTGCTTCGTCCACCGCAAGGAAAGTTGGCTGCCTGTGCCGCGCCAGGAAATTTTTCTCCCCGGAATCGATCCTCCAGATCTACAAATCAACAATTCGCCCTTGCATGGAGTATTGCTGTCATATATAGTCTGGAGCTCCTTCAGTTTGCCTCGGGGTTCTTGATAGGCTCCGGAGGCGGATAGGCAACATAATTGGCACTGATCTGGCATCTCGTCTACAGTCACTTTCTCACAGATGCGCCGTCGCCTCTCTCTGTCTGTTTTACAAATACTTTCATGGCAATTGCTCCGAGGAGCTGCATTTGCTGGTTCCCAGACTTCATGATTTCAAGTGTCCTACGAGGCTGGCATTCCGCTCTCACCCTTTCACTGTCGAAACTACTAAATGTAGCCGTCTCTTCTACTCCAACAGCTTCATGTCTCGCACCTCTCGCTTGTGGAACTCCCTTCCCTATTCCAGTTTCCCTGAGAGCTATAATCTCCAGCTATTCAAATGTAATGTCAATCGACATCTCCAGTTGCCTTGATCTATCCACTACCCTATCCTTTCCTCTATCCCTCCTATCTGACCTTGCACCAAATTTTCTGTAACCCCTTGCGTCTTAGTGGCTTCCCGCCTTGCTTGAGGTGAAACGCTTAAAAAAAAAATCCAAAATTTCTTTAACATGAGCTATTGAAAGTTAGAGAGTTGTCTTCCTTTAATTGAAATTGTGTGAAACATTTACACTCTGACAATCGCATTTATTAAATAGATATGTGTGCGTATGCGTGTGTGTTCGTGGTTCCGACGATAAATTTGTAGCCTCATGTGAAGAAAGACATTTACTCTTCACCAACAAATATTTATTTTTCAATATCATCTACTTCTTTGTCAATACATTTAATACAACGATCACGTAGTGTAATCGTTATACAGAAATTGTTTCAGATAATATTACAGCGAATGTCGTGTGTCTCGCTACGTACTTACTGAGATAATCTTGCAGATTTTTTAGGCATGTAATATTATTAAAAATTTTAAATGTTTTTTCTTCGTTCGTTAATAACTCTATTCCTTTTCTATTTTCTGCTACCGTTTCGTGATTCTCCCAAAAGGTAAGTACCCTTTGTTTTCTATATTACAGATAAATGCTAAAAGAAAGAAAAACCGTATAAATTTTTCCAACTATATAATCGAATATGTAAGCCTTTTAAACCCATTTTATTCAGTTTTATATGTATTGCTAAGTGGGAATTAAATGTCCTTCACTGAATTAGTAAATAATATGGATGATATTTAAAGACAGAAAATTTTATCTTCCGGCCCAATTTTTTTTCCATATTTATTTTAATAATTTTTATTTAAAAATAAAGATTAAGAGTGCTCTTCTTTAATTGCAAGCCAATGTCCATATATTAAAATAATAAGAAAAAAGTGTAAGATTGATAATCCGGTGTTCTTAGGAATTATATATATATATATATATATATATATATATATATATATATATATATATATATATATATATATATATATATATGTATTCAAATAATAAGAACAGTAAGATTTATAATCCGGTGTCCTTATCAGTTATATATATATATATATATATATATATATATATATATATATATATATATATATATATATATATATATTAAAAACAAAGAACCGTAAGATTTATAATCCAGTGTTCTTAGCAGTTATTTTTATTTTTAAAAAACAGTGCTCGATACAAAGAATAAAGCAAAATATTATAATTAATTTCTTTTTTAAAATATGATCCCATTACGACGCAGAAAATTTCCATGTTTCAAAACTGAAACTAAATTTAACAATTTAATTTTAAAAATTAAAGTTAAAATGCATATTTTTTTTTAAATTCATATAAATATGAGAAAAATAAATTTCGGAAATTCTCTGAAGAACATTCCAAATACCAAAGAATTCTTTCGTAACATTAATGCAAAAAACAGAGGACTTGTTGATTTTAAGTTTAATTTTTATAATTAAATTGATAAATTTAGTTTCAGTTTTGACACATGGAAATTTAATGTGTTGGGATGAAAGTAAATAAGAATGTTGGTTGAAAATGTATGCTACATGTACAGCGAGGTTGTCGATTTTCTGATATCTTTCAATCAAGCTCTTTTTAGCCCGTTTATAAAAGAAATCTATTTAAAACTAGTGTAATAGTACTATCAGTTATGTGCTATGAGTGATACACGCTTAGGCTGTCATGTATCTTCCGAAGCATGACTGACAAGGGAGATCTTTTCCTGCAGTAGGTTGCCATTTCAACGGTAGGCCAGTTGCCATAGAATCTGGTCTGTCCTGCTATTTACCCATAACAGAAGGGAGAAGAGGATTCATACCTTTCCCAAGGGTATTAGCACGTAACTGAATGTAACGGATTTGATTAGAACGTTCACTTATATATATATATATATATATATATATATATATATATATATATATATACGATTACGTCTAGCATGAAACAGCCTGTCACCTCTGAGTGCGACTTCAATGTTCACTTTTATATTTGCATACGCTCTATCTCTAGTATTGAGCACTTTATACTATAAATATAGTACACATTAAAATTATATTTTTTCACACACACGCGCGCACACAGATACACACACACACACACATATATATATATATATATATATATATATATATATATATATATATATATATATATATATATATATATATGCATATTCCCGCAGTAGGTTTCCATTTCTTTTTACTGTAGACCAGTTGCCATCCTAGGCTGTAGAACCCAGTCTTTCTTGGGGCCGGGTGGGAGTAGAAGAATGGATCCATACCTTTCCCAAGGGTATTAATACGTAAGAATAGTACTATGCTAAACGAAATATAAATGTATTTCTACTGATTTTGATATAGGAAACCCCAAAAATCTTCTTCTTTTTTATTTTAGAATGACATTGAAAACAAAGAATCATTCGATTGTTGGTCTTCAAAATTTAACTCATGCAATACTTTAATACAGGAATAATCGTAATTCTAGTCTAAAGAACAAGAAGCCATTGTTGAAAATCTGGCTGATGTTTCTTGTAGGCGTAAAATTAAAGGAGCGACTTTCAGAGTTTTACTTTAGCATGATATGAAAATATCGGCGTTTCATAATGGAGTCATTCAGTCGTATTAATATCCGTTGTTGGAGAAGATCGAATATTTTCTTAGGGTTATTGGTATTTTTAACATTGATTACCAACTATTATTTGAACATTTACTTCCCACGATTATATATTATTTCGTTTTTTTTTAATAACTATATCTATATTCAATAAGTATATATATATATATATATATATATATATATATATATATATATATATATATTAGGTTGGTGCAAAAATAATGAGGTAATAATGTCGTTTTTTGACGTTAAAATACGTCAAAAAAACGACATTATTACGTCATTATTTTTGCACCAACCTAATATATATATATATATATATATATATATATATATATATATATATATATATATATATATATATATATATATATATATAAAACTACACTACGGTTCAAAAGTTTAAAGCCACCACCATAATTAGCATGTGATGAATTTGGCAGAAGAGTAAAAAAAAATAAAAATAAAAAATAGCTCTTAGAGTCATTGAAAAAAGAATGTAATCAATTATCAAACTTATACTTTGAGAAACTTTTGCAATGAATGCTAAAAAGTTTTGCTGCAGTAATCAAACCTAAAGGAAGATATTTTGATGAGAGCAAAATTTTAATCATAAAATGATTTTTTTTTTCTTTTTGTCATAACAACATTTCTTATAAAAAAAATCATGTATCACCTTTTTTTAACCGTGTATAATTTTCTCTTATTTAAAGTACAAAACAACTACTTTTTCCGCCAATTTAAAAAAAAATACGCAAGGCTTACCTCAAACTTTGAACTGTTGTGTATATCTATGTTAAAGTAGTAAATATTTGTTGTAGAAGAAATTGTATTAGTTATACTCATATTAGCCACAAACTATTGTATTCATCTCATATCTTCTCGGTTTTCTTTCTAAATACCAGTTTTCGCAAAAATGGAATCGGAAAATGCCATCACAGAATTAAAGAAATATATTTGAATTGGCATTAAATATGAACATTTTACTGAATAGCGATAGACTCAGTAATATAATTTTCTGTATCCAGACCTGAAGCGATCAAAATGATATCAAAGTTTTAATAGCGACCAGGCATCTGAAGTTTGGATTATTCTTCCAGCTTTGTTTCAGTATTTGTCCGCTACGAGAGAATCTAGAATCATTTTCATCAACGTTTAAATAAATCCCTCAAAAGATATATTATATATATATATATATATATATATATTTACCCCACTTTTCTTCGTCTAGCCGAGGGACTGTAGAAGCTTGTTTTAAGCAGTGTCCTTTTGCATTTATTCTATTAAAGGTCACAGGATCAAATTCAGCTTGTTCACCATTACACCACGTGGAGGCTCTCTTCCTGTATACTGATTGATTGATTCGTACCTTACGGCTTATTAACTCTTTGTCAGCTATTTAAAGCCAGAAAATAGGCTGTAAGAATTATTTTTTACATAATAATGCTTTAGTGATAACTATTAAACCCATAGCTAGGGAGATAAATGAATTCATAACTTTCCCAGTGGGATTTGTGCGTAAGTGTATATCACGAATTAAAACAGGAAATGGAACCCGGCTCTCCGATTAATATCTCTGAACCCTTATCCATTACATCTGTCACACATCGAAGATTACAGCACCTTGTATTCTCAAGAGGTCACCCATATAGGTACCGACCAGACTCGACGTTGCTTAAATTCGCTCGTCGTATGAGAACTGGTGTTTCAATATGATGTGGCCGTAAGCCTTTTCCAGTAGAGTAATTCTTAGTGAATTGATCGGACACCATTATATTTATTGAATACCTTACGTTTTTGGTATGATGTCCGTTATCGTCTGTCCCTGATTAGTTTTCTGGTACGAGACAAAGTGTCGCTTAATGGATACCTAAGGCAAATCACTATTTGGTAATGTTTACCGTGCTTGTCTATGTAGCAATTACAACTTTTAAAAGAATTTAGTCCATACCGTTTGCCCTAAATACGTTTGAGTGGCGTAACTATCTAGAGTTCCTTGCTATTCAGTATTGCCTACTCCGCTTGTCTGCACAACAACTGCTACTGTAATTCGAGTTCAATGTTTATATGAGGCTCTAAAATCTTGGTTTTCTAACTAATCGAAACTTAATAAATAACTTAAAACCTACTGACAAAATCTACTTCAAGCTACCCATGAAGATATGAGATGAACCAACCTTATTTTTGGCTTTTGTGCATTGTATTATGTTGTTTTCAATATCATTGTAAAATTATATTGCTATAGTCATTATCGTTGTTGATATTGTCTAGACTAATGAATGTCTATTCAAACCTTTGTTTCCGCTTTGTTTATTTATTAATTATTTGTGAATCCCAGTGCTTGCTTCTAAGCTTAAGGGTCCCTGCAAGAGAAAGGCATTTGAGGCCATCCATACACCAATCATCCCAAGGCCTCAGGAATAAACGGGTAACTTTATAATATATTTCAAAGTCAGCCATACTTCTCTGAAATAATGTGTAAAACGGTGTAGATTGGAATCTCTAGCCTTCTGTGTAGGAGGAAAACACTGAATTTCAAACCAACATTTGGAAAATTGTCCTGCTCTCAGCTATGTTTAGAAAAGCGAAGGAACCTATCCGCCCCTCCTCCATGTGCGAGTTCTATAGAACTCGCACATGGAGAAGGGGCGGATAGGTCTATTCGCTTCTTCTTACTTCTGCCGAGTATCTTATAATGACGTGACTGATTTGATGGACGGCTCCTATCTCCATCCCTCCGAAACCTTAACCAAAACCAATCTATGTTAGGCTCCAAACTTCGGAAATCCTAGCTTCCGACTAAGTGTCACTTGACCTGACAAGTTTTGATTTATTTATTTTTCATGTCTTTTTTTTAATAGAGTGGTAACTCCTTTCAAGACTACATATCGCAGGCCTTATTGTTGGTCACAACTACCTTCAGGCACAGATAATTAAATTTTAAGTCCTATTTGACTTTTTGTGTGTTTAGCTTGTCGTATGTGGCGCCTATCGTATCACGCCATTTTTTACCATTTTTCTAATTGACTTTTTCTTCAACTTTTAGCTGCTTTTTATTAGAGATTACTGATTACGCTTTGACTGTAATAGTAAATGCTGTTAGACCCAGAGTCCAATTAATCTTAGCTTACTGGTAACAAAACACTGACAAATCGATACTTTCAGGATTTAAAAGATGACAATAATACAATAGAATTTTACATCGTCTAGTACATAGCTTCTTAAAATTTTAAGCCCAATACACCCTTTTATCATATATCAGAATGGTGTTCCCCACTTTTCCAAGTTTGTGCGACTCAAAAGTTGCATTTCAAATAATTTGCATAAAGTAGCGAAAATCTTCAGTCTTTTCCATATAGGTACATATTCATTTACTTGGCTTTTACAGTTTTAATAGCAATAGAAAATGTTGATGGATTTTTAAACTTGAATACATGTAGAGTAATTTGTTTTAATTCATAATTAATTATTAAATGAATAAACCGAATCATAGTTCAATAAACAAAATGTCTAATTGTTATGAGAACTTACCCATAATAATAATGGACTATTCCTGACATTATAAATACTGCGCCTCTCAAGAGGTATGAGGAGGCTGTAAGACGAGGAGAGATAATTGAGAGCATATTGTAAGAACATTGGAATAGTGATATTTGTCGAGACAACATAGTTCACTCTAACCAAATCTGATAGTCATTACTAATACTTCTACTTCTTTGTATTATATTTCTGTTGTATTTAGATAGATATTAAACCCCTGAAAAGATGAAACCCTGAATTACTCCCAGAGGATAGGGAATTCCTCTCTGGTTCGTAGTTGAGAACATCGGGTCTAGTAAAATGCTTTCCAGGTTAAAGGATCGTTCCTGAAAGACAGTCTCTTGAGGTATTGGAGGCAATTTCAAGCCTTGCAGAAACTACATTATTATTATTATTAATATTTCGCACGACATACTTTCGATATTTAATTAATGTTCGACTTGGTAAGGTGAAATACAAAACAGCAAAAATTTAAAAAATCAATCGTGAAAAATTGGTTATTAATAGTTTGACCTTTTCAATTCAAACTTAATTTTATATTTATATATGCCGAAGAAAAAACGGCTGGATAGACAGTAAATGATTAAATATATAAAAAAAACTTTATAATTTCTTAAAAATACATTCCTTGAAACGAATTTCAAAGTAAAATTCTCTATGATAGTAGTCACGGAAACCATGTAAAAAAATCATTTATTATGATATATTTATTTATTATGATATATTTATTTATTATGATATATTTATTTATTATGATATATCTCTAATTTGTATTTAGATACATTGTATTTATTTTCAATTTTTCCTGCTGAATTATTCACGTTTATTGCATATGATCCATTATTGTATATAATTAGGTTAGAATAAAATTTGTATTTTATATGAAAACTACCTCATAAAAATTGTGTGAGATGTACTAGAGTTGGACGGGATCATGACATAGATTCGGTAGGGACACAGAAACCCTTACACGGATAGTGTACACACACATATATACATACGTACATATACTTACGCAAATTTCACACGACTTCAACTTTCGAATCATCTGAAGTTCGCGTGAGACATCCTTTCATTGGATTTAACGTTTTTAAGCGTGTTTTGCTTGGTCTAGGCAATCTACGCTTTGAGCACTTTACTGAGTAGGTAAGTTTGCCTTTAGGCATTTCTTCTCTCAGTATTATCATTTTTATTTGAGACTGTATCTGGATAAAAGTTTCAGGTTTGGGTAAACTGTATGGGGACATTGTGGCACATAGTGCACCAGGTCTCTGTATTCGGCTTTTCAAAAAGTGTGGTTAGTTCTGCACGAACCCTTCACCACTCTAATCAAATCTTATGTGCTGGTGCATGGGCTGTCGGTTCCTAGGAACTGAGCTGCTTGACCCTCATACGTCGAATACGATGGGACAGTCTACCATCATATATATATATATATATATATATATATATATATATATATATATATATATATATATATATATATATGTCTGTGTGTCTGTGTGTTTGTGTGTCTGTGTCTGTCTGTCTCTCTCTCTCTCCCTCTCTCCCTGTCTCTCTCTTGAAATGCTTTGTTTAGTTAAAGAGGTTTTCCTTAATTAGCCACATCAGTGAACTAATTTTGTAAATGCTGTATGTTTTATGTTTAACTACCGAGTTGAATTCCGGGTTCAAAAACGAGTTAATGTGTTCCAAATCTCATTTAAAGCAGGTCTTCACCTTAAATGTTGACTACTGAGAGAAACCAGACCAAAACATGAATTGCCACTAAACGATTCCTAATGAAAGGTCTAACCATTTAAACGTGATACTTTTCCTTACTTCGAGCCGGTGACAATTTTCGAAATAAAGGCTTAATAATATTGGTATTTGACAAACCAATCAATGGTTAATCTTCAGTCATTCACTCTTTATATTTCAATCGGAATGGCGTTTAAGTACGATTTTCAAAGAAATATTTGTCTTTGTACAAATGTGTAATTGAATATATAGTTGAGTGTTTATAGACTTGGCGAGGCGCATATAGAAACAGGAGAAACCAATCTTTGTAATTGATGAAAAAAATCAGTGCAGGTACTGACGCAACAGTCATAAAAATAATTAATGCAGAAAGTATATGTTTGTAACTTATATTGTAGCGACATCTTGTTTGGTGCTACTGCTATATATTTAGAGATTCTTGATGAACTCTAAAGAAGAATCTGCAATATTATTGGCCCTGACCTGACATCTCAGTTTCAGGCAATTTCTCAACACCTCAACTTAGTGACTATTCTGTAATGACTTTCATGGTAATTGTTCTGATGAATCTTCCACTATGGTACCTAGACTTTACTAGATTGGTGGCACGGTATTCTCGTTGCACCGTTCAAATCGCTAAATGTAACCGTAAATTTTCTATCGCACTTCTCGCTTGTGGAACTCTCACCTGTTTTTTTTCTTTCCACTCAACTTGATTTTCAAAAATTGAAATTCAATGTCAATCGTTATTTTCTGTATTCTTAATTCTTGTTCTTTTATTGTCTTCTCTCCTTAATAGTATACATTTCTCATATTTTCTAACACTCAGTAACCCCTTGCGTCTTAGTGGCTTTATTGCCTTACTTTGAATGAAATGATTAGGAAAAATTACGAACATTTGAAGGGGCAACATCGAGACGGAACGGCTTCTAATTCATCTCCTTATATGTACCGTTTCCCTTAAAGACGTTGGTGATTTGGGCTCTCCACAATTTCTGTCTTTTGTAGTTCTCAATAAATTTTCTCTTTTCGATATCTCTTCCGCCATCCATTAACTCAACCTTTGATTTTTAATAAAGGGCTGCAATCTAAATAATCGATGATTGTGTAACTACAAAAACAGCAGTAACCGGTCTGCTGCTAACGAGAGGAGCTAACATATATACATACATATATATATATATATATATATATATATATATATATATAGATAGATAGATAGATAGATAGATAGATAATAAACATGATTATTTAGATCGGTATATATGAATTCATTTAGATAGATAGATAGATAGATAGATAGATAATGAACATAATTATTTAGATCGATATATATGAATTCATTTAGATATATATATATATATATATATATATATAGATAGATAGATAGATAGATAGATAGATAGATAGATAGATAGATAATAAACATGATTATTTAGATCGGTATATATGAATTCATTTAGATAGATAGATAGATAGATAGATAATGAACATAATTATTTAGATCGATATATATGAATTCATTTAGATATATATATATATATATATATATATATATATATGTATATATGTATAGATAGATAGATAGATAGATAGATAGATAGATAGATAGATAGATAGATAGATAATAAACATGATTATTTAGATCGGTATATATGAATTCATTTAGATAGATAGATAGATAGATAGATAGATAGATAGATAGATAATGAACATAATTATTTAGATCGATATATATGAATTCATTTAGATAGATATATATATATATATATATATATATATAGAGAGAGAGATAGATAGATAGATAGATAGATAGATAGATAGATAGACAGATAGATAATAAACATGATTATTTAGATCGGTATATATGAATTCATTTAGATAGATAGATAGATAGATAGATAGCTAATGAACATAATTATTTAGATCGATATATATGAATTCATTTAGATATATATATATATATATATATATATAGATAGATAGATAGATAGATAGATAGATAGATAATAAACATGATTATTTAGATCGGTATATATGAATTCATTTAGATAGATAGATAGATAGATAGATAATGAACAGTCTCAGATAGATAGATAGATAGATAGATAGAGTGGTAGCGCGAAAGAGAGAAAAAGAAAAAGAGGGAAACAGAGAAATAAAGAAAAATTGTGTTTCAGCAAAAAAAGGTTAACCGCAGTATTTTATAACGATAACTGTCTTAGTAAATTAAGTGTCAATAACAAGAGGGGGTGTAATGGATAGTGGCTCGGAATGAGGAATCGGAGAGCCGAGTTCAAATGCTAGTTAAGGAAAGGGTATATATCCTCTTCTTTTTCTCCCCCAGCCTGTCTAGGAGAAGGAAACATTCTTAATTCTAAACCGGCCAGCGGAGGGTTGGGCTCCGTCAGGGCATCTTGCCCAAGAAACAGATGATATAGTGTAACTATTTGCACTATTTACATTGTTCGGACTATTGTACCTATATTTATTGTCATATTCACAACGTTTCGGTCGTTTTACACTCCGACCTTCTCCAGGTGATATACGTTGGAATTTCGAACGCTTTATTTAGTTCACACGGGGAGATTGTTCTATCTCCACGCGCCATGCCCTTTTTTTTTTTTTTTTTTTTTTTTTGATAACTCAGTTTTTAGTTAATTCCGTTCAGTAACCTAACTCTCCAAGTTTTTATTCGCATCTGCTGTGACCAGGTATTGAACTTACAGCTCTTTGTTCAAGTCGCTTTTGGTTTACTTCTACCAACGCTTTTATCCACTGGGCCCTGTGTCCTTGAGATATCATGAAAAGGCATGGCACGTGGAACTAGAATGATCTATCCCCATGGACTAAATAATGCTTTTGTTTCGAAATAGACGACCGGAGCGTACAACGGCCGAAACGTTGTGAATATGACAAAATGATGATGGCACGTCTGCATAATGTAAATAGTGCAAAGCGCTACAATATCTCATCTCAGAAATACAGACAGATCCTGAAGAAGGCCGGACCGTACAGCGTCCGAAACGTCGCGAATAAAGATGAGGACAACAGTCCCAACAATGTAAAGAGTGTCAAAAGTAAGGTTTACTTAATTATCTGTACTCGTCCGGAGATATCATCTTATCATCAGGAGGCTTGATAATAAAATTTAAAATTTAAATTAACATTTAATTTTATTTATTTCTTCATGCACACGCACGCACGCACGCACGCACGCACAGACACATATATATATATATATATATATATAGATAGATAGATAGATAGATAGATAGATAGATAGATAGATAGGGGTGTATGTGTGTACTGTATGTATTAAAAGGTAATCTACAAATTAATACAGAATTTAAAATGCGAAATGGCTTCCTTATGAAAGCAAAAATTCACAAAAAATAAGGGGAAAAATGAAATTGGAAGACTTTTTTTTTTTGCCTATCTTGTAAAATGGAAGGTCATATATAACTTGGATATTATAATATTAAATAGTTCCTTTTCCTGGGTTCATATATGTTTAAATCCCGATGAGAAATGCCACAAGATTGTTCGCCCTTCATGAGCGATCGTTATGTTGTTGTCCTCTCATAGCTTCTTGTGATTTTAGATAAACTGAATTGTTAGGCGGAAATCAATGATTACCAAAATGCAAAGCTATACCAAAGAAAGAAAGAACAAAAGAAAGAAAGAAAGAAAGAAAGAAAGAAAGAAACATATGTCTTGAAAAAGAAAGAAAATAAAAACAAATGTGAAATAAGAAAGAAAAGAACTAAATACAAAAAGAAAATAAAGTAATAAGCACATGTATACGAAGAAAGAAAGAAAGGAAGAAAGAAAGAAAGAAAGAAAGGAACAAACAAACAAGAAAGGAAGAAACGCAAAATGAACATTGAGAAAGAAAGACACGTCGATTCAAAAAAGAAAGAAACGAAGACATGCCGACTAAGAAAGGAAGGAAGAAAAAGAAAGGAAGGAAGAAAAAGAAAGAAAGAAAGCAAGGACGAACGAAAGAAAAAGAAAAAACGAAGACGTTGATTAAGAAAGAAAAAAAGGAAAGGAATACATGTCGAAAAGAAGGACCAAAAAGAAAGAAAGAAAGCAAGAACGAAAGAATGAAAGAAAACCGAAGCCGCCGATTAAGACATGTCGACTAAGAAAAGAAGGTAGATAAAGAAAGAAACGTACAAAAGAAAGAAGAAAATGAAAGTAAACCAAAGACGTCAATTAAGAAAACAGGAAATGAAGAAATGTCCAGTAACATAAGAAGGAAGAAAAAGAAAGAAAGAACGAAATCTGAAGGTGTCAATTATTAATGAAAGAAAGAAAGAAAGAAAAAAAGAAACGAAACGAAAACATTCCATTTAAGGAAGCAAAGAAGAAAAATAAGAAATTTGGATTCATAAAGAAACAAACCAAGATATAAATACGATTTGCGTAAAAAAAAAAAAACTAAAGGAAAAACTTTTACGACGAAACACAAGAAAAAAAATCTAAAGGAACAAAATTGATGTATGTTTGGGTTCAAGTCCTACTCTTTTTCCGATGCTTCAATCTTCTTCTCTAACAAAAATATTTCAAAAGATCTAAAATGGAAACAACTACATCGGAATTTTCTCAGATCCTCTAGGATTTTAAGATAAAAAAAAATCCATTCATAGACTTCTCCGTAATAAAGAAACTCGGCTAGCTTAATAAACAAATTCTTGGTGGGGTGGAAGAGTCATCATTGTAATCAAAACTAAGAAGAATAAATAATAAAAAAAAATAGAGAGAAAATTATGAAAGGTTGCAAAAGGAAAAGAAGAAGAGTTAGTGTTGCGAGACTGCAGATGAAGAGAAGGGAAATGAGTGACCATTATCATTGTTATAATCTTTATCATTAGATGCAGTAGAGAAGATGAATAGAAATAAATAAAAATAAAATATATTCCGCCATGATTCCGGTCTTTTTTTCCTATACTGATTACCTTTCGTCTCATTCGACTCACGGCTGAAGTTACCACACAGCAGCCGGACCAATGTTAAAGAAACCATCTTCCGCCGATATATTTGGACCAAGGGAGAGTGAGAGAAAAGCTGGTCTGAAAAAAAAAATAGCGATCGAATGTAGGGATACAATGGAAGAAGAAGAAGAAGAAGGATGAGGAGGAGGAGGAGAAAGTTTCGAAATGATGGAGGAATACGTGTAAAGAAGTAAGAACTCGAGAGAAGAAACACTAGTGAAAAAGGTAAAGAAAAGGAAGAAAGAAGGAAAAGAAAGGAAGATGGAAGCTGTGTAGCGTTCGAATGTAAACGTAAAACGAAACGGAGGTGGAAAGAGTATCGAAAAGGAAAGATGAAGAAGAAAGAAAAGTAACGAAGAAAGAAAGAAAGAAAGAAAGAAAGAAAAGCCTGCCAAGAATACAAGTAAAGAAAAAGAAAAATGGCGAAGAACGATAAATCTTGAACCATAAGATATATTTAAAAAAAAAATTCTTTTGAAATGCAACCCGAAGAACAGGAAGAAAAAGAAGAGCCATTCCCAAAATCCAATTGAAGAAGAAAAACAAGTAGGAGTAACCCTTGCAATTTTTCTTCTTTTTTTTTTAATATATTTTTCTAAATATCCATACACACGGTATTTGCGTTCGATTAACCGAAAACTGGTCAGTATACGCCCAAATTAATTTGTCCAAATTTGCCACAAAATCTACCTCTTCCTTCTACTGTGAACGCTATCACCCAACCTCCCACGAAAAAACTATATATATATATATATATATATATATATATATATATATATATATATGTATGTATGTATGTATGTATGCCAAAAAAGTTCAATGAAGGGAATTAAAATTTAAAATGATTGACAAAAGAAAGACAGGATTTAAAAGAGTCGAAAAAATTAACACATAACTATTTTTTGTCTCTCTTTTCGACCATTTGTCTTTGGAGTTTCGCGCCATATTTCGCAACGGTGACATTTCAGTTACGGCTGGGCTGCTTCAAGAATTGTCATAGAAACATTTTATTGTTTCTTGGATCTATATTTCTGTATCGCGGGGGCGATATTGTCTTCGACTTAGTGGATTGTACGTTGAATTTCAGTTAACTTGTTGCACAGGATTAGAAACATGTTTTTATCTTTATTTTATTTTTAAGAAAAAAAAACTATTTTATTAATTTTGTTTCATGACATAATACAAACTAGTTTCAAAACACAGTTGCTCGCATAGACAAATCACACAATATCAAAAGATTTTAAACGTTCAGTTTTATTTTCAAATGCAAGACATAAGTACAAAACAATAACACGCTTTACACACATGAATTCATGCATATATATGGACATAAAAGCGACAACTTCTGTAGACTTATTGTTTAAGAACAATGAAAAGTTGTGTTTAAAGAACTTTACCAATTTACAGGAAGCGAAAACCTTACTGCTAACAGGAAATATTACCAAAAAACTTTCTGTATTTTTCTTTCTCCGTTGCAGACCCCTTCTTTCCTTTAAGTTTTCATTCTATTTTTATGAGGAAAATATTGTAATACATTTGTTTATAACATGTCTAATGACATTTTGCTGTAAAATATTGCTCAATATTGATATCAGGAAATTTGGAAAGAAATATAAAAGATATTATATTTCCCAATAAATGTCTAATTTTTTAAAATTTAAAATTAGAAGGTCCGGCATTGCATTTTCTACAGTTGCATGTCATCCAGAGAGAAGGATATGGAATTTACTTGAGCGAAGGAACTGTAGTTGTTTTTAATCAGAGATCTGACCTGAACAAAGATCTTAGGAAAAAAGAAAACTGTAAAATCATTAAAAAAAGGGATAAAAGAAAGTTTATGGAAAAAAAAATGAAGTTATAACCAATCAAAACCTACGAAACAAACCCTTCCTTTAAACGCGACTTTTTCAAATTGACAGACACCTACAGAATAACTTGACCATTGCAACAGAGCATTGGGCTCAATGGTAACTGAGTACTCCATACGTGTAGTCTTGTGCCATACTAAGCTAGGCTTAGTAAATAACAACGATGTCGAGTTAAGAGAATTTTAAACTACAAGCGATTTATGTGGTTCTGTTCGCATCGCAAACGTTCCTTCAAGCGTCCCTTTGGGACATAACATCGCATCACATATTTATTCGGGATCGAAACATCGTGAAAATCAACGTCGTTCTTCATGCTTGAATAGGGCGAAGAAAACATCCGGTTCTTTTCAAGGCAATAAACGCATAACGTACACCAATTTTGGATATACCAGTTGAAGGATAACAAGGATTTCAACCTGTAAACACACACACTCTTTAAACGACAAACACGCACCTGTTTATCTTCTTAATATTTGAATGTACACGCTTTTTTAAATATGAAATACATATAAGTGTTTATGAACATGCACGCGATAGAATAAACAAACACTTTCAGTAACAATTAAAATAATCATACGATTTTTTTATAGACTAACATTGATTCAAGGCGAAAATTGAAATATATGTAACCACGTTCGCAAAGAAAAGGAAGTACGGTATCAACAATTGTATGGGAGTAGAGAGGCATGTCTATGAATAGAGATAGATATCTGGTTTCCATATAGATAGAGGCTTAATTTATTTTATGTACACAGATAGATAGATAGATAGATAGATAGATAGATAGATAGATAGTGAGAAACTGAGATAGATAGATAGATAGATAGATAGATAGATAGATAGATAGATAGATAGATAGATAGATAGATATGGATGGATTTATATCGATAAGTAGACAATCTAAAAGCTGGAATTAACGCATCCGGTCGAAAATATAAATATAATAATATTGAAACAACATATATATATAACCACAAACACACAAGCGCGCACACACACAGACATACATACATATATACACGCATACACACTTACTCACATTCACACGCAAGGATATGACAGTTAATGTGGCATTGAGTCCTCTTACTCCAGTGTGCCGCTGTTACAAACTCCATTAGAAGTTGTTTATTTTATACACACACACACACACACACACACACACACACACACACACATATATATATATATATATATATATATATATATATATATATATATATATATATATATAACCACAACATACTTTGCGACTCTTTGCTATTAGCTTGATCTCTGGCGAAGCTTTAATAAAGTGAAACATGTTAGATTAAGATCTGTTTCCTATTTCCTATTTAGTCTGATTTCTATCCATACTTGATTTGAATATATATATATATATATATATATATATATATATATATATATATATATATATATATATATATATATCGAGGGGAAAATACTCTGGGAGATTCGGAAAACTGAAATGGACGCATCCGATACAAAGGGTGTCAACTAAAAATATATTTTCATAAATTTATGTATAGATATATGCTTTTTAGCTGATATTTCGGTTAGAAAGAGTTGGATATAGATAAAGATCCAATTTCACATATATTCAACTTAAAACGTACTTATGTCTAGCAAACACTTTTTTAAATCGTAGGAAAATAAATGAATAGATATATAGATATATACTTACACAATTAATTATATTTAAAATGTTTTTAAATCCTCACTTCTTCATAAGGTTTCTATGAAAAATTTCTAATTACCATATTACTTTTGAATAAAAAAATACAATTGCGCAAATACGGACTATATCTATCTATATATATACATACATACATACATATAGATAGATAGATAGATAGATAGATAGATAGATAGATAGATAGATATGAACAGAGCCTGATAACAGGAACGGGCTGAGATAGATAGACATACAGAAAGGCTGACAGACATAAACAAATAAACCGTTCTGCAAATTCAACTAATAACATATTTGTGTCTACATTAATCATATACATTGTGACATTGTTATCTACATATCATCATATATATATATATATATATATATATATATATATATATATATATATATATATATATATAGAGAGAGAGAGAGAGATAGATAGATAGATAGATAGATAGATAGATAGATAGATAGATAGATATTGGAGATTTTAATATAGATCTCCAGATAATTGATTATATTCCCATTTTAACGTCAGGCATATATGTATCGCTATAAAGATTGAATTGTTTTCTGCAGATTTCACTATAACATACCGACACACCCTCACACCCTCACCACCCATATATATATATATATATATATATATATATATATATATATATATATATATATATATATATATGTATGTATGTATGTATGTATTAATGCAAAGGCATTCCAAAATAATGTGGCATTTAGCAAATTATTTGAAACTGGTTATACAAGAAAGGAAATGAACGTAAGCACCCATTAAAATATAAGCCATTTAAATATAAAGATATATTGAAATCCGAGTGTATATAAATGTACTTTCAAGGAAACCTCGATAAAGAGCGCGATATTTGATAAATATTACAATAACTTTTGAGTTACCCACCTTTCTGTCTTAGGTGAATCTACCCTTATTTTAGAAAATATATTAAAATTTCCATACGGGATTCGGAGCCTTACTCTATATTTATGGATATAAAGATCGTGAAGAAGACAAGTAAAACTGTGTATTGAATTTGTTTCTCTCTAGGATCATCTTCGCTTTGTGCCAGACTAAGTTAAGGATATATTATATATAACTATATATAAGGGTATAAGCGCATATTTACATATGCACATTTGTATATACATTTGTTTTATATACATATATATATATATATATATATATATATATATATATATATATATATATATATATATATATATATATATATATATATACATAAAATACCTAAATCATGGATTCCTACGTCTGCATTTAAAAATATTAGAAATTGACTATTTAACAGTGCTTATATAAATTTCCCTCTTATATACATTAACCTACATTAAAAGAAAGGTACGTATATCCATCAAACTACATTCAAAAGTTAATATAAGAATATATATATATATATATATATATATATATATATAACAAATATACATATATATTTCAATATATATTCAAAGGTACATATTTATCTGGTAATATATATTCAAGTTTAATTCATATATATGAATTTAATTTATCAATATTAATACATATATATATATATATATATATATATAAATATATATATATATTTATATACATTAAAAATCACTAATTATATATATATATATATTTATATACATTAAAAATCACTAATTATATATATATATATATATATATATATATATATATATATATATATATATATATATTTAAAATTAAATGAATATATGATTTAAATCTTTAAAAGAGTGTTTACAATATATACACATTCTACGCATGTTTTCATAGAAATATTACAGGTATAGAACATTCTTTTCGATTTGTAACTATGCAGACGTACGTTATGCATACGGTATATGCTAGTTAAACTGGAATACAATGTTCAGATATTCAAGATCTTTACATATTAACAGTTAGTAAACAGCTCATAGTAAATTACTTTCGGAAACGTTCTCTAAAAACGATCAAGGAAAATTTTACGATTCCTCAGCAAATTAACAATAACATAAGGAAATCTGTTTAGCGAGGTAACTTCTGATGTGCGTGAAAATAATTAGATAGTCCAGCGCAAAAATAAACTAAGATAGAAATAGGCTTCAAAATTAGAGGGCTTTAGAAAAATATCTTTCAAGAAGAATGTGGCTAATAATGTGAAACCCTGATAATTCCAGCTTTTATTTAAAACAAAACATATAAATAAAACAACACTAGAAAACAATCTTAGATAAAACTAGATGCCATTCTCCAAGTCGACTATCAAAACCGCACAAAAAAAGAGACAACAAAAGTAGAATACTATATGCGGTGTATCATGAAATGATAGGGTGTTGAATCCTATCAAAGAATCGACAAGAAAACACGGGCATTTAAAGCCTAAACGCAAATTATTTGTTAATTTCATTGATGCCGCATTGTTACCAAAAACAGTGAGGCGAAACCAGCCGTCGTTACGACGACAGGCTATCTTGAATGCCGTGCAAACCAACTGGACGCCAGGTGTCGTTTGTGTAACAAACTTCAAAATTGGAAACATTAAGATACCGGACGACATGGCGGAGATTAACGACGATTACGATGCCAGCGATGACATCGACCTCGACCCGATACATCTGGACGACCGACGTATAGAGGAGGAGATGAAACGTCGGCCTGATAGCAAGAAAAAAGGGAACGCGGATCCTAGCAAGCTATTGTGAGTTTTCTAAGTTTTTCGTCTTATGTCTTGTCTGTTTTGTACTGTGACACCAAAAACTCGTTACTGCTCCAGGTCTTCCAAAAATTATAAGCATGACTAATCCATTGTTTTTGGCAATGTAACATATGATCAAGACTGTTCAAATCTTCTCGCTAGAATATTTTCGAAAATCTTCTATAAAGATTATTTCCAGAAAAGAACTATTCAAGCGTGGGCTATTACAAATTCTTCTGTGAGAAGGGCTTAGATACGTCGAAATGTTACATTTTATCCTCTGATGTTTGTTTATTGCAGTAGTGTAGCAATAGTTTTCAGCATCGTTCAAAGAGCTTCATTGATTACGGGTAGTGCCTTTAATGTTATAACCTATAACCATTTTTTAAAAAATGGGAAAAATTCGATATAGCGTGTTTCGTTTTTCAAAAGGACTTCATCAGAATAAAGAATGATCATATTGATGAAATTATATATAGAGGGAAAATGGTGAAAAGCCAGTTATAAAGAAGAACGCTGTAGATGTAAAACTAAATATAAATTCGAAATTTCTGTCATTTTTTGTGTCTAGATCAGGCATGGAGAGCCTTTTTTTCGAGAAGGGGGTACATATTGCTCACCATCAGGTGGGTCGCACTACTAAAAACTAAAAAATCTAAATAAATACTAAAAAAAAATCAAGGCAATTTTTTCTTAAAAGTACCTCAACCATTTTTCTTATGGAAGATCATACGCGTAAACTTTCCTCTTAGGGAAAAGTTGACTTTTGTTCTTTTCGGTAAAAAGTTCTTTTCTGTAAAAAAAAAAAAATAAATAAAATGAAGTCTTGGTATAATCTTATCACTGATATCAATCTAACATACACTGCGGACGGAATATTTAAAAGATAGAAAATGAATACTTGAAAATCAATTGATTTACACTATTTACATTGCTCAGACTGTTGTCCTCATCTTTGTTGTCATTTTCACGACTTTTCGGTCGTTGTACGCCCCGGCCTTCTTCAGGATCTGTCTATATCTCTGAGATGAAGTATTGTAACTATCTACACTATTTACGTTGTTCAGACTGCTGTCCTCATCTTTCTTGTAATATTCACAAGGTTTCGACCGTTGTACGCTCCGGCCGTCTTCAGGTGACATACGTTGGAATTTCGAACCGAACCTTTGATGTAGTCCACAAGGAGAAATTGTACTAGTTCCTAGTTCCATTAAATTTTAGATATTTCATTTTCAGTGAATTCCGTTTAATATTGCTTGAGGAATCGGAAAGCTGAGTTCGAATTCCAGTCGAATCAATTACATTCACTTACGTGCTAATATCCTTAGGAAAGGTAGGGAACATCTCCCCACACCCCAACAGCTATGGGTAAATAGCAGGACAGCCCGGGTCCTATATCCTTGGATGTCTACTCGACTACCGCAAAAAGAAATGGCAACCAACTGCGAGAAAAAATCTGCCTATTCAGTCATCTATCGAAAGATACATGATACATTGATACATATCAAGCATGGCACATAACTGATTGAGCCAAACTCTCCAACAGTATTTACATTAGTCGGACTATTGTCCTCATCTTTGTCGCCATATTTGTCACAACGTTTCGGCCGTTGTACGCTCCGGCCTTCTTCAGGTGGTTGGAATTTCGAACTGAACGCTTTATTTCGCTCACTGGGGTAGACTGTTCTAGTTCCACGTGCCATGTTTGATGGATGTCAGTTATCAGTTATATCCTGCTAATTTTCCCTCTGAAAGTTCTCCACTGCCATGACCGGGTATTGAACTCACACTCTTTGGGTCCTGTCACCAACGCCTTTATCCACTGTGCCATGTGTCCTTGAGGACACATGGCACAGTGGATAAAAGCGTGTGTGAGTTCAATACCCGGTTAAGTCACCTGAAGAAGGTTATGTCACCTGAAGAAGGCCGGAGCGTTCAACGGCCGAAACGTCGTCAGTATCACAATAAAAATGAGGACAATAGTAAGTAGTGTAAATAGTTGATCTACCTGGTCTCAGAAATATAGGCAGATGTTGAAAATCAATGTATTCAACGTGAATATGAACCGCGAATAAATTGAATATGAATTGAGCCTGTAAGAGTTACTCCCCTTTGACACTAGCTTCTCCAAATCTTTTTGATGGGGAGAGAGATTGTGTGAATGAACAAGTTGGTTGGTTGGTTGGTTGGGTTTTATGGCATATCAACCACTGTGGGTTATTTAATGCCAAATTGAGGTATATATATAAATACACACACACACACACACACACACACACACACACATATATATATATATATATATATATATATATATATATATATATATATATATATATATATATATATATTAACACATATATTTACAAACACATATACCTATACATATATTAAATATACAGTACTATTAAACGTATAGCTGGCAACATTATTTTTCCAAAAAACATTATCTGAAGCCTTGTTATTGGACGTAGTTTATCGTCATACCCAGGACGCGGATGTAGTTTATCGTCATACCCAGGGCGCGTGAATGTACAAGTATATATATATATATATATATATATATATATATATATATGTGTGTGTGTGTGTGTGTGTGTGTGTGTGTGTGTGTGTGTGTGTGTGTGTGTTTGAGAGAGACTGTGTGTGGGTGTGTGTGTCTGTATGCCTGCGTGTGTGCCTGTGTGTATGTGTGCCTATATGCATGCACAGATACACAAATATATACATGTATATGTGCATATACACCTGCACAAATACATATGTGCGCGCGTGTGTGTTTCTGTGTGTGCGAGTGTGTGTGTGTGCACGCAGTGTAAGAGGTCAAAAGTTTGAGGCTGAACTCAGCTGGTCACAATACGATTGTGTGTGCATACACATATACACAATCACATATAGAAATATATACATCTGTGTGTGTGCGTGCCAATACGCATGCACAGACACAGAAATATATCCATGTATGCGTTCGTGTGTACCTGTGTGTTTATCTCTGTGTGTGCGTTCTGTGCGTATGTGTGCATATACGCATGCGCAATCTCATACAGAAATATAAACATGTGTGCGCAGTGCAAGAAGTTATAGTGACAGCAAAATGATTCCTTATTCGTGAAAAGTGAGCTATCTCCTCAAAAACCTGTCTTCATTTTCATTTTATTACTTTTGTTCCCCCTTATATAAATTTCAAGAGCCACTCAAGGTAGGGTGTTGCTGAATGAGGTTGTTGAAGAGGTTAAGACTGTTTTGATCAGAAAGCATCCTGTCGGGAGTTTGTTACACAAAGTAGTCTTTCTCGAGAAAGTGGCCAGGTGAAGCTTCCATCTTACGAATGGGATTTAAAAGAAAATAAAGTTGATTCGACTTTATGTACGCAGCATGGTGTGTCGCAAATGTAAATATCTGAACTGGTGAAACTAATGAATATAGCTCGTCAGAACATTTGCCATTAAAATAGATTGGCGATCGTCTGTGATTATTTATTTGTCGGAAAGGTGCTGTAAAAGCTTTTAAAGCCTATCAAGTAGAAAGAGAGAGGACTGATGAAGTCGGCAATACTGCATTTTTGGAGGGGCGGGTGTGACTCTTTTATTGATAAAGCCCTCATTCTCTGTCCCCCAATATTTACAAGTTTCCGACGACCTCCAGAATATATTTTCGACAGTGAATCCAGTGGTCACACTATACATTAATTCGACTTATACACGAATATATAAATAAAAATCCAGAGTTCGCACTATGCATTAATTCGACTTATACACGAATATATAAATAAAAATCCAGAGTTCGCACTATGCATTAATTCGACTTATACACGAATATATAAATAAAAATCCAGAGTTCGCAATATACATTAATTCGACTTATACACGAGTATATAAATAAAAATCCAGAGTTCGCAATATACATTAATTCGACTTATACACGAGTATATAAATAAAAATCCAGGGGTCGCAATATACATTAATTCAACTTGTACACGAATTTACAAATAAAAATCTACGGGTCGCATTATGCATTAATTCGACTTATACACGAGTATATAAGTACTGCTCTTAACTGTCACGTATGGTTAGGAATTCGGATTATACATTTGTCATTACAATTGGTTCCTTAAAACGGAAATTACCTATTTGACGGCATATAAGGCGCAGTTTCATTTTACTAAAAATATCTTTTAAAATTTCTCTGCGGCTAATATGCCATATATATGTTTACAATTCGCGCTAGTCGGCCGAAATTAGCTACCTGGCAATTCCTATTAGCTTAGACTTTAGATTAACTTTTATATACCTATTGTCATTATCTATAAGGCTATTATGCAGATTCAAATTATAAGATTATATAAAATTATAGGCTCGTGTTCTTTTTTCCTATTATTTTTCGTTTAATTGTAATCACGGTTTGTATAACCAAAATGATACCTCATAAATATAGCCGAGGCTGTAGCATATTTTTAATATTTTACTAATTACTAATTTTTTACCCTGAAATTGGTGTGCGTCTTATACACCCATGCGTCTTATACGGTACTTATGACAAATCTTCATATTTCTTTCTTCTTGTATTCGCCAATTGCTGTTCAACTACAACAGATCAAGTGAAAATGAGAGATCAACTTTCTAACTTACGTTTGATCTGTAGTCATGTCTTCCATCCAGAGTCGATAATCAGGAGTCCCCCCCGCCTTTTTTTTTTTAAATATTTGAAGACATTCGATCATGCACCGGATAAAAATCCGTAATTTTGATTATGCAAATGCGTATTAATGATCTGTATTTTGTGAGGATGGATTAATCTAAATATGCGCCCTTGATGAGGTTCGATTGAAAAATTAATTGTGTCTTTTGATATCAATAACTGAATGACCGGGACATTCAAAAATCAGAGAGCTGATGGCAAGCTAAACCCAGGTTGATGAACACTCGGGATGTTTTGTTTTGTTTTTTTGTTTTTTTGTTTTTTATTCATATCCGATTAATTAGAAAGCAGACCTCAACTGGAATGGTAATGATTTCAGAAAGCGAGCAAAGAAACGAAAAATGCAGCGAATCTATAATTAAAAGAATAATTCTTTTTGAAATCGATAGAAAGAATTTTGAAATAATGAGGTATTTAGTAAATGATATGGAATTCTCAAAAAAATGGTCACTTTGCAAAAGCTAGAGTAAAAAGATGAACTATTAAAAAGAGAGAAAAATACGCTAGGATCAATTTTTTGAAAGAAGGGATTTGGGAAACGAAGAGAAAAACAAGGATCAAGAATAGGAAGTGCTGACTAAAGCGACAGCGTGAAAAGAGGAGATGCAAAAAAAGGGAGGATCAAGTAAAGCAACAATCAAGAGTTTGAAAAAAAAGATCAAACCAAGGCAGGATCAAAAAAAGGAAAGATCATGTAAAGCAAGAATCAAGAAACGAAAAAAGAAAGATCAAACCAAGGCAGGTTCAAGAAAAATGAAAGATCAAGTAAAACAAGAATGAAGTGATGAAAATGGAAAGATCGAACCAAGGCAAAATCAAGAAAAGGAAAGATCAAGTAAAACAAGAATCAAGAGATAAAAAATGAAAGATCCCACCAAGGCAGGATCAAGAAAATGAAAGATCTAGTAAAGCAAAATCGACAAAAGAGGAGATTCAAGATAAGGAAAGGATTGAATAAAGCAAAAATCAAGAGATGGAGAAAGAAAGATCAAGAAAATGCAGGATCAAGAAAAGGAAAAATCAAGCAAAGCAAGATCAAAAAAGAGGATATTTAAGAAACTGATCAAGGAAAGCAACAATCAAGAGTTTGAAAAAGAGAGATCAAGAAAATTCAGAATCAAGAAAAAGGAAGATCAAGTAAAGCAAGAATCAAAAGACAGAAAAAGAAAGACCAAGCCAATGCAAGATCAAGAAATGTAAAGCAAGAATCAAGAGAAAGAAAAAGAAAGATCAAGACAAGAATAGGAAAAATCAAGTAAAGTAATAATCAAGAGATGGAAAAAGAAAGATCACGCCAATGCAGGATCAAGAAAAGGAAAGATCAAGTAAAGCAAAAATCAAGAGTTTGAAAAAGAAAGATCAACCAATGCAGGATCAAGAAAAGGAAGGATCAAATAAAGAGATATTCGAAAAATGGATAGATCACGAAACGAAAAAATCGAGCCAAGGGAGTATGAAGATCGAGAATGCTAAGAATTAAGAAAAGGAAAGACCAACTAAAGCAATTATCTAGAAACGAAATGATCAAGATAATGAAAGACTGAGCCAAGCGATGATCAAGAATAAGGATAGGAAAGATCAGGCAAAAAAAATAAGGATCCAGAAAAGCGATGATCAAGAAAAGAAATTCTCAAAAAGGGAAGGTTCAGAAAAGCAAAGTCCCATGAAAGGAATGATTAAGATGATGAAGGATCAACGACAAAAAGGCCGAAGAAAAAAACGAACCATTAAAATAAAGTATCAAGAAATAAGAATAGCGAAAATGAAACATCATGAAAACAAGCATAAATGTAGATCTGTCTCTAAATACCTATTTATTAATGCATTGTTGTTTTTTTGTTCTATAAAACTTATATCTTACAGTAAAAAACCCAACAAGGGGCGATATGTTATTGCCAGTCCACATTCATATTTTGTTGTTTGAACAGGAGTAGAAGTTTATCCCTTATATCCTGTTTAGAATTGGCTTTCCGATACCTTCAAAAATCAGCTTCAAGCTATACGCCTAAACGTCTCCGCCTAAACTCTGAAATCTGATTTGCTACTTAATTATTTTTTGATCCTCAATAAGAGTAGATAGCTGCGTCTATCGTTCGGTTCATAGCCTTTTGACCAGGAGTAGAGCTTATACCTTGTTTCCTGTTTAGAGATGGATTTCCGGTTCCTTCTAGAGACTACTTCAAATTTATACGTCTAACATCTCCACCTAAACTCTGAAATTTCATTTACTATTTTTCTTCAATAGGAGCAAATAGACTCGCCTATGGTCCAGTTCACACGCCTTCTGGGTCTTTTGATCTTCTGAAATCTGCTAAGTTAATTATTTTTGTTCCTCAGTAGGAGCGCCTATCGTTCGGTTCATAGCCCTTTACCCTGTTTCCTGTTGACATTTGGGTTTCTGCTTTCTTCTAGACCATACTTCAACTCTATACTTCTAACGTGGCCGCCTAAACTCTGAAATTTAATTAATTTATTTATTTTTATCTTCAATAGTAGATAGGTTTTTTAAACAGAAGAATTTATCATTTGTTTCATGTTTAGGGTTGGATTTCAAGGTCTTTTTAAAGTATTCTCATACTCTTTTTTCCCAGTAGTCTCTTGCACCTTATTGGCATTATTGCCTTGCTTGGGGCGAATTGGTTTTAAAAGAAAAAGAACAAAAACAACCTAATCTAATAAAATATATTCGGGTCGTTTGACTTATAAGCACGAAATGTGGAATCGGCGAACCGGTTTCAAATACCGATCAATTGCTTTCGTTTCATCCTAGTCATATTAGAAAATGTATGCATATTTCATTGATTTGTTTTTACGGATTATCAACTTTTTTCAGGTGACCTGGTGGAGTAATGGATAGCGACTCGGATTGAGGAATTCCAGTCGAATCGATTACATTCATTTACGTTCTAATACCGTTGAAAAAGGTATGAATCTTCTTCTCCTGCCCCTAGATATGCGTAAATAGCAGGACAGACCTATAGACTTAGATGGCAACTGGTCTACCGCAGAAAGAAATGGCAACCTACTGCGGGAAAAAAAAAATTCGCCTCATCAGTCATGTATCAAAATATATTTACTGCTTATAAACATGAGCAGTTATGCATGTACGAGATTCATGGAAGATTGAAGTTTATAAGCAGTAAATTCAACCTTGCCTACCGAACGCTCCTTTGTGGCCGAATCGGTTAGGCACGCCGGGATAAATGGCGGTTCCGTATAGGATGCAGGTTCGAATCCTGTCAAAAGACGAATTTTTTCTATGAAAATTTCTCGGACATTCAGGCCGGTAAATGTTATTTAATACTGTTTATTATAAACAGAGCATTTACTTAAATACTTTTATCTATAAAAAGAACGTTAAACATAAAAAAATGTCTGTAATAAATAAATTGTCGGACTTTGTCCATTTCTTAATGTGTGTGTGTGTGTATATATATATATATATATATAGATAGATAGATAGATAATTGTGTATTTGGGCAGCTATCGATGTTTATACAAGTTTCATTTAAGACAACTTAAAGCTTTTTATTAAATTTTTAAATTCTTTGGATCTTATCAAGGAGCTCCAGGTAAATAGCAGGGGTACCATATATGGCAGCAATCTTCTAAGCATGGACGAATGGTAAATGTACAGATATGCAAAACTTATTGATAATCAAGATAGATTCCGGAAAGAAAAATGATATTATATCTAAAATGTCCCAGGAGAAATGGGCCAACCAAAGCAGACACATACAGAATGATTTCTAACAGAGTTATTTACTTTGTTTTAACTAAAACTGATAAATTAATCTTGTTTGTTTTTTATCGTTATAGAAACATATTTCCTTTATATAATAGGAAAATTGAATGATCTAAAATTGACCAAATGAAAAAAAAACCAAGATGGCGAATGCACCGAATAAAGAAATTGGCAATTGGCGCTCTTCCTGAGCGGAATATGTACGTCGCAAATATTAAAAACACGATCATCATGTAAATTACTTGCAAAATCTAAAATATATTGTTTTTTCCTTCAAAAAAGAAAATTATAATGAAACATAAGTGATCGATAGAAATCAATCAAATCATCTGGCGTAGATCTTTCCGTTTACGAAATGAAATTGTTCACTCCATCTGTGATCGGCAAGTTGGCTCAAATCCCGGCATGCTTATATCAGTAAAGTGAAGACCATATTGTCCAAGAACAATATATTGGCACCAACTCGTGGCCTTTAGAAAACAAGGACATATCGATTTCTTTTAGACGGGCAGTTGTATCTTTGTCAGACATGCAATAGCCAGGTGACATAACAGCATACTGGATAAAAGTTTGGCGAGCCTATCTTAGAAACTGATTGAAACACACACACACATATATATATATATATATATATAGTACTCATCAGTAGAATATGTATTTTTGAATAATTCAAAACTTTACCATAAATCTTAGTCTGTGCACTCACACTTATAAAATCCACCTCCTTTAAACACAAACTAAAAGCATTATTTTGGAAGCACGGTACCCAAAATGGACGACCAGGGAGAAATCTCAAGATAATGGAATAGGTATCTTCTTTGCGTCATCCAGGTTTCCCGATAAATCCTAATCTGTGCTGTGAGTCTTATAAAATAGTCAGCTTTTTAACTACAACTCAAAACCCTATTATTTAAAGCCAAATAGGTCTTACCCGAAACAAATCTCAATATACTGGAGTACATATCATAAACCTTTCAAGATTCGATTCCGGATTTTTTTTATACGATTTATTGCTAATAAATGTTTATAAACACGATGAATTTTAAAGTGGACTGTAGCTCATATTCCAAAATGCTCGTGAAAAAAAAAAAGATCAAATCCGTTAAAAACGAATAACTTAAATAAAATGATTTGTCACACATTTCTCTTACGTTAAATCCGAAAATTCCTATAAAAGATGCGTCGTCGAAAACAAAGTCCAACATAATCTTCATCAGGGATAATTATGGATCCTCATGAATGGGCTTCTCTATCGTCATCAAAGTTTGGCATACCAAGTCATTCGAATTCAAGGTGAGTGTTTACCAAAATCAGTTTTAGTCATTGTTGCCGATTAAAATAAAAAAAAGAAAGAAGGTATTTCAGATTTGTCATGATTTTCTGTAATTCTATAATTATATTTTGACCAGTTTTGAAACTTAATCTTTCTCATAGAATTTGTTCGATATATTTAGCACGTAGGTATTTACAAAGTTTGATGCTATGGCAAAAGAAAATAAAGACGTAGGAAGATTGTATGGCTTTGCTGCCTATTGAAAAAATCAACATTCAAAAGTTTGAATATTTCTTTGGACATGAATATCATGTTCGCGAGCCGATGCGGAGGATTTAATGATAAAAGCGAGGAGTAAAGATGGATTACATATTGCTTTGATCAATGGCATCGTCAGGACAGCAAAAATCGATCGGATTAAAAACAAATGACTGATTCAATTGACTGTCATTAATCAAAACAATTTATTGGGTTAAGCCTAAAGTTTTCGAGTCTAAGATCATCCAGTAAAATATCTAGAGACAAATTTAACACAATTCTCATAATCTGCCTATATTTCTGACATGAGGTATTATGTACATTATTTACATTACTTGGACTATTGTCCTCATCTTTTTCGCCATACTTATTACAATGTTTCGCACGTTGTACGCTCTGGCCTTCTTCAGTTGGTTGGAATGTCGAACTGAACGCTTTATATATTTCGCTCATAACTTCATAATTTTTAGAATATTATATTTATTCTTCATTCTTTCTTTCTCTTTCTCTTTCTCTTTCTCTCTCTCTCTCTCTCTGTCTATATATATATATATATATATATATATATATATATATATATATATATATATATATAGGTATTGCGCTTAAAGGCAGTATTACAAGGCGCTTGATTGGCAACTCCCTTCGTTGGTTAAATGCACGTCAGTTGTAACAATGGTTTCTCCTGTAAAGAGGCATGAAGTATCGAATTGTTTATTCGCACCGGTAGACAAAACATACACAAATATGGCTATCCACTTAAAAATAACGTTTAAAGTGTTATAAATCCATTACTTATTCATATATATATATATATATATATATATATATATATATATATATATACATATATATATACATATATATATATGTATATATTGCAGTAAAAAATCCATTACTTATTGATATATATATATATATATATATATATATATATATATATTGCAGTCCGATGAAATCCTAATGGATGAAACGCGTCACGAAAACTTTTCCAGAGTGTCATATATATATATATATATATATATATATATATATATATATATATATATATATATATATATTGTCATATAAACACACATGATATGTAAAATTGTTCGACGAATTCTTGTATCTGGTTTTCATTAGACAAAGTTTTCCCCATGAAAGGCTTTGCAATGAAAAAAAATTGTTTAGTGAGAAGTCAATTGAAAAAGGCGGGTAGGATAGAACAGCCCAACCGAGTTCCGAAATTGTCCCTGCGCTGTTCTTATTGTATGCGTTGTCACAGTATGGAACTTTTTTTCCCTATTTATGGACACGTTGCAGATGCTGAACAGCATAAATGTGCATTTAGAGTTCCACTGCATTTTAATAATACCTCGTTGATTGTATCAAACACACACAACGTTACATTTCTACCATGGGCTTCAGTTTTTATGGAGATTTATTCGTTTCAATCCACTGCTTTTTTGCTTTGTCTTATATTAATATCCGCGAAATTTATTCTTAACTGCCATATATGTTTAGTAGTTAGAATGCTACCTTCGTCATTACAATTAGTTCCCCAAAATAGATTAGTTCTTGTTTTTTTTTGTTGTTTTTTTTCCTTTAGCGACATATCAAAATCTCTATGGGTTATTTAATGCCGAAATCTAAATATTTTTTGTACAAAATTTTATTTTGTTTTTGGAAATAATAATGGTTTGATGATATAAGACCTACTAATTAACCCATATATAGGGGAGTGGATGTGGATGCAGACCTTTTCCAAGAGTATTTCCGCGTAAGTGAATATAATGAACCCAACTGTAATTAGAACTCGGCTTTCTGATTAACAATTCAGTCATTATCCATTACACCACCCGCATATCCAATTGGTTATCCCAAGCGGTCACCCATAGGCTCGACGTTGCTTTTCTTTTCTTTTCGGTTCCTTATTTTCGGTGACCGTACACTAACCGACGTTTCAACGTGATGTGTCCGTATAAACACACACAAAATGACGGATCACTTAAAGTTAAGTGAGTCTTAAAGAAAATGGCAACAAAGGGAACACTTCTACCAAGGATCAGGAAAAGACAGCTGAACACATGAGGAAGGTGGGCATGGAAAAACTAACACTCACGAGGCATGTGTAAGGCGAAAAAAGATAGGGGAAGGCAATGAGTGACTTACCAGACAAGCTTGAATGATGGCGGAACGGGTGGACGAGAGTTTTAGCCAAGTGAGAAAAACAGCTAAACGTCACAAGACATGGGAAGTTGTCGAGAGTCATGATAGCCTATGTACTGAAGGGTTAGGGTTACGGTTAGGGCACACATCTCACACACACACAGATAGATAGATAGATAGATAGATAGATAGATAGATAGATAGATATATGAGGGGTTGTATGTGTATATACATAATATATGAATATCCTTTTTCTGTCAGGTCTCTTCTAGAGTTGTCTCCCTTGAATTTGTGGGCGAATTTTTGTTATGACAATGACAAACAGTTCAAAGATGTTTACAAATGTTATTATTGAAAAGTTCCATATCACAAAAGAGCAATGTACAGCTATAATCTTTGTTTAGCGGCATAGCAATTCTTCATGGGTCATTTAATGACAAAATTTAATTTTATTGGGATCATTAGTAATTTCTTTTTCAAAAATGTTTTTTTTTTGTTGTTTTTTTTTACAAAAAAAGTATTGCTGGTAATATTTTTGTTACTTTGAGAATGTATTGCTGGTATTTTTATAATAAAATGTAATTTTATACATTCATAATGTTTAGAACCCAATTTAATAAATGAACCTGGAAACAACAGCAATTAAGAGCTGGTTCCACGCTCTTCAAAACCTCCCGATCATAGCCCTTGCTGCCGGATGTAGTTAATTGTCATACCCCGGATGTGTACAACCATAAGCGGAAAATATAGCTATAACGCCTTAAATTTCGACAATATGAATAATCTACTATATATAATGTTATTTGTTCTCTAGTAAATGCTAGTAAAATTAAATTATATGGATCTTACTTTCTGATTGTCTTCAGACAAACACTTTCGACCATCTATTTCGAATCATTTCTGCCATTCATAGATCTACCTAGTTCTTCATTTATCACTCTACGCCGTCTATTAGTTGATCGATAAAAGTTCTGGCTGCTCTGCCCCTTAAACTTTTCCCATTTTTGTATCCCACAATCTAAGCCGATGTACTAATTCTTGTTTATTTCTCTAGTAATGGCAACTATAACGCAATCATCTTTCTCAATTAGTGTCAGTATTACTTAGGAGGTTCTCCTATTGTCATTCATTGGGCATGTTCTGTTCCCAATTGCGATGTAGCGCTGGTCTCAGCAGTCGAATGTACATACTATTTGGTTTATTTAACTTTGTAACTAACGTTTTCAGCTTAAATGAAGTGGAAAGGGCAGACTGCGTCAATTGTAGCTGAGAAAGTTGGTTCACTATGACGGGCTAGATAATTTTTTCTCGCCAGAATCTATCTTACGCAATTATAAGTCAACTTTGCTTTGAATATTACTGTTATATCTGGTCTGGTGCTCCTGGTATATATTTAGAGATTCTTGATAAAATCAAAAGAAGATTCTGCAATTTTATTGATCCTGACCCGACATCTCGGCTTCAGTCCCTTTCCCACTGCTTCTATGTGCCTTTTCTATAAACACGTTCGTGGTAATTGTTCGGATCAACTTATACCTATGGTAGCCAGACTTTATGAATTTAAGCGCAGTACTAGATCTGTGGCATGGTTTCGTCATTTTACATTTGAAATGGCTAGATGTAACCGTAAGTTCTATGCTAACAGTTCCTTCTGTCACCCTTCTCGTTTGTGGAACTCTCTTCCGGCTTCTTGCTACCCAATAAACTTCAAAACGGAGTAGTAGTTTTTTTTCTCGTATCATCTAACACTCAGTAACCCCGTGTATTCTAGAGGTTTTATTGGCTGGTTATGTAGTTTCCAGTTGACATTTAAGATTCTTGATAAAGCTCAAAGAAGAATCTGCAATATTATTGGCCCTAACCTGGCATCTCGGCTTCAGTCCCTTTACCATCAGGTTCAAGTCGTGTGAATATTGTGCGAGCATAAAACTCTGGTTACGACTAGGACCATCCTTTCATATGGTGTAATATTGTTATTGTTTCTTGCTCTGTCTAGGCAAATTAGGCTTCGAGCATTTTACTGAGTAGGTAAGCTTGCCTTTTTTTTCAGTATTGCTGTTTTTGTTCGAGACTTTAAGTGTAAAATAGTTTTCGGTTTTGGCAAGTTCTCCATCGGTTTCATCAACGGTTTGTTTTTCTATAATATGTATAACGCTGAATGCTTAGAACGTTCGTTTCTTACCATGAGTCCCGTGTTCGAATCTCTACATGGTCGATTTGTCAGGAAGTGCCTGAAAACCATACCACAGGTTAAGCCAAGCCTTGTGAGTGAAATTGGGTAGACGGAACACTTGGGGCCGTCGATAGTTGTGCTAGCACGAAGTCACAAGTCATTGTGACCGAGGGTTTGAGTTTGCTGGTGTTTTTCAGATTGTTGATCACTCTAGATAACACGATCTGTCCCAGAAAATGTAACTAAGGTCTGCTCAGCACAGTTGCAGTATAAACCACACGTTTATATATCTATCTATCTCTCTATCTATTAGGTTGGTGCAAAAATAATATCGTTTTTGGACGTATTTTTTAACGTCAAAAAACGATCTTATTTTTACACCAACCTAATATCTATCTATCTATCTATCTATCTATCTATCTATATATATATATATATATATATATATATATATATATATATATATATATATATATACTGTTTATAATTCGACAATATTTCGTATTAATTTAAACTTTATAATTATTCGATACATGTGTTTTAGTAGCCGTCTTTTTTTTGGTTTGCTTGTTAGTTTTTTTTAAACAAAGTAAATTTAATTCTACTGGCCTAAGTACTACAGGCCACGTAGTGAAAGTCTTCTGTGGCTGAGCGGCCTAAAGTACGCAGTACGAGAAAATAAAATGCGTGGCCTTCAGTAAAGCAGGCGTCTAATTAAAGCGGAAATTAATCGCCTTGGATGAATCTGCTGCGGATGAATTTCTTTCCAGATTTCTAGAGATTGAACGATCAAATCACGTGACAGATGCAGCTCCGTTTCCTCGAATCGATTTCACTTCACTGCTTTGCACTTTTCTGTTTTCATTGATTGGGTCATTGGATAATCAATCGATTTTTATTTCTTCGTCACCGTTTCGCACTATAGATCTCTCTACTTATTGATCATTTCAGCTTAGCATCCCCAAAATTAGAATCTAATCTCTCTATCTTTCTATCTAAACCTGTTCATATGTATGTGTGTGTGCATATATATGTGTGCATATATATATATTATATATATGTGCATATATATATATATATATATATATATATATATGAAGAAATATAGACTTAAGGTGTGGCATATTTATGGGATAAAGTGCTCAATATCACAGATAGAGCTTGTGTAAAAATAAAAGTGAAAACTGAAGTCATCACTTATAGGCGACAGGCTGTTTCATGCTAGACGCAATCGTCAGGTCACATCTATATATCTATAATATAGACGTCAAATCCAATATATATATACATATATTTATACATATTTGAGTCTGTTAATATCTGTTTCCGACTCTTTATTTATCTATCTATATCTATAATATATATATATATATATATATATATATATATATATATATATCAGTTTGTTAAAATGCATTTCACTATCTCGAACTATATATATATATATATATATATATATATATATATATATATATATATATATATATATATATATTCATTCTGTTAATATCTATTTCCTTCTCTTCATCTGTCTATCTGTCTGTTTCTCTATCTCTCTGTTTCTCACTCACACACTCTCTGTATATGTTGGTTTATACACGTATTTATTTGAAATTTTCCTTTTTCAGATTTGATTCCTTTTCCTCCTTTTTCTATCCCTACCCACTCATATTCGCTAATCAGACATACCATTGGAGGCCGCACCCTATTAACGTGTTGATATTACACATGCAACACAAAATTAAGCTTTCCGCAGTCTCTCTTGGTCCCAAAAAGACCTCTAAAGGTTACCACCAATATTTAGCACCAGTAGAGCATTTAACTGCCTCAAATTACCTGATTGTGGACCGAAACTGTTGTTCTAACACATCCTATATAACCTCAATGGAATTGAGAACTGGAGAGCATGATAAACAGGAAAACACAATGAGGTCTTTTACATGACCATCAAATTGGCCTGCTTAAAATTGCCATGGACATCTTAGACGATTGTTCCCATAAAGAAGGATACCTTTGTTTTTAGTGTTGATCAGGTACATTGGTAGTTTTCTGACAGAGCAACCTGATGTTATCGTTTCTCCAAGTATTAATACAGATGTACCATATTATCCAACCTACTCAAGAAAAGGCTTGGTACTGATGAGAGCCCGACTGCATGTTCAGTTGATATGACCTTGTGCCTATTGAAGGCTTTTTTAGGTACTAGGAATCTGTGCTATACGTCCGCAATTATTAATGTTACATGTTGTCATTCGTCAACGTGATAAAAGCTATTTGCAGTTTGTACCCCATTAACCCATCTGTTGGCTCGAACTTTACGACGAATCTTCTGTTAATTCTCAAGTCCGTAAATGTGAGGTGTACAGTGTCATTTCCCATACATGATGATGTTTTCCTTCTTTTGAAAGACAGCCGGTAGATACACATCATACCGGAACATGGCAACTCTAAACATGGTGCTGTTTCGAAGTACCCTTATCTAATGCCCTGGATATAAATATTTGGCTTTTACAAAATTATTGAAGGCGTTCATTATTTTTCCATAACTTTTAAAGGCCTGACATATACAGTATAGTAGTTGTCATTTTTTACCACAAAACGCCACGTAATGATGTTTTCGATCAGTAGTGTAAATATATCCCGATATAATAGCGGATCTTCGTATTGGAGATAGAAGCCCTGTTTAAATTTTTTTTAACAGTGTGTATTGCGTCTATAGGTCAGCGCATTCAGGATACCTTAATAAATAAATTGTTCTCTACGACAAAGAACTAACCTACGTCCGACTTTCTAGGAGAAACTGGCATTTGATCCGGTGAGTCTTTCCAGAAGAGCGTCACATTTCAGTAAAGCACTATTTACATATTTGAGGACAGCACAACTTTTTCATTCAGATTTCTATCCGAAAACTGAACAATGCAATGAGATTCTTTCAAATACGAGTATTCATAACAATAACTTTTGAAGTAATAAAAATGTCGGATTAAAAAGAAAAATTCATCATTTTTATTTTTTATTCTCATATATATATATATATATATATATATATATATTAGGTTGGTGCAAAAATAATGACGTAATAATGTCGTTTTTTGACGTAAAAAATACGTAAAAAAACGACATTATTACGTCATTATATATATATATATATATATATATATATATATATATATATATATATATATATATATATATATATATATATATATATATATATATATATATATATATATATATATATAGGAGGCACAGTGATAGATAGCGGCTTGGATTGAGGAATCGGAGTGCCGAGTTCGAATTCCAGTCGAATCTATTACATTCACTTACGTGCTAATAACCTTGGAAAAGGTTTGAATCCTCTTCTCCCTCCAGCTATGGGTAAATAGCGGGACAGACTAGGTTTTATAGCCTTGGATGGCAACTGGTTTGAATTCAAAACCTGTGCAGGTTCGTTTGGGGACCTTGTGCCACTTAGTGCACCAGGTCTCTTGTATTCGGCCCTTCAAAAAGTGTGGATGATCCTGCACGAAACCTTCAGCACTATAATCAAATCTCATGTCCTGTTGTCGGGCTGTCGGTTCCTGGGAACTGATCTGCTTGACCCTCATACGTCGAATTCGACTGGAGAGTCGAGTGTATATATATATATATATATATATATATATATATATATATATAAAGAAGTAATTGTACAAAGAATTAATAAACAATGTTAATGTGATTAATGGCGAAATCACTTCGCTAACAAAACTTAATGAGACATTAACTTGCTATCAATTGCTAATTAATTCTTTGTGTAATTACTTCTTTATAATAAAATATATATACTGCACAGTCTAATATATATATATATATATATATATATATATGTGTGTGTGTGGGGGTGTCTTTGTGTATGTCTTTGAGTATGCGTTTCTTTTGTCTGTGTCTTTGTGTATGCGTTTCTTTTGTGTGTGTGTCTTTGTGTGTATACACGCATGCACATACAAATATATGTGTGTGTATCTTTTTAAATCATTTAATCTCAAGTAAGTCAATAAAGGCGCATAGACACAAGTGTTTACTGCATGTAAAAGAATAAGAAAAAGAAAAAAAACTTTATTGAAGAGCGATAACAATAAAAGAAGATGACGGTAGATAACGATTGAGATTTCAGTAAATTTTTGAAGATCAAAGTTGGATAGAAATCATGGAGTTGGAAAAGAGTTCTATGGGCAATAAAGGCAAGAAACGAAATTGTTTGCGCAGAACTTACGATTGCATCTAGCAATTTAAACTGGAAAATTGTGAATACTTGCCGCCCGTCTATTGCAACGCTGAGATTCGTAAAAATCTACGCGCCACGGAGCAAAGTTCATCTGAACAATTACCATGAATATATTTATAGGAAAGGCACAGAGAAGGTATATTACGCCGTGAAAGTTACTGAAGCCATGATACTAGACCAGGACCAATATAATTGCAGATACTTTGAATTTTATCATGAATCTCTATTTTTTTCAAATATGGATTAAGTCCAACAGAATGATAAAATATGAAACAAGCAGGAAAACTTACAAATTTGACTTGTTTCGCTAGTTTAATTATATTTTCATCATAAGTTCTTTTCCGCATTTTTCAAAGATTTCTGATGAAACTGCAACAAAAAGTATCAATTTCCTATTTGTTTCTTATTTAATCATGCCAATCCATTATTTTTCTGTCGATCGATCGATTAAAGTATTAAGAGACATAATTGATATTAAATTTATATGAAAGACATTACTACACCGACAGATAAACGTAAGACAAAGAGTAAGAATGCTAAGGCAGAAAATGGCTGATTGATTGATTGAATTTTATACGGTTTATCAACCTTCGGCTTGGTAGACAGAAAATATATTCAGATCGGAAGATTTTTTTGAAATAATAATGATTTACAGATACAAGTCCTAATAAGTAACCCATAGCTGGGGGAGATGTGGATTCATATCTTTTCCAATGATATTTGCGCCTAAATGAATGTAACGTACAGGGCTGGGATTGTAACTCGGTTTTCTGATTTCCAATTCCGATCTATTGCGCCACACTCAGATCTAAGCTTAGAGCACCTGGTATTCCCTAGAAGGCCAGTAACCCATGTACAGACAAGGCTAGACATTGCTTTTCGGTATTCGTACGGGAACTGGTGTTTCAACGTGATATGGTAGTAAGACCGTGATATATAAGAATCACATGGAGATAGATAGATAGATAGATAGATAGATAGATAGATAGATATGAACAAACTAAGATAGATAATGGTCAGACTGAGATAGATAGATAGATAGATAGATAGATAGATAGATAGATAGATAGATGAACAGAAATTGTTAGATAGATAGATGAACAGAACTTGTTAGATAGATAGTCAGCCAGGCAGACACACATGGTGATATATATATATATATATATATATATATATATATATATATATATATATATGATATATAATGTTGTATAATTTTAAATATCAACAGTATTTAGAAGAAGCATTCTAAATAGGTATATATAAAGAGAGAGATAGATAGATAGATAGATAGATAGATAGAAATGAACAGATAGATAGATAGATAGATAGATAGATAGATAGATAGAAATTGTTTTTATTTTCGATAACTACTCTAAATTCCACGTTTCCGATGCTTCCTTAAAATAAACTATGTTTAGTGAATGTCTACAAAGATACATAAATGAAGCTTTTGGACAAATAGACAGAGAAAGTGGGAGAGATAGAGAAATAGAAGGAAATTATGCAAACTCGGTTGACTAATCGAAAGGCAAACTTTTTTTACCTATATATATATATATATATATATATATATATATATATATATATATGTCCATACCTAAGCAATAAAATATATTTGTGCACACAAAGGGTGACTTCATGTGCAAAACTATGCATAAATATATATGCATATGAGTATGGTGTTTGTGCTTGCATCGACGTGCGGGCGAGTTTAATTTTGTTTTTTTTTCTTCTTTCGATTTTGAGTTTTTCGCTAAATGGCGATGCCATTGGAACCTGACCTACAGTTTTTCGCAAAAGTTGGATCGTCTCGTCTTCCTAGTTATACGATCCAGCTCTCATTTCCGGCAAGCGAGCAGATTACCGGATATTACGTATCGATAAAATTCTCGTGATCTTCTTCTGCCATTTTTTGTTCGCCTTTTTCATTTGGTTCAGTAATTAACGAGCGATCGACAATTTTTACTTAGCGTTGCTCGTTCTGGAAGGAGACCAAATACGGAAGAATGGCACAGAGAATGATTGCCTTGCACCAATTTTATAATTGGATGCTTCTATCTGCTGGGCCATCTGGAAAGTCCGTTTTTTTTTACTCGCAACCGAAACCTTACCATGAAAACTAGATGGACGTTCCTTAGCGGAAATACCCCATAAATTTTAACCATCATCACTCCCAAACACCCGGCACACACACATATAATATATATATATATATATATATATATATATATATATATATATATATATATATAAAGAGAGAGAGAGAGAGAGATATAGGTAGACAGATAGATAGATAATATCAAATCCGTAAGTGAAAAAAATCCAAGTGGAAACAATTGAATAGATAGATTCATAGAGAGCTCAATATATAGAATATAGAACAATATGATATAAATCAAGGAAAAGCTTAACACATCACGAAAATACGCTTATAAATTATGATTTATTTCGACCGGTATGTCTCAACAGTCCGAAAATATAAATGGTTTAAATTTACAAAATGGTTTAAATTTGTCCAGACAATTTTTAAAAAAAAAATGAAAGAACGAATAATAACAGGAATAGGCAAGAGGAAGTCGAGGCGTCTGACCGAGAAAATTAATTTTAGGGTGTTTAGGGTGTTATATATATATATATATATATATATATATATATATATATATATATATATATATATAATTTAAATGAAATGTCAGTTGCAATCTTCTGTCTTATCCAGTTCTTTGTTGGCCTTTCTCCTAACTCAATGTTCTCATTTTTTTTTCACTCTCAGTAACCAAAATATATTTAAATATTTAATTTCACACAAGAACGAAGCCGTCTGGAGTTCCACCTCCTGTAGGGCCATCCATGTCTGTAAAGTCGAAGAAGAAGTACTAGCCAAATATCCCAACGGTGGAATATACAACGATCTACACAATTTCAAATGTTAAACCGGCGGAAAAGGACAGCGCCAGTCGATCTCGCGTAACCAAGGAGGAACTTGCCAGACCATGATAGCCCGGTGTGGCCAGATTTGCCAAATCTCGCCTGACTCAATACCCTTTTTAGGGAGGTGCTTCTGGCTAAGTGTATGGGCTTCTCTTTTTAAATCAACCCATGTACGCCATCGCCATTGGCTGTCGGGGGGGGGGTCACAGATAGGATAGAGACAATGACGATGACGACGGCGATATATTATTTGCGAATTTAGTGGCAATTTTTACTTTTCATAAATTCTACCCTAAAATCAACCATTTCCAGTAGATTTTAAAAGCATTGATAGTACTCAACACCTAGTCCGTAGAACAATATTCATAATTATTATCATAAAAAATAGTCTATTATTTACGACGTATATGCATGGCGTAATGGTCGGGCGATCTAACGGGGCACAATTTTAATAGGGTCATTTTTTTTCTCATTTTTTTTACTCGTTTGTATCAATATATTGTTTATCATGCTCAGGTATATATATATATATATATATATATATATATATATATATATATATATATATATTAGGTTGGTTCAAAAATAATGACGTAATAATGTCGGTTTTTGACGTATTTTTTAACATCAAAAAACGACATTATTACGACATTATGTTGTACCTAACGATGACCAAACGGTATGAAAGTTTGAAACAATAAAAAATATCAAAAAAGACAAGGAAATCCGTCCGAATTCATTACTATGTATGGAATGGATGGAGAAAAATCTTTCTCAGCATGACCAATTTCTAAAGCAAAATCTGTCCTATTTCTGGAATGTCTTACTGATCAAAGGTTTTCTCCGCTCTCTCTCTCTCTCTCTCTATATATATATATATATATATATATATATATGGGACACACACATTCTCTCTCTCTCTCTCTATATATATATATATATATATATATATATATATATATATAGATATATGGGACACACACATTCTCCCTCTCTCTCTTTCTCTCTCTCTCTCTCTGTATATATATATATATATATATATATATATATATATATATATTAAAGAAAGATTGCCAATATATGCTTCTTATAATACGTAGATCTAGTAATCCGATGGGAAAAAATCCACGATTAAAAGGACGTGTCCGAATTTTCAGATTTTTACATCATTTATTATCATGATTCTATTTAGTCAAAAGGCCTATTTATATACAATAAGTAATATTAGTTTTATTATTAGTATTATTGTTTTTGTTATTTTTATCCTACAAATTTCTTTCATCAGCCTACTATATATATATATATATATATATATATATATATATATATATATATATTTTTTTTTTTTTTTTCTTTAATATAATGAATCAAAATAGTTCTATATACTTTGACTTGATCTATTTTTTGGAACTATCTTTTACACATTTCTTATTGATTCCGTTATGTGACAAGGTTTCGACCAAGTGCCTCCTGGTAATCTTCAGAACCTATCTTGTATGCGTGGATTAATGATAATTTTCTTGTCGAATCAGAGTAATGAATTTTAACGATTTATCTCACAACCGCTCTTTGATAGCAACTCCTGATTAACTAAAGTGTATATCCACTGTTCACAAGGACATTATTAGTGTATTTTTGGAGACTTTTATTTCCACTGTCTGATAGCTCGTACTGCTTTTAATAACAATGTCTAATTCTTGAGATAACTCAATGCAGTCGGCCTAGACGTAAATCCCTGGCGACTTAACTTCTGTATTTTTCTCCAAAAATTCTTATTCCAGATGTCACGTTTATGTTATTTTCCAGTTTTTTCGAGCACACCCTGTTTATTCCAATCTGTCCGTTTAATAGAAAATTCTCCCCATGCATTTCTCCTGAAAATAAATTGATATTGAACATATTTTTCACCTTTTATTACAGCTTACCCTTCCAAAATTTATGTTACATGTAAATTGACATATATCTAATGGTCGTGAATTCAATGTTTTGTGACTTAGGGGTGATTGAAACGTACATTAATTTGAACTGACAATCAAACGGCCCTAAAATGCATATGATACTCAAAAATGAAATCTTAGTGAAGGATTTCGATTGTCTAGATAGCAGAATTGCCGGACTTCAAATAAACTTCACTGAAGGTAATTTACACGAATTTCTCATCCATCGTAAAGATTGCAGAGCCCTTGCGTCATAGACTTACAAACCGTCGAGTAATAATTAAATGCGAAAAGATATTGCGAAGCCTATTGGCTGATTGGATTCTCACTTGCCGATCTCGACGTATCAGGATACAACGGTCCAGCTGATAGGTAAACCGATAGATCACCTCATTCCCAGAATAATTCGGTTATAGAGATGAAGGCTTGTGTAGAACAAACCACATGTTTTTCAGGATAATTGTTAACAGAGAAGTATAGAATTTTTTTCACAAAAACTCGAACAGCCATCCGAAGTTTGAATTTAGAGAGTTCCTTCTCCTAGACTAGGTCCAGCCAAGGCTTGAAAGAGTAGTTACTGTTAAATTTACTCTGTATTCAGACAACTATTTTGCGTGAGCTGTGGACGATATTCTGTTCAATGTTATAGTGAAAGTAAACGAGGATAGGTTGAAATGTTTATAGTCTGACCAAGCTATCAGTGTAAGTGCACAGCAGTTGGTAGACCAAAATAAATGCAAGTATACTTGAATACAATAGCTGACTAAATTACATATAAGTGTACCAGAATACAACAGCTGACTAAAAGAGATACTAGTGTACCAAATACAACAACTGACTAAAAGAAATTCAAGTGTATCAGAATACAACAGCTGACTAAAGACATACAATTGTACAAGAATACAACAATTGGTCAACCATCTGTTGCATTCAAGCACATTTTCATGTCTTTTAGCCTACCAACTGAGGTATCTCCTTGCACTTATATTTTGTCAAGCTATGAACTTTCCAGTCGACCACCGTATATAATCTGTGAATCCTTCAATACCGCTTCGTACTGAGGCAAGAGCTGGCGTTTTAACGAGTATTGCTATCACTTGGTATGCGGTGAAAGATACTAGTTACGTTTGGCGGGGCAACACAATAGGTATGAAATAGCAAGTTATAGAAAGTGAAAATATTGTTGGTGATATTTAGGATAGAGATGATGAGAACAAAATGCAAATTGAAGCCAAATGGATAGAGAAAAAAAGAATAATATCAATAATAAATCAGAAAAACTCCATGAAACACCTGAACCAAGTAGATAGAATCATATAACAGAGTAAGTAAAAAGGGGGCATAAATTAAGAATGTTTCAAAGAGAATGTCCATAAATGTTAGTAGGTCGCGTAGACCAGGGGTTTTCAAACTTTTTGACTTGCGGACCCCTTTATATTTCAAGCTTTACCTTAGGGACCCCCTTATGAACGCTTATAAAATTTATACATAAATATTTGCTGAATATAACATATAATTTTGCATTAATACAATAAAAGCTGGTTTAAAGCTTACTTTAGACATAAGTGTTCAAATTAATTAATGCTGCATGTTGCTGCAAAATGTAACAAAATTAAATTTTGTTATATTAAAATATTAATTTTACATGTAAATGAAAACAGTAATAGTATTTAAGAAATAGCTTTATTGTCAATTACACACACAGGATTTTTTAATACACACTTAGTGAGAAGGATGTGCTTGATTGGCTGTGCACAAACTGTCAATTCTTGGCAATATTACTGATAAACATACATGTAAGTCACTTTATGGAGCAAGTCTGGTTTTTCAGATTGGTTTGTGCCGAAAATCCTACTTCGTATAAATATGTTATTGCAAACGGTAACAAAATCTTAACTGCCTTTCGAGATAACAATGGATACTCAGAGGCTACAGTGAGCCAGAATTTTGAAAGTTGTTGCTGCATAAAACTGATTTTTAAAGTTCTGTCGCATGAAATTTCCGCCAGTTCTTCCAGTTCATTATAAGTTGCACGTCACCCATAAAAAAAGTCTTTGCTGTCCACGAACCCCCTATCTTGTTCTTGCGGACCCCGCTGTGGTCCGCGGACCACAGTTTGAAAACCCCTGGCGTAGACAATAAGAAACGTTAAACTTAATAACTATATATAAAAAAAAAATCTGAGATGGAAAAATCCAATGGAATAAAACGTGAGATGCTCCGTTGAAGTAATTGTATTTGGGGGTTAGAGTTGGTTGGATGAACAGGAGGAAATTGGTCACAAACTGGTGCCAATAAACGAATAATAATAATAATAATAATAATAATATAATAATAATAATAATAATAATAATAATAATAATAATAATAATAATAATAATAACAACAACAACAACAACAACAGCAGCAATAACAAGGAACGTGTCTCTTCGGAATTGCACGTGCACGACACATCGTCTCAGTTAAACAGAAAGAAAAAAATGGTCGGAATTGCTTTCTGTTCATTAAT